>OZ024824.1:27156536-27596536 GCA_964016985.1 Anodontia alba | reverse complement strand
TATTATCAAAATATTTCAAACCATTATGAACTTATGGGGCGCACAAGAATTTGGCTTAAGCCCCGTTTATATGCATTAACTTTACCCCTAGGGGTATATTTACCCCTAGTGATAAATATTTGCCCCACCTTGTTAAATACCCCTATGGGTAAACGGTTGCGTTTATATGTGTTTTAGGAAGAAGGGGCAAATAGTGTTCTTTTTATTTAAAAGCCTATCTATCTATAATAGCAGCATTGTTTCTTTAACCTTAACCACTCTCTGAGAATGTTTAGCAGATGACAAATTGATATTTTTCTGTTTCTCAGAGATCTGGATTTGACATTTCATGCAAATTGTCTCCATTGGAGATAATCTGCATAAGATATCAAATCCTGTATCCTGTGAAAAATAACAAAAAAAAAAAAAAAAAAAAAAAAAAAAATCAAAATGTCGTCTGCTGAAAATTTTACCAAGGTGCTTAGTGTTAATCTGCATTATCAAAAAATGAATTATATGAGAAAGCTTCAGAGGCAATTTGCTGCAATAAGAAAGGAAAGAAAGTTGGTGAAAGAAAAAGTATTGTTTGGTGGTCAGTAATATAAAAATCCCTACTTTACTTATGTAAACAAAGCAATTATGCCACCATACTGTACATGTACTGATGGGGGTGGTTGGGTGAGGCGAAGGTGTCCTGTAGCTTTTGTCACCGCCCCCCTCCCCTCCCTCACCCCCCCCCCCCCCCCCCCCCCCCACACACACACACACACTCTCCAACTTCATCTTCTCTAATATTTCTTCTATCTCTTTTCTCCCTTTCTCAAGAAGACGACACAAAATGACCCACAAGGGTTGACGTGTCGTTAAACCCTAACACAACCAATGTACATGTTGTGCACATGTACATAGATACATGTATGTTCATCAACCTGCAGCAGAAGTAAATGGTAATAAATAAGAAAAGAGATAATAATAATACATAAAAATTAATTATTTGACATCGCTTTTTATAATTCAGGTCAGACTGTATGAAAATGTTGAATGTTAATTGGCATAGGACATGAAACTGGGACTAACAGGGAACTCAGTTCTGGTGACAATCCCATAAATCTGCACAGTCTGGTCAGGGTATTTCCTACTTACAGATGGGATTCTACATATAAAGATATAATTCACAGGTCATTGTTTATGACTGTCCATTGCCATTGCAGTCCACTTGCAGTACTCAAGTGATTGTCACATACTGACCTGTTGAAATGCCGTGTGTGAGTACCTACGACCATAATCAGACTGTGCAGAGGTTGTTGAACAGATATACAGTCTGATCTGGTACCATATTTTATATCTGACATTTCTGTAGCCTGGTAATTTTTGTTTCGTCATTAACCTTTACCACTCTCTGGCTCTCTGGGCTAAATTAACAGATACCAAATTGGTAGTATTTCCCTGTTTTTTTGGTTTTTTTTTTTTATATATATATATTTTTTTTTTCAGAAAATAAGGGATGACATCATTTTCATAAAATGTCAAAGCCTATTTTCTGGTAATAATAAGAAAATATTTCAAGTTGTTGTCTGCTAAAAAATTTACCCTCCACGATAAGCGTTAAGAAATGGGAATTAGTTTAAGTCATCAAATTGGTTAAAAATACCTACTGCGAAAACTTTCCTGATGTTATTATTTAATTGTACGAAGATCAGAGAGTGTGCTACTTGATCAGCACCATAGTATTAAAATATAAATCATATTAGTATTGAATCAGCATCCTAACTGCTAGCATAATAGTACTCACTTCTGACCACAACTTGCAAATATAAATTGGTACAAGTATGTCTGCAGACATCAAGTAAATAAACAAATAAAATTTATGCAAAATAAACAATGTATACAGTGGCGATAACGTTTTTTTTTGTCCGTTTATGCGTTTTGAGTGCGTTTTGAAATCGTTGCATAACGTTTGCGTTTCGACAACGTTTCTAGCGTTTTATATCGTTTCAGCCAATCAAATTACAGAGCAAAGCGTTTCACGCAAACGCTTAATTTGCATATGCGCACTGAAGAGATACGAACGTTTATCGAAACGCTTTTCACCCAATCATCTGGCCTTATCGAAACGCTGTTTTCCGTTTCGGCCAATCAAACCGTTTGGCACCGTTTGTATGTATAGACCAATCGAATCATAAATACCTGTTGGACCGTATTAAACCATGTTTTTACAACTAAAGTAATATGTATCTACGTATTAAAATTGTATTTGTATTTATTTTATTTAATTATATTTTCTTTTTTTTATAAAATATAATTTGGTAATTTCGAAAGAATTAACATGATTAATTATTAATTGTGAAGCCTATTATTTTTACACTGCAATCATGACAATCAACGTCTTTTGACTATTAAATGTTTTAGCACATAGTACTCGGTATAAAATATTTAGCAGAATACAGTTTGAAGGTATTTTTTCCCCTGAAAACAGATTTTGGCATTTCATACAAATTGTCTCCAAAGGATTTGACATTCTATGCAAATTGTCTCCAGTGGAGACAATTTGCATGAAATGTCAAAACCTGTTTTATTGGAAAAAATAATTAAATAAAAAATGCCATCAATTTGCCATCTGCTGAATTACCCAGGAGATTGGTAAAGGTGCGAATGATAGTATTAAGTTTACATAATCGGAACTTTGTTGCACTTTCAATATCAGAATACCTTAACCAAGAAAATATTTATTTATTTTATTTATCTTACTTTTTTTTTTTATTTTATTTTTATTTATTTTATTACTATTATTATTTTTGCATAGATCTTAAATCGGCAGGTTTTTCTCACTTATTTTGTTTTTAAGGTGTGCGGTAAAAATGTCAGAGTTGAAAATGCCATTTGCAAAAAAGTCGGAGGAAAAATGCAATATGTAAAAATGCCAGAGGCTACCTGGCAAAAATGTCATAGGAAATAATCCCATAAGTAAAAATGCCAGAAATAAAACTTATTATACAAGTTTATTTCTTTATTTGTCTCTCATGTAACACAATTTGACAGCATCGTGGGAAAAGGGGAAAAATGCAACAAGAGTACAATATATGTCCAAATAAACTCCCCCAAACTATATATTGGAAGAGTCTAATTCAATGTTAGGCATGTCAGGCTATGTGATTTAGATAATCCTAGAGAAAAATGGCTGAACTTTGCAAACAATGGCTACCCTGATCAAATGCCGCATTTTGCAGTGTCTGATCTGGATCTGCACTGTTATCCAATAACCTGTTTCGGGTCTCCAAATTAAAGTGAGTTAAACTCTTTTCACATCAAAAAACAATATTATCTGCTTATATCTAAACATAGCAGGTTAAATGTTAACCTTTGCCACTCTCTGCTTATTCAGCAGACAACAAAGTGATGACATTTTTTTCTTTTTCTTTTTTTTCCAGAAAACAGGATTTGACATTTCATGTCAATTATCTCTATTAAAGACAATTTGCATGAAATGTTAAAACCTGTCTTTTTATGGGAAAATAAGAAAAAATGTCATCAATCTGTCATCTGCTGAATTAACCCAGAGAAAGATCAAGATTTAAACTGTTAATAAATGACACATACCAAAAAAAATGAACGAATGGTATGTGAGAAAATTAACCCAAGGTCCTTCTTACACATGCTCAGTGAAGACCGGGATCAAGCTGAACTTTCACAGTCTGAACAGCTGTCCTTTCACAATCTGAACAGTCTTCTCTGGGCACACTGTTGACAGACAAGGACCGCAACTTCAAGTGAAGACTGACCAGATTGTACAGATTTTCTGCCTGATCTTTGTCTTTGTTGGACACGTCATAAAGTATCTGGGCTGCGCCATGCGAAAACATGTCTTCTTCCAGCATATGGGTTCAGCAAAGTCCCAGGTCAGTCTGCACAACCATGCAGTCTGATCAGGACCGTATCTGTCTGCAGACCATTGGATACGACAGATTGTATGAATGGAGAACAAATGCCCAGTTGATACTTTGTTCTTGCACAGGATGATCTGAATCTGCGTATTTGTATATTTTTATATATATATATATATATATAATATTCAACCAGTGCCGACATAACCAGATCAGCTTACGCTGCGTGATCAAGATCAAAGATTTTCTACACCAGTACGAAGTACGTCGAACCTGTGAATTGCCATTATTGTTTTGAGTAATATTTCTTACACCCCCCTCCCGACACCCCCCCCCCCCCCCACACACACACACACACCTTTTTTTTTTTAATGAAATGTGCACTGTCGTTTAGAAAAATGGTGCTGGAACAGATGATCTGCTTTACTGAAATTTATTGTTAGAATTATGTGTCATCAATACTAATCCTTTCATTAGATCCTTATCCAGTGAAAACGTCCCTCTGAGCATAGGTGTTACTCAGATTAAAGTGAGTGGATCAGTCTAGTGCATAATGGTGTCCACTCAGTTCACTGATCAGGTCATTAGTATAAAATACTGTAATACATAAATCGCTCAGTATCCATCTAATACACAGACTGATCAGATTTGTAATTTTCTGATTTCCCTGTTTTGTGAGATATCATCTTCTCCACATAATGTTGAATACCCCATAATATTAATTATATACACAATGTATTGATTTTTTTCTTTTTTTCAGGTAATAACAGAAAATGCTTTTGTATCTTTAATGACTATGTCATATGCCATCGTATATGTTTGTATTATATCCTCAAGGGCACCTACTGGAACTTTGAAATAAATCTATTCTATTCTACTCTATTCATAAATAAACACTTTTGTACATATCCTTTGGTAGCTCATGCTCCAGGTTACAAAGCAAAAGTATATATATAAAAAAAAAATAAATAATAATAATAAGATAAATAAATAAAATCAGTGTATAAAATCATTTTAACTGTGTACACCTTCTCCGTATGTTACTATTTCCTATATTATGTCTTATTAGTGTCTGCAAATATTTTGTCTGAAGGATAAATAGTACGATGTATATTACAACACAGATTTCTACTCTACTGCTGAAAATAGCTGCCCAGACAGGTGAGCCAAAGCGGGTAGAGACAAGCCCCAATCACTATGGCTTTTCCTTTCTGGGTTATTCAGATAACTAATTTTTCAAATCATTTGGATTAATACATATTTACTAGTATTGAGTCTTACTACAGATTTGTGTATGTAAAATGTTGTCATTGTGTATATTCGCCATCACACTGTTAAATGTTATGTCCTGATGGGCTTTATAGCCCTTTGGAGTTCTCAATAAAGATCTGTTCTGTTTGTAAAATATGAATAGGTTCATTTTTATTTGTTTGGACCATTATTTTTCAAATACAATGCACTGTGCACATCATGGCAATTATGTGGACAGTCGGCAAATATCTTGCTGGAGGGCTTTCATGAAAGCGTATATTCTCATTATGAAAACATTTTTGGCGTGTAAATGCAAAGCTGTTAACCTTAAGAACGCTATATTTAGCTATATTTTAATATTAGAAGACGATGTGCTGGATAAACAGATCAAAGGTATGGACGAGCAGCAATGACCCAGATCAGAGTGCGCGGATGCACACTCTAATCTAGTATTTTGCATATTGCAAGCTATACTTAAATATTAGAAGACGATGCACTGGAGAAACAGCAGATCCTTTCGAATAAATAAAAATGTACAGACGAACTGCAACGAATCACATAAAAATGCACGGATGAACATACTAATCAATGTTGCATTTATAGCCTATTGTAGTCTGGATATCCCTAAAAGGGTAATTGGCAAACAGTGGAGACCCAGATCAGATGCCACAGAACGTGGCGTCTGATCAGGGTATCCACTATTTGCAAATAGTTCAACCATTTGTTTCTCTAAATAACATAGCCTGGCATACCTAAAATCGAAATTAGAATCTTCCAGTATATAGGGTGGGTGAGTTCATTCAGTTACAACAGGTTAAATATTAAAAGATGATATGCAAGACTATTGGCAACTCGTATCGAATAAGACAATGCACAGATGAGCAGCTACGAATCAAATCAGAGTGCGCGGATGCCCTATATTTATCACATATTTTCATGTATTCCTTTTTTTGGTAAAATTACTTTGTATCTACATGTATTCGATAGTTTAAAATGAAAATGGCTTTATATCAAACAAAAATGAATGGATGAAATTGAAATGTTTTTTTTTTTTTTTTTTTTTTTTTTTTTTTTCTTTAATTGTTCAAAAGTGACTTAGCAGTTTTTAAGTAAGTTTTCTTTGATATATATATATATATATATATATATATATATATATATATATATATATATATATATATATATATATATATATATATATATATATATTACATTATGTCTGGTGTTGTCTTAATTTCAAATATAAGCAATGTATCCTTTTAAGACATTATCTGTTAATGCATGATGTTTTTTTTTTTGTTTTTTTTTTTTGTTTTTTTTCTCAGCCAATCAGAAAAAAAGCCAAAAAAAAAAAAAAAAAAAAAAAAAGATTTGGAATTGCACCTGCATGTCATAAAACTTCCAATAAACAATACATGGAATTAGCATTTCCTATACCTCACCCTCCATAAGCAACACACAGACTAATATTATGTAACACTTGAAAGATCAAAAAGGAGATAGTATAAATAAATAAAAAAAATATATATGTAAATAAATAAAAATTGGAAAATATCACGATATTATACACATGAATTGCACAGTACTCCAGATTCATGTAGCATAGAATATTTGATGATAATTGATGTGTGTCTTCATTTTTCCACTAAAATAATTTTATTGTGGATATTTATTAGAATCACCTCACAGAGGTAATTTTAATGAGTACCAACCATATATAAAAAAGCAGAAACATAAAAATACAAGATATGATCATAATCATTAATCGATTATAAAGTTTCTCAAATGAACCCCATTTATTTATTCATTTATTTATTTATAAAGTAAATAAGAACACTTCACAAACTGGATCCTAAATCTTTTGATGGAGAACTGTATAATAAGTCTGATAGGAAATTAAAAAAAAATATTTGTATCCAAAAAAGTGAATATTTATTTTCTGCAATTGCGCAAACTGAATTTTCTGGAACACAGTTATTTCTACAAACTAGTCTGAATGTTAGTGAATATTCAGATCAACCTGTGCATCTGCACAGTCTGATCAGTCTTCACCACACGCTCTGTAAGATATACTGCTTCTTCGTCCAGATAGCACTGACTGATCAGGTTGCGGGATGCGCAGACTGATCCACATATTCACTGAGAGTACATTTTTTTTTTTTTTTTTTTGCAGAAATTAATGTGATTCTGCCAATAACTGTTAAATTCCTTTTCCGTTGTATATTGCATTTTTAAGACACAATATGTTTTCCAGTACTTTCAAAAATCAATCATTCTTTACTGGAAGTAGAAAGGCATTCCTATCATTACACATTGAACTGCTGGGAATGAAAGAAGAATAAATATTTTGCTCTTATTTTTCCCGGAAAATGGCATTTGACGTTTCAAATCCTATTTTTCGGGAAAAATAAGAACAACTCTTTTTTATTTCTTGTCTGCTGAAACTGCCCATAGCGTGGTAAATGATAATTCTCAAATGTCTGTGCGGACATAAAGTGATCCAAAATTATGCTTTTCCTGAACAATGGATTTATTTGTTATACCCTTTTCTGTGATTATCTAGTAGCCCTAACCAAAAATGCGCTCTTATAAGGAAGCGCGGCCGCACGCCCGAGGAAGTCGTCTAGACGTACATACAGAATTGTTTGTCTACGTGGGAGCGTCTCGACGTATCTGCCAATTGTTTGTGTACGTGGGAGCCCTTTTGGGGCCCGATCTGGGGGTGGCCGATATTCGCTTAGAAAAAGGAGTATAGAGACATTTCTTTTTCTGAGCATTGCGATAAAATCGTCAGTGTGATTAGACAAGAAAAACTTTAACTGACAAACTTTATCGTTACTGACCAGAAAATCGAATGAACATAAGCAGACGATTAATATTTCAATGACATATGTAAAACACATCGAGGAAGTTGTAAAACAGATACTTAGTTTCAAAAAACAGACGTGGTTGTCTACCTTTGATAATATTACCGTTTACCAGACGAGAAGGCTGATGTCAGTGTGTATAAAACTGGGTGAACAGGGGAGAGGGGGAACCATCGTAGTAAGAGAGAGTGTGATCAAAGGTGGGTTTGGGATTGAACCAGCTCAAAGGGCCCTAACCAGCCTGCGCTCTTTTTTTAAGTCCGCGAATAAGATATATTTATCGAGAGGTGCCACTGTTTCCAGCAGCTCGGAGCTCTTCCAAGAGCTTGGTACGGGCCGTTAGCATGTTTGGGCAACCGTGGGGTGTCTCCGAAAAAAAGTAGCCGAAATCTTGGTAGCCCTAACCAAAAATGCGCTCTTATCAGGAAGCGCGGCCGCACGCCCGAGGAAGTCGTCTAGACGTACATACAGAATTGTTTGTCTACGTGGGAGCGTCTCGACGTAGCTGCCAATTGTTTGTGTACGTGGGAGCCCTTTTGGGGCCCGATCTGGGGGTGGCCCAGAATCCCCATTCTCTATACTTCTTTCACATTCGGCGAACGTCGTCTGCTAGAGGCTGTTCAGAAAAAGAAACGTCTCCAAAACTGGCCTATTCGCCTCGCAAAATCCGATATTCGCTTAGAAAAAGGAGTATCGAGACATTTCTTTTTCTGAGCATTGCGATAAAATCGTCAGTGTGATTAATACCTGACAAGAAAAACTTTAACTGACAAACTTTATCGTTACTGACCAGAAAATCGAATGAACATAAGCAGACGATTAATATTTCAATGACATATGTAAAACACATCGAGGAAGTTGTAAAACAGATACTTAGTTTCAAAAAACAGACGTGGTTGTTTACCTTTGATAATAATTTTACCGTTTACCAGACGAGAAGGCTGATGTCAGTGTGTGTAAAACTGGGTGAACAGGGGAGATGAGGAACCATCGTAGTAAGAGAGGGTGTGATCAAAGGTGGGTTTGGGATTGAACCAGCTCAAAGGGTCCTAACCAGCCTGTGCTCTTTTTTTTAAGCCCGCGAATAAGATATATTTTTCGAGAGGTGCCACTGTTTCCAGCAGCTCGGAGCTCTTCCAAGAGCTTGGTACGGGCCGTTAGCATCGCCTCGTCTCTCATGAGGTTCATGAGCTGCTTTTTTTTTTTCGTTCTCGGACAGACCCCCGCCTTCTTTCTGACGCCCACGGCGAATCTCAGCCTTCATTGGTCGTATTTGTCGACCTCAGAGAGAATCAGGCGAAACTCGTCCTCGGCGATCTTATCGTCGGTCAGCGCGGCCGAGATCCTGTCAGCGATTGAGTTTAGCTTTGAGACGGCCAGGACCCGGATTTGGTCATGTTTCCTGGCTGGCTTCGAGCCTCCGACAAATGAACCTTCCGCCGGCTCCGAACAACCCACAGGCAATCGCTCCGGCCTGTAAGCCAATGGCGACAGGCACAGCGATTATCGTCGTCAACAGCCCGACACCCGTGGCAGTCATGGCCGCGCCGGCTACTGAAAGCCCGGTGTCGAGTCCGTCTACGACATTAGCCCCCCGCCGGTATTTTTTGTAGAGCGAGGCTCTGAAGTCCCGTTCCTTTTCGAGGCGGGATCTGACCTCGGCCACGTGCTGAAGTCGGTGATTGTCTCCAGTCGTCTCAAGTGGTGGGTAAAGTCCCATCGTGCTTAACTATCATCACTGTCGGACAAGTTCAAATGCACCGAGGACCACCGAGCTTTTGTCTGGGGTGAGGCCTGCGGGCGTGAACCTCAGCCTTTTGAGCTCGACTGGGCCAACATGAATCCTGCTGATATCCAGAAAGCGGTGCTCAGCTTCGTGCTGGATTCCCCCCCAAGGTAAAGCGCACCAAAGGTCGCTCCTGTGCTCTGATGAAGGCCCCAAGTTCGTTTTGCGAGTCGCGCTGGTCCACTTGAGCTAGAAGCCGTGCAAACCTTCGACGAAGTCGTCGGGCGGGTCTCCGAGGATCACCTCGAGAAGGATTGTTGATGTAGGTATTCCCGCGCCGATGAGTCCCGCTGGAGAGAACTCGGATACCATTTTTAGAATTCCCTACCGGCTGTTGCTCGTTTTCAGCGTGTACTGCCTGCTGACGACCACGTTTTTGGTCTCAGGAACGTAGGAACACAGCCGGGTACCGCTATTTGTCACCTTCCGAACCTTGTGTTCTCGCCCCGTTGCGACGTAGGGACAGGAGATTCGAATGTCGATCATCCAGCCCGTTTCTTGAATGGGGTCCGCGAAGGCGACCCACCTGCTCCCAGTTAACGCCAGCGTATGAAGCTGTCTGGGGACGGCATATGAGACGTCGACGTCACTCAACTCTCCGAGCTTCTGCGCCCCACCTCCCTCTTGGGCGGTGACCTTTTTTAGTTTGTACACCCCGTCGGACAGCTCGAAAGCGTACAGCTGGCCCTCTTCCTCACCCTTTTCGAATCCCTCGGTATCCCCGAGATCGGCTAAAGCCACTCCAGGGCATTTCCTGGCGCTCCGTGGGCCACCCGCGTCAGCCATTTCTTCTAATGTGTAGGACTGCACTCAAATAGTCGAAATCTATATTTCTGCCACTCCTGTCTAATATCGTGAGCGTCAGCTGGGAAAGAGGTCCCGATGCCAGCCGTTTGTACTGCAAGACGGGGAATGACTCTGTCCGACCACCCCGCACCTTTCGTTCTCGACGGGGACGGATTTCAGCAGTATGGAGGGGCGACCGTTGTGGATGCTCTCCGACGTACTGACATCGGCAAGATGCACGCAGATCTCCCGATGGATGGCCAGACGATTTGGCTCGTCTGCAATGTGGCTCTGGCCGGGCTCAAACCTCTCTCGAGAGAACCCTAGGAGTTTGGCCAGCCCGCCGTTTAAGATCAGACGTTTCTTCGCAGACAGCTGCAAGCGGCCGGTGGGGGCATGCAAACTGAGTTCAGCACCCAAAGGCCGGAACGCCTCTTTGTCCAGCTCACAGACGTTATAGTATCTGTCAGGTATGTCCAACACGGTGCGCCCATCTGAGACCTTCTTATTCAATAACTCGGCGCCGATATTGAGCCAGCAGTGGTAATACGTGAGCTCACAGAGAGCGACCTCCAGCCCCCCACACGCAATGCCGGGAACAGATGCAAGATAGACCGGTTCCCCATTTTGAATGTCGGTGAGTGTGACATACATAGTGACCCAAAGCATGGACAAGAGGGCCTACTCGTTCAAAAGCTCTGCAACATATCGGGCGGGGAGTCATTTCAAAGAGAAGCAGGTGTCTCTGGCCAGCCAGAAGATTATGGTTGATGACGAGGGAGGTGACTTTCAGGCCTCTTTCCCAGACATCTTCGCCGACTATCAAACCCCTCCCCCTCCCCCCCCCACCCCCCACCCCGCTCACTGGACATCAATATGGGAAACAAGGCGTGGGACAACTGGCAACACACTCCGATGACCTGGTGGCCGTGCCAACTGAACTTTGCGGTTTGGTGCGCGACTGCTGGCTGCGGGGTCTCTGCTGATGACCATCTCCAGGCTAAAGACCCCCTCCTTGCGAGTCTGTATTGCTTCCATGTTTACTATGCGACGAGGCGTCTGCTTGTGGAGCTAAAAGTCGCCCTTCCTGGAGACCAATCTCATTCTTGGTATCAGAACGCCTACGACGCCAGGGCCTACAAGCGGCTCTGCACTGAGTTCGGGGTTTCGCCTGATACAGATTGGAGGCAAAAGCTAGACCACGGGTGCCAAGGCCTCGGTTCTCGGAGCACGTACATGGAGCCGTCGGGCGCCTACCGGCATGCACACTACTCCGATGGCCCCTTCTTCCATCCGATGGACGCCATCCGCCATAACCGGGATATATCAGGGGCGTGGACGATGTTCATTCCCGATAAATCAGAAGGCTTCACACAAGCGGGTGTGGAGCGCCTCAACGACAGTATACGGACGTATGTTTGGGCTATCCTGGGAGCGCAGGCCCAGACGCGCTCGAACATTCTCAAGGCCGGGACGGGGTTCGACGCTCAAAAGCAGTTCCTAGCCAACGTCGAAGATGCAATTGCTTCTCCAGTCGACATCCCCAGCAGCATCGCTCGCTACCAGAAGACGCTGCAATACGCCTCTACGCCGCTGGATTATGTCTTCGGTTTGGGGCTCTACCTCGCCCCTAGCGACATGGCCCTCCACCCGGGCAATGTCCAGGGCTACAACAACGAAATCGTGATCGCTGGATCTGAAGCAGCCATCGGCCACAACCCGGGAATCAACGAATCGGAGCAGATCGGCAAGACCACAGGCGATAAGACCTTCGAAGGAAAAATCGCAGCACCAGCCGGGACTGATCACAAGGGGCCACCGAGTGGCAAACCCGCAGGGCCACCTACGCCAACCGCTGTTGCTCCGCAACAACACGTGTCTGCTGCGGCTGCGACAAGCCACGAAGAAGAGAAAACGGCTCTCATAGCCGCAGGGGTCGGGGTCGGCCTAGTGGCGCTTTGGCTGTCGTTGAGATAGCCAGTCCCTTGCGGCCACGAGAAGAAGCGCCCCCACGCCGATGACCAAGGCCCACACGTTGTCAGCGAGCCAAGTCGCGGCCTTCCCTAACGTGCTCAGGAGCCAAGAGACGATTGAGCCTATGATGCCGGGGAGGGCCGCACCTCCACCACCAACTCTTTGGCCGTGTTCGCCGAGAGGTCTCCCCCGCGGCAAGCGTACAGAGAGACTTCGATGCGAGTGCAGCCCCGGGCCTATACATCGTAATGCAAGAAGGTGCGTCGCAGATGCTCGTTTGGGCAGTCGACATAGTCGGCCAGATGGCCACCAATGGATTCGCGGATCTCGCCCATTTGATACGACCTTGTTGTACGCCTTCGTTCGGAACGTGTACCCGGCTTTGCTTGTGCGCACCCATGTGCACACATGGTCCCCAACGCTGCTGGTATTCGCCAATATCGTGAGCACGTCTGTGCGCATGGCGGAGGCCAGGTCGCCTTGCTCGCGAAATCCTTCGGAAGCGCATAGGCGGTCCACGAGCGCCTCCCGCTCGAGAACCCCCGAGAAATCCTGTGTGTAGTCGATACAATAGATGCCGTAGCCGTGGGCCAACAGCAGGCGTTCGAAGGCTGGCAAAGAGGCTTGCAGCAAGTCCATAGGGATTTCGGACACGTCTACCTATGCCACGAAGAGACCGGCCGGTTCTGTATCCGGGTATAGCTCTCGCCACTTCGCCTGCGCCTTTTTGTCGGTGTCGTACTCGATCCTGGAGACTGTCGCTCGGATGGCGCCGCCTTCGGCGTTGTCTCGGGTTGCAAGTGTGTGGACTATATTCGTCTGTACGTTGCAGCGAGTAGTGCCATCGGGGGCCGTCCCCAAACTCTCGCGGGCAGCGGTAGATATCCGCACAACGGTGTTCTTCGCAGAGCTGTCCTCTCCGGTTGTGCAAGATAGGTGCCCTCTATGGAACAAGCAGTCTTCGCGGCGCAGGTAGCTAAAGACACAGACGTCGTCGACAAACGTCGGAAGGCCGGGGAGGGGGCTCAGGTGCGTGCGGCCCAGATTGCCTGCCAGATAGTCGACCTTGGAGATGCCCAATACAAGATTGCTCTCGTGCGCGTTCTCCAGTAGAAGGTGGGCGGAAACGGCATTTTCGGACCGTAGACCCATGGACTGGAATGTTGCTTGCACCGCCATGTAGTAGCTCTAGCGCGCGTCGGGATCGAGCTGGTTGCTCGGTATGCCTTGGACTACTATTTCTCTAGATGGAAGTTTGGACAACCGTGTATCTGGTAGCTCTAGCGTGCCGGAGTCGAGTTGGTTGCTCGGTATGCCTTGGACTACTATTTCTCTAATTGGAAGTTTGGGCAACCGTGGGGTGTCTCCGAAAAAAAGCAGCCGAAATCTTGGTAGCCCTAACCAAAAATGCGCTCTTATAAGGAAGCGCGGCCGCACGCCCGAGGAAGTCGTCTAGACGTACATACAGAATTGTTTGTCTACGTGGGAGCGTCTCAACGTAGCTGCCAATTGTTTGTGTACGTGGGAGCCCTTTTGGGGCCCGATCTGGGGGTGGCCAGAATCCCCATTCCCTATACTACTTGTGAAAGTTGAAGCGGTTTGTCAAAGCCTGACCAACCTTTTGCGCGGCACGACGTATGGCTTACGGGTAAGTGCCTCCTTCTTGCGCTCAGCCCCCGGGCCGGCGGGGGCGTCCCCAGGCGGCTCGGGCGCCATAGCGGAGCGGGCTGGAGGCTGGCCAGGGGCCTGAATAACGGGCTCGGCCCGGAGGTCTGTGCGATGGAGACGGTCGGTTATATGAATTGCTGGTGTTCCACCTAATCCTTCTATTTAATTTCACATTTTATAAGAACCGTTACCATGCTAATGGGCAGATTCAGCAGATGCTGGCCCACGGTACTTTAAAACCCACGGGGGGGGGGGGGGGGGGTAACTTAGGGGTAATTTTGGTACGGGTGTGCGAGCCAGTCTTTCAAAACCTACCCTAATCATATACCTGGCCTTCGAAAAAACGGACCCATTCATATACTTGATCATCCAAAATGTTGACCGATTCATATACTGCCCTTTGATTTTTTTTAACTCATTTTTTGCTGATTATTACACAAATATCACAGTCAATTCATGTAATACCAAGAGGATAAGCAGCCTCGAAAATCTCTGAGCGAAAAAAATGTGCATATACCAGGATGTCAGAAAAATGGGGCCTTTCACATAGGAATCCAGAAAAACTGGGCCATTCATATACTTTTTGTTGAAAAAAGGGGGCCAATCATATACTTGGCAGGGCTGAAAAAGGGGGCTATTCGGCACGCACATCCGTACTATGCCATATATAGGAAGTTACCCCCCCGCCCCCCCGAGTTAAAACCCCAGGAGCTGGGTAGAATTTTTTACACGCACATCCCAGTCCTGGGGGTGAACCACCTGTCTGTGCCAAATCCTGTTTTCTGAGAAAAATCAATATGTCGTCTGCTGAAATTTTTACTCAGAGCGTTAAAATTACAATCAGGGATGAATTTGAAATTACGCATAAATTACTACTGTTCATTCAGCACACAATCCTATGACGTCGTAATATCCGCCAAGCAGAACGGATGCGGGGCACCAGATAGATCGGATAGTTTTCGTGTTCAGGCAAGTGCCTCCTCTTTTTGCGTTCAGAGCCTCAAGGCCGGCGTGGGTGGGGGCCGTCCGCAGGGGCTCTCACTATGCTCACTCGAGGGCCGCAGGGGCTCGGGCCTCAGGAAGAGCCGCACGCCCGAGGAAGCCGCCTAGACGTACATACAGAATTGTTTGTCTACGTGGGAGCGTCTCGGCGTGAATGTAGGAAAGAAAGTATCAGGAAAAAAAGTATCCGGAAAAAAAGTATCGGAAAAAAAGAATCCGGAAAAAAAGTATCAGGAAAAAAAATAAGTCTCAGTTTCATGTACAAAGGATAGATAAAAGGCTATGTAATGTCATCCTAATTAATCTTTAATTGCATTTTGATCATTCAGTACCAAAATTCAGTGTTAATCCTGACTGATGGTAAGGTTTTTAATTGCACTTTGATAATTCAGTACCAAACTTTGGTACCAATCATAATCATGTTAATCCTGATTGATGGTAAAGGTCAATGGTAATTAAATTGTTTACTGTTTGTTGATTGTTTTGTTAATTTATTATTGACTTTAATGAGTTTGTTTGAAATTATCATTGCTAAACAAAACAATTATATGCAGACATAATCTTAAATGGTCTTTAAAGTACCCTTTGATCAAGTAAGTGCAAACATTCATATTTTGTTAAAATGATTTTATTTCTGATTTTTATTTTTGATTGATAATTTGCATGTTTATCACAAAAATCACAATTTGTAAATTTTGGATAAAGTATAATCCCATTGGTAGAAATTAACATATGTAAATTGTTAATACATGTATATAAGCTGAAAAAGTTAATTTTCTATCAGTATATTGTGTGCAATTTTTTCATATGTGCTTATCTATATAAGAAAAAATGGAGTTAATTACAACTTCTAAAGGTGGACTTAAGTTATGTTTTGAGGGTTTTATGTATACCAAGGCCTATACTAGAAAGACAAAAGTGTGGTGGAAGTGTTCCAAGAAAACTAGCTTAGGGTGCCGTGCTACTTTGAGTACTGCACAAGACCACACAAATCCAGTTCCTGGGCAGCCACACAACCATCAAGCGGATGAGACAGATGTGGTATATGTTAAACATAGAAAAAACATGCGTGACCAAGCTGCTTCTTCCTTAGACAAACCATCCCAGATCTTTGCCCAAACAGTTTCCCAGATGCCGCCTGAGGTTCTATCATTCTTACCAACTGAGGAAAACGTGAAACGTAGTTTACGTTACCAGCGTCGTACACCTCCTGTTCCACAGAATCTGTCAGAATTTGTCATTCCAGACGAATGGACAACAACTGCCGGTGTCAACCAAGAACCCTTTCTTCTGTATGACAATGGTCCTGACAGCAATTCCCGAGTTATAGCCTTTGCTACAGAGGCTGACCTACGCCGACTATCTGCAGCTGATACTGTTTTCATGGACGGAAACTTTGCCATGGCACCTAAACTATTCTCCCAACTTTATGTTCTTCGAGTTCCTTTCGGAGAAACGTCTGTGACATGTGTTTATGCGCTCTTACAACACAAAACTCGCGTTGCCTATGATGAGTTGTTACAGGAAATAGTTGATAAATGTGAAGCCATTGGATTAGTCATGAACGTTCAGACAATTATCACAGACTTTGAGAAAGCTGTACTGCGTGCTGTAGCAGGTGTGTTTGGTCGCGATGTTAACAGCAAGGGGTGCTTCTACCATTTAACACAAAGTACCTGGAGAAAGATTCAAAGCCTTGGACTAGCTCAACATTATAAGTCCAATGAAGATTTCAGACAGTTTTGTGGCATGCTTGATGGATTAGCTTTTCTGCCACATGCTGATGTTCAACAAGGAATAGAGTATTTAAAGACAATTGCTCCGGCTGAAGCTACAGACCTTGTGGCATACTTCGACAAAACATATGTTAGTGGTACATTCAGGTTACTTCCAGGTGACAACAATATTATTCGTGTGCGACATGTTCAACCGCTCTACCCACCTGTAGTCTGGAGTGTCCATGAGGCTACACTGAACGACAGTCCAAGGACAAATAATGTGTGTGAAGGATGGAATAATAAATTTCTTAATCTTGTTGGACACTACCATCCATCAGTTTGGAAACTAATCCAGTGGTTCCAAAAAGAAAATGCTACCGTCAGGACAGTGATCCAACAGGATGCTGTTGGAAATCCTCCCAAAAGGCGTGTTAAAAAAGGACTTGAACGCTTGCAGCATCGTCTAAGAACTCTTTGTGAGCAGTACAATAGCGGCAATAAAACTCTTCCAGAATTCCTTGAAGGAGTGGGACACAACATACGCATTAACAAACACTATGAAATCAATGAGTGAATAAGTGCAAGAATACAATAAAAATCTAGTGCTCATTTGAACACTTTGAACACATTACGAAAACATGACTATACAAATACATTGTAAACTTGATCGTCGAAAAAACGAAAATATAGATTAAGGATACTTATTAGAACCACCTCATTGAGGCGTTTCTAACGAGTACCCACAATCTATATTTTAGAGCAGAAATAAAAAAAAAATAAAGTATACCCCTGTAAACCCCAGTTTTACTATATAAAAGTGGGGTTCAAGGGGGTCAAACTAATATAGGCGTGTTTTCCAATCATGAGGTTTAAAGGCCCTCTCAACACTATTTAGGTCATTTTGGACAAATACTTTGTGCGGTCACTTTCATTTGCATGGAGGCACAAAATGCTTAGGTTAGTAAGGTATTGTGGTGAATGGTGAAAAGAGAGATAGCTCAAAATGAGGAATTTCTCTTTTTACTAAACCAGAAAAGTAGACTTCAGCATCAAATCTATGATAATGTTGTATTGATATATTGCAATTAAAAACACATTGTTCACACATGTCTTTATTACATCATTACGTTAATTGGAGGTTTAACATCCCTGTCTACACTATATAGGTCATTTCGGAGACGTTGCTACTAATTTGTGGGACTGTTACCCGACATTGAGATGAAATATCATCTCAAGCCCTGCCGCCCAATGAAACCCAAATAGGGTTCATGAGCATGGACTTTAGCTTGTTTAATTGGAGGTCTAACATCCCTGTCTACACTATATAGGTTCTTTTGGAGAGTTGCTTCCAGCTTGTGGGACTTTTACCCAACATTGATATGAAATGACATCCCAAGCCCTGCCACCCAATGAAACCCAAATAGGGTTCATGAGCATGGAGATCCGACTTGCACACTTAGCTCAAATGAGGAATTTCTCTTTTTACATCCCTGTCTACACTATATAGGTCATTTTGGATAGTTGCTTCTAACTTGTGAGTCTTTTACGAAACATTGAGATGAAATGACATCTCAAGCCCTTTTATAAGGTAAGGATTACAGAGATAGGTTGCAAAATTTATTATTAAACTGAAAAGTACTAGTAAACATACAAAAGGATCCTAATCATCATCTCATTGTAACATCAGAGGCGAATCTGGTTAAAACTGATACTTTTTTTCCTGATACTTTTTTTCCTACTCAAAAGTGAACTTTTTTTCCGATACTTTTTTTCCTGATACTTTCTTTCCGATTACCTCTCGGCGTAGCTCAGTCATTCTCAATAATATGGCGCATTTGCGAACGAAAATTAACAAAATATTTTTTATGATGAAAATCAATTGTTTGTTCATTTTTTACATCGTAATTATATATGGTATAATCGTGCCAAACAGATTTTACAAATACCAAAGGATCTATTCAGGAGACTGATTACTATAAAACCACCCCTAACACCAATAACAAGACAAAAATACTTTCGTTACTAGGTACCCTACCGTTGTCAGCGAGTCTTGAGATTCTCAGGATGATGTGTGATAGCATATTTCCTAATAAAATTCCATGGACTATATCTATATTAAATCATTAAAACTTATATTTGATAGAACAAGTCACATTGCATGAATTTATAACCATGGGCTTACTGACTTGTTTTTTCATTACTTTACAACAATTTGTTAATTCTTCAGATAACTAATGCTTCAATCGTCATGAAAGAGTGAGACCTTGAAGTATGACACTTTACACTATGCGTTTCAACTCTTAGAGAAAGGTATCGCAGGAAAAACATTTGCTTTGAATATATTTTGCAAATGCTTTAGAAACAGCCACCAACTTTGTACAAAACCTATAAAGTAACGAAGGTATCATGATTGAAAGAAAATATACTTATTTTAATTTTCACAGAAAACTTGCGCAAATGCAATCTTTGCTATTTTTTTTCACCAAAAGGTTATTTACTATGCTTAACATTTTATGAGAAAGCATATTTCTGTTTTTTGTTTGTTTGTTTGTTTGTTTTCTAAACTTTTATGTGGAAAGTAATGATTGAGAACATGCTGTAAACTGAACCTATAATAAGACACTTCGAACATATTGTTAACAAATGCGATTTGATTTTGAACTTCACTAACATTGAATACAACTGCTGATTTATACACAAATCTTAACGTGCAAAATCAGTCACTCTGATCACAGGTGATGTTTTGGTAACGGAAGTATCATGTTTTCCATACGATGTATTTGTCCTTATGTAACAGTTATATGCATCATGCTCGTGGTCCACGACGGTTTTAAGTATTTCTGGAGTAGACCAAGAAATATATGAGCAAGAATAGCATACATCTACAAATTACCAAGGCAATAGTAACGAAAGTATCATTGTCTAAAATCGTCTAAGGAAGAGCCACAAATTTTTATGCATCTTATTTTGATGATTTTAATTCGCTTAAAATACACTCCTGCCTTCTTTGACATCAGTTTTAAAACATACATTCACTTGACAGATATTTTCATGGTAACGAAAGTATCAATGTTTGATTACAGGTATGTGCAAAACGTTGTTGAAACTTGAAATGTAAACTATCAAGGATATATTTAAATGTGAATAACATTGTCAACTATGTATTAGTGTATTCCCACATCTGGCGAGTGTAAGGCTAGTTTGGTAACGGAGGTATCATTTTCAGAGGGTTATTGTCTTTAAGTGAAACCTTACAACCTTCACTGATTCTTTCTCTGTCTTCATCTGTTATCTTAAAATTACGCCCAGATTTGCCAATTTTCTGAGGCTCATTTATTTTGCAAATTAAATCTTTCTCTCTTATCCAGACTTTATCTGTGAAATTTGGCCACTTAAACATAGCTTTAGCAGGTCGCATGAAATTTATTAAACAGTCCCTATCGTCTCTGTCTATCTCTTCTACTTTTCCTATATACCACGTATCTTCGTACATAGCAGCAACAAATTTGCCTGTATCCAATTCATCGAAACAGCTCTCGTCGATTTCTGTAGCTGCTATTTCTCTCTCGTTGTCCATCTGAACACTGTCATCTGACTTTAAACCCATTTCATTTCCTAGCTTTGCAACATAAAGTTTATCTGTCTTTTTTCTCTGATTACTTTTCTTATTATTCTGCGCTCCAACTTTGCTGTCCTTTGTTTTCTGTGTTTCTATGACACTTATCCAAGACGCGCAAAAATTTCCTGACATGCAATGGTCACAATAACATGATGTTTCTCTGGTTTTCATCCGTCCATTTTGTACGGCTATAGCATGAAGTTTCATAGTGTTTTTCACTTTCTGGGGGTCAGCAGAACTGAATTCTTCTTGTTTCAGCTTACAGTTTTCTTTACTTACAAATAGGAATGACACTTCCTTGATTGATGATTGCAGACCCCATTTGTAAAAATCCTGTGCATCTTGAATTGTAGCATTTCCTTGCCGCACGGCTTCGTCTGCCATCCTTTTAGTAAGACCCCCGATTCCGTCACATGCACTTTTGCCGTGTCCGGCCTCAAAGTAATCCCACTGTGCTTCGCATCCATATATCTCTTTATGCTTTGCTAGTATTTGGAAAATGTATCTGTTCCTATATTGACTGGATGGACTGTCAGTCCAGTAATGAATCTTTTGAAGTAAGGGGTCAATTTTCTGTAGTTCAGGAATAACGACATCTAGAAATGTACAAACTGTGCTGGCTGTGTGTCCTAGTTCATCCGACACAACTTCGAAACTCTTATGCTCTAGCTTTTCACCTCTCTTGAAGTAAACTACTACTGGGTGCAATGTTACCGCTGTTTGCTACCAATATGCACATGTAGGTTCATCAACATATCTACACGAGTAATTTTCTGCAAAGTCCATTTGAACAAGCATATGGTGTTCTTGCAAAGTCTCTTTATTGGCTTTTAGCTGCTGAAATTGGGACCTTAGTCTGTTTACATGGCCAGAGAATTCATTTACTTCTTTTCTTACCGTTTCAATGAAGGCTTCCTTAGTTAACTTTACCTCAACAAGTTTTAATTTCATTCGCTTTTCTTCGATCTCTACCCTTTTCCATGTCTTGAATGTTACCGTATCATCTGCTATGCATTCAAATAAAGGTTCAAGATAATCTTTATGATCTAGGATGTTCTCTGGGTTTTCTCTGAGTTTTGCACCAACTTTTCTGAGTGCTTGTATCTTTAGTGCCATGTTTTGATGCCTTAAACACTGGCAGGCATTTCTGGAGATAAATCTAGCAAGTGATACGCTCTTTGGCCGGAGGCGGCAAAAAGTGGCAAATGAAATTTTCAAGCTTGGGTTTTCTGCACAGAACTTTTGATACAAATTGTTCATGTAGTCTGTCAGAACTTTAACTTGTTTTCGGGAACCATTATCTTTCTTTGAGTCCGCCTTGCCTGATTGAGTTCTGCTATTATCTTCTCGACTAAGAAATTCAATGACTTTATGCCTCATTTTATTTGCAACGCTGTTTCTTTGTTCTTTCCATGATATTAAATTCTTATCTACACTTTTTCCTAGTGACCTACGGCATAGTCCGGTACGACTACTTATTGCGGTCAAGCATCTGTACTTCTTAGCTACCTTCCCTGATACGACTTTATGAAGCATCGTAGACCTTTTCTTTGAACTATCTTTCTTTGCAGCGGCTATCTCACTCATTATAACATGGCTTGTTAGCAACTTTTTCTTAACTTTATCTCGACTGGCGGGAGTTAGATTCATTGTAGACATGTCTTCTTCTGCTTTTCTCTCTGGGGTACACAGATCTGGCTTGTTTTTGCTTTGTTTTACTTTCTTACTGAGTCTTTCAATTTGTTTTGTTTTAGATTTTAGCCGTTTTTGTAACTTAAGCTGGTCTTCTTTTAGCTCTTTTATTGCTTTATGTGCCCTTGCAAGCGCTCTTGCTCTTGCCTTTTTAGCTCCTTGGCGTTTTGTGGCCTTTTTCACAGCTGGCAAGTTGACAATTAAACGTTGTGCAGCGCTAGAACTGCCAGACTCTTCAGAGGCTTCCATCCTATAACTCGCATAGCCGCTTGTTTCGTCCTCACTGGTCTCATGCATAGCAAGCCCTCTTAATCTCTCTTTTTGTCTCTCTCTACAAAGTCTGTTCCTTAATTTGTTTTGCTCATTTCGGTTGCGGCGCTCTTTATCACTAAGAAGCGCAGAAGGCACGTAATTTCTGCGGACTCTTTCTCTTTCCTTTTCGTTATACTTTTCGCCGAGTTTTTCTTTTAATCTTTCCCTGTATGCCTTCTGTATTTCCCTTCTGCTCTTTCCCATCCTGTAATCAAGCAGATAAAAACATTTTATACAAACAAAATGCATTGGAAAGTCAGATGTATGGATAGAATGAATGGTAACGAAAGTATGATACCTTCGTTACCGATACAATATGCAGAGGTAGGTTAAAATGCGAGTAGACAATAAAACTGGCATGGGCTTAAAGGCTGGCATAAAGATTTGTCAAACTTGTTACAACGGCATGTACTGTTTTCAGCATGTGGCCCAGAAGTTCTGTTACAGAGACTATTCTAAGATCACATTATTGTTTCATGATGACATTTAAGCAGTAATATGATGCTGATAACTCATTAAGATTAGTTTGCTTTCTTAATCAAAATGCTTATTTTCACAGGAAAGTTGATTCAAAATGACTGAAGCAAACATCAACTGCAAACATACTCTGAAAATTGACTGTTCATCGTGATACCTTCGTTACCGCATGGTAACGAAGGTATCGGCCAAAAAACATTGGCTTTTTAAATTCAATAGCAATGTTTTACACCTTTTCTCGTACTTGTAAAGACCTAGTACATTTGTAAATTCAAAATAAGTGGTATTTTATAGAATATCTAAAAAAATATGAAAAAACTAACCTGCAAAATAAGCCTGGTAGAATTCACAAATTTCCTATCCAAAAATTCGTGGCAGTGCGGCTTGAACACGCGGTTGGAGGAGTTCCGGAAGTTTGATTTGTGTCGTCATGCTATGTTATGACGTCATTCAGCGAGTTCGGCCTTCTAGGGAATTCTCAAGTAGGCTTGTTCGTATTACGGGTAACGAAAGTATTGGTAACGAAAGTATTACAATTGCCTTTGAAGCGCTGCTGCATTCTTATGTTTTTTTTACAGATAAATTGAATATAGTTTTCTGTCAATAACCTATACCGACTTTTATAAAAAGGTATTATTTTCTATGTGACATACATAACAGAAGCACAACAGGGCGGTAACGAATGTATCATCAGTTTTATAGCTTTTTAACCAGGCGTAATTACTAGTTATATGTGCATGCTTATCGAAGCCAATAGTATGGGCGATTTAATTTTAAAGTATTTGGTCAATATACCACATTGTAGATGCTAAAGAGTAAGTTTTTAAGCCGACGTATTCCATATATACCCACATTTGTACCACACATATCAAACAAGTAGAACTCGGGCGACATTTTATAAAATACCTGTTTACGTTGTTCCATGCATTACATTTTGCAATAATGGACTTTACACTCCTGCTTAGTGATGGTAGTATCAAATAATGCACAATAACTGCCCATCTCTAGTATATTAAGCAGATTATAGTCCAATAATTATCAAAATCTCGTTAGGCGACAGGTAACGAAGGTATCGTTTTGCAACTTAAGCGCTCTTTTTCCAAGACACATTCAGGAAGGTGAAAGATATATTTTATGTACTAAAGGTATCTAGATGTGTACTTTATCGTACAGTGGAGAATGTCTCAATTTTCTTGCAGTTTAATGGGGAATATACCGGCGACATGCATTGTGCCTTATTATTGAGAATGACTGAGCTGTCAATTTTTTATCTACGCGGAAGCCCCTTGGGGGCCGATATAACTACTTTACTCCCCCACCCCCTGCTGCTAATGACATCATTCTGCTGTTCCTCATAACACCTGGAAGGGCCTCAGTAGTAAATCACAGCAGAAGCACCGCCTTTGAACGGCCTCATAAACTATTATCACGTAAAATACCCAATAAAACTACCGACTCACTACGACCATGACGATTCGCTGCTCAGTCCATGATTAACCAATGAATTCCCCATGTTTATAAATAGCATATTATCTGGCTTGTGCCTCGTCTATATATATTGACGTTGGACTAATAGTGGTGTTGCGCAAATAATATTTAGAAAATAATATATAGATTACAGTGACATAGTGTCAGGGTAGAAAACCCTGTTTTTAAAGAAATAAATCATACTGGCAATATTGTGGTTAATTGTTAACATAGTTCATTTCACTTGTCTGATGATGTTAATGCATTGAGGAGTTACAATTAAATAAATTTGAATGTTCGTGAACAATTCGAAAGTGGCGGTCAGCACTGTTTGATAAAACAAACAAAAAGATTTTGTGGAACTTTTAGTATAGCAATAAATAGAAGAGAAAAGACAGTGAAATAGAAATATTCTTTTATCCAAAAAAGATCATCATAGAGCACCAGTGACAGAATTGACGCGAAACGCTATTTTTAGCGGAGAAACTGGGAACCCCAAGAGTTTTTGGTTTATTTATAGCTAGGAAAGTGGGAAAACCTATTTATTCTTTATATAGAAATCGAGTTGGAATTTTGAGGTACGTAAATAAATGTGGATGGCATAAAAATAGAAGAGGCAAGGCAGCAGCTTTTTTGGCTAATTTTAGACATTTAATCTATTTATGTTTTGTCATTCATGGAAGTGAATACAATAGATGTACTTTTGTTCATTTGAAGTTAACTCTAATACCATATTACACATCTATAAATAGAAAAAAAAAAAAAAAAAAAAAAATGGGGAAAAACAAGCTGGAACACGTAGTTACACCCAAGGATTATCTGCGGGCTGCCCATACACGATTGCGAAATTTTCCACCTGCAATCTTATCCTTTCGACCCTGTTGTCCGAGACTGATAATTTTTTAAACAGTGTAAACCCAGATCTGGAGCCACACTGTTTATCATTCTTATCTTGATCTGTAACAATGGACAAATCCAAATTTTAAGATGGAAGAATTCATTTCAGAAACTCAGAGGTGAAAAGGGCTAAATGTCAAAGCATGTACAGAACGGGTATTAAAAATTAAAATGCGTTTTGTAAATATGAAAAAAAAATCTTGCCTTGTAACTTGCTCGATTCTGCAAACAAAATTTTACTCAAGATTGATAAATGTTTTAAATATATTAACATAATTTTCACACTGTTCCATTTACAGCAGTATTCAGAAGTAAAGTTTTCAAATAAAAACACATTACATGTACTGATGTTGGTACCATGTCTTCACATCACGAAAACATGCCTATATAATTTTGACCCCCTTTAACCCCACTTTTATATAGTAAAACTGGGGTTTACAGGGGTATACATTATTTTTCTTATTTCTGCTCAAAACATAGATTGTGGATACTCATTAGAACCGCTTCAGCGAGGCGGTTCTAACGAGTACCCACAATCTATCATTACGAAAACACGCCTATTCAAATATATTTAAAATTTCACTTCCAAAAACTAAGTTTTCAGATAAAAATTCTGATTTTTTTTTTCATATTTCTGCTCAAAACATAGATTGAGGTACTCGTTAGAACCGCCTCACCGGGGCAGTTCTAGCGAGTACCCACAATCTATGTTTTTGAGCAGAAGTAAGAAAAATAATGTATACCCCTGTAAACCCCAGTTTTACTATATTAAAGTGGGGTTTAAGGGGGTCAAAATTATATAGGTATGTTTTGGTGATGGTTTTGAACAGAAATATGAAAAATATCAATTTTTTATCTGAAAATTTTCGGTTTTTGAAGGTGAAATTTTCTATATATTGGAATAGGCGTGGTTTCGTAATGATAATTTAAATCTTTTTTGAGTGTTACTAGAACAGAAAGAGAACTGATACACATATAAAAGTTGACCGGCTCCAGCCTCCAGTGACTAAATATTTTTCTCATAATCCTGTTTGATAGTCCACTAAGATAAAACCCTCAAAAAAATATCATGACTATAAAGGCTGGTCACTAGTCTAGTGACCAGCCTTTATAGTTATGATATTACTTTGGTTTTATTTTAGTGGATTATTAAACACATTATATGATGATTATAAGAAAAATTATTATCACGGTCACTAGAGACTGCAGCCAGTCTAATATAAAAGATATTGTTCACCCTGGCTTTGTATTTATAACCTAGATGGTGTGAGAGTTTCTATTTTTCCAGTAGTCAGTTTCGAGTAAGAATGCTTTAATGGATCTAACATGCCCTTAGGTGTTTAAAATTCTGTTTGTGAATGATTCACCAGCATTTAAACACAGTTGAAATTCTCACAAATTTAAGCATTCTTGTGTTTTTCAGTTTTGGTCTGTGCCATGCAAAAAAATGTTTTTAGGCATATGTGGACTGTGAAGGCCTAGATCAGCCTGTGCATATGTGCATTATGATCAGGGCCTTCCTGGTCAATTGAATAAAAAAGAATTTAGCAAAGTTCCTGATCAGTCTGTACATCTTCAACTGGCTGATCTGGATATCTGCTGTTTGCATTTACCTCAATTACACCTTTTCCATCACGAAAACATGCCTATATAATTTTGACCCCCTTGAACCCCACTTTTATATAGTAAAACTGGGGTTTACAGGGGTATGCATTATTTTTCTTATTTCTGCTCAAAATATAGATTGTGGGTATTCGTTAGTACCGCCTTGCTGAGGCGGTTCTAATGAGTACCCACAATCTATGTTTTGAGCAGAAATATGAAAAATATCAGATTTTTTTCTCTGAAAATTTTCATTTTTTGGTGGTAAAATTTTCAGTACATTTGAATAGTTGTGTTTTCGTAATGTCATGCCGTGGCTCAATTGTAATCCCTGACCTGGCCCCGAGATTATAAAACATTTTTCATGCTCAACTTAGCATGAAATTTCACTTGGTCATAAAAATAAAAATACCAACAATTAAAACTTTTTTCATGCTCACCTCAGCTGAGCATGCTCAGCTGAGTTGAGCATGAAAGAAGTTTTAAAAAATTGTCAGTATTTTAAGATTTATATAAGCAAAATAAATTTCATGCTCAGCTGAGTTAAGCATGAAAAAAGTTTTATAGACTCGGGGCCTGGTCGATTGTATTTTATTCTATATTATTTTCCTTTTTTTTTTTCAGCTCCAGACCAAAAAAGAAATATCTCATTTACTGTAGCTGGAGAGGTGCTGCTATTTGTTTAAATATTGAAATCTATGGCCTGTCAGGTTTCAACCGTTCAGCAGAATGCATTTCTCCCAGGGAATGAAGATGCTGGCAAACTTGGTATTCCCATGTCTAAGCCCAAGTATCCACAGTACGCTGTTTCTGCAAAGAGACTTGAATCATTCAAGAACTGGCCCTCCTATCTAGGAATCAAGCCTGAACTTTTGGTAGAAGCTGGTTTAGTATACACAGGTACGAAAGGGCCTTTTTGTAGAGTTTGATCATGAAATATTTTCTACGGTCATTCTCTCCCTTCCGCTGATTCAAGAAGGGCAGTCGTCAGTTTCTGGCGAAAGAATGTGCACAATACTGGTTAACCGCTTAGAGGACTAAGCCTGCCCAGTTAGGTAAAATGACCGTGCTCGACATGATCCCATTGGGTTGACTGGGCCGTAAACCTCAACACAAACACAAACACATTGGCAGATCATCATGAGGCACTTCTAATGGGTATCCACAACATGTTTTCATGGAGGAAAAAAAAAAATATATATATATATATATATATATATATCAGTCCATTATGGTTAAAAACATGTCATATCTAGCCATCAAGGACGGTGGCTTAGCAATATGCTTGTTATAATAATGAACTGGCAAATATCTTGATGCAATGCCTAACATAAGATTTTAAGCAATTGAGTATTTTGGGCTATTTTTACCCACCCATTTTTCACTTAATTCGGTATCAGGATTTTACTTTTGGGTACCCTGTTATGTTTGTGGGTGCAAGAAATACTGCTATTTGGGATTTTACCCCATAAACATGATAAATTCAATTTGAGTTGCTTTTTAGGAATTTTAATTGGGTAAATACCCCAAAAAGCAGCTTATCTAAGGTACTGTCATGATGGGTGACTTGCATATACTTGTATATAAGCTGATTACCAGTTGTGGATTTCCCTATCAGGTTTGAAAACTTTCTTTGTTGCCAGAAACTAAAAAAAACAAACTTGCTTTTGATAGCCAAAACTTGATCAAACTTAAGTAAAATATTTAAAAAAAAAATGGAAAATAATTATTAACAACACATAAATTCTCAAAACTTGCAATAAATGCAAATATCCGTCTTCATCATTTTGAATCATAATGATGAATAATCTTGAATCATAAATCATTGTCCTCATCAGTTATCTTCATCAGTCATCATAAGTATGAATCACCATAACATAATTACTATGGAAAACAGTTAAAAGCATTTGTAATATTATACCACTCCCATCTAATCTTTACAACTTTTGGCTAATTCAGTAGATGGCACAATGATGATATTTTTCTTATTTTTCCAGAAAACGGGATTTGACATTTTATGCTAATTGTCTCCAATTGGAGACTATTTGCATGAAATAGCAAAACCTGTTATCTAGGAAAAATAAGAAAAAATATTTCAGTATGTCGTCTGCTGAAAATGTTACCCAGTCCTAAGCTCTGAAACTCATAATAAATGCTGAAAATGTTACCCAGAGTCCTAAGCTCTAATATTCATAATAATTGCTGAAAATGTTGCCCAGAGCACTAAGCTCTAATATTCATAATGAATGCAGAAAATGAAGTTACGCAGAGTACTAAGCTCTAATGTTCATAATGAAGGCTGAAACAGTTACCTAGTGCTAAGCATATTAGAATATTCATAATGAATACTAGAGCTTAGCATTCTGGGCCGAGTTGTTCAAAGCATCTTTAGCTTAACAAGCTTGTAGTGGTCAAAATGTTCACTATTCTAGTAAGTACAATATCTAATTTACATGTATTTTTGCTGAAAAAATGTGAGTAGCTTTTACAAATGCTAAAGCTACTCACATTTTTTTCAGTAAAAATATTAGCATATACAAACTGTATGCTATATTTAATGATCAAAGATTTTACGATATGTTAACTAACAACATCGTTAGTTTTAACAACTAGTTTAAGTTAAGTTTAAAAATATTTTATTCAGAATTAATGATACATACAACACAATATTTAATGACATACATTACAAAATAAAAGGATTGGAACGAAAGCGAATTGCTTATGAAGGGACCTCCTTATAACATGGTTCATTATAGCATGGTTTCTGTGCTATAAGATGGTTCAAAGATGGACTCAAAAGTTTTGTATCTAAACAAAAATGTATAGATTATATAGAAAAATGACGATAGCCATTTATAGTCATTTTTGTATATAATGTGGACGTTTTATTTGGATAATTTATATTAAAAATTTACCATTTAATGTCATGTTTCTATATATATTATATTCTATTGTACTTCTAGCCTTCTATACATTTTTTGGTTTGGATACAGCATGGTTGTTTACAAGGTTGGCAAAATGCTGGCAAATATGAGTATTTTCCATGCCAGCGGTATTTCCGGTAAATGCCGGCAAATACTAGAAAATACTGGTCGATTGAATTTTCCACCCTGGAATTTATACAATAACCTACACTCAAAATTCATAAGGGTAATTTCAGTTATAAATTCTTGTCAACTGACTTTCTATTTATACTAAAGTTTAACACAAGTATCAACTTATTTAATAGCTTAATTTAATAAAGTATTAGATACATGTAAATACCAGCCAGTGCTGGAAAATACTGGCAAATATTAGGTTAATTCCAATTGAATTGACCACCCTGGAATTTATACAGTTCATGTTCTTGATCATTACTTAAATTTATAGTCATAATTAGAATGTTTGGCCCATTTTGTGATGAGGGAGTTTCTGGCTTTTGGATTGAATAAATTTCCATTTTACATTTGATAGGTGTTGCTGATGCTGTAAGATGTTATCATTGTGGTGGAGGATTGCGGAACTGGGAACCAGGAGATAATCCATGGCGAGAACATGCCAAATGGTACTCCCAGTGCCCTCATATATTACTTGTGAAAGGACAGTCATTCATAGACAAAGTTCTGCATGGCGAATCAGTAGAAGAGGATTGTGCAGAACAGTCAACAACCAACAAAGAGGTAAGTTTTTTAATGTCAAGAAGTGTCCGCAATGATTGATTATTATAATCAGTCATCAGTCACTTTTGCCTTGTGTGTCTGATGAGAATTTTTATAGTTGACTAATCGGAAAACCACATTTTATTTTGATGGGCAAGTGGTAAAAAATGAACTAATAAGCTATCTACATGTATTTAGGTTATTGGTGAGTAAAGGTGAAGAAATATTAATTTGATAAAAATTGCCTGAAATAGGACACTTTTTTAACAGAAAAGTAATGATAGATTTTTTTATTTCTCCACGAAAATATATATTGTGGGTACTCATTAGAAATGCCTGAGCATGCTCTGTGAGGCACTTCTAATGAGTACCCAAAACATATCCTTTCATAAAAAAATAAGAAAATCATTATGAGGATACCCATCTTAACCCTTAAAGCACCAATCACAACAATTGTCGTCTGCTTTGTCATCTGCTTATGATTTTAAAAGTCATTTTTGCAAACAGTGTGGACCCAGATCAGACTGCTCCTTTAGGAGCAGTCTGATCTGGGTCCACACTGTTTGCCTATATGGAAAAATAGGTTTGAAAAGTCTGCAAGGATATTCAGCAGACGACATTTTTAGATGCAGGTTTTCTTGGTGTTTTAAGGTGTTATCAGTCTGGAGTTACATGTATGAATTTATGAGTGTCTGGAAGAGGGCCAGAATTAGAATGAGTATATTTTCTAGTTCTACAAGTCAGCTGTAAGCTGATGATATACTGTAGTCACTTTTACAGTACCAATGATTAGACTGAAATTCTGGCCAATTCCCAATACTTCTGTCTAGTGATATTAAAGTGAATGGATACTCCTTCAGAGAGATCAGTCAGTCACTGATGAGTGTATTTGCCTCCTTTTTCACAAGGGGCTGCCTTAACCCTTTTAACCCCAAGTTTCCAAAGTGGACTATTCCCCCATTGAATTTGGACTCATCCATTAGCTCAAATGGGGAAATCAGCCAAATTATTACACAGAATGGCAAACAGTATATATCCTTATGAGATGGCTTGTAATGAGCCATCTCATGTTGAACTATACTGTTTGCATAAGTATTTGTTTTGGTCTGTAGGGATAAAAGCGTAAAAACTTTAAGTTAAAATTTTTCTCCATTTATGGGTAGTCCTTTTTTAGCTGGAATAATTAGCATTCATAGCAACAGATAAGGCACTTTTTTCATCCAAAAAATGGTGATACCTTTCTTATTTCTCGAGGAAAACATATGTTGTGGGTACTCATTAGAAGTGCCTTGGTGAGGCGCTTCTAATGAGTACCCACAACATACTCGAGAAATAAGAAAAATATTATGTGGGTACCCCCTCTTATCTGTAGCTATGTAGCATGATTAGGAGCAAGTTATTTCCTAAGTGAGAGTAGCACCCTTTGAAATGGGTTTGCTAGACCCACAGAAAGTTTGACAGATTGACAGGTGAACTTTCAAAGAAAGTCCTATTATCACCTTGTGTGTTCTTCTGTCTATCTGTGGTCTGTTAGCAAAAATGGCCATAGCACACAAACCATGGGAATATTTTGATAATCTTTGGCGTACAAATAGATATTTACAAGATCTAGCCAGTACACTTTAAAAATGCCACTTTTCTGTGACCTTTGGAGACATGCAGCTTTGCATGAAATTCCAAAGCCTATTTTCTGGGAAAAAATATTGATTTGTAATCTGCTGAATTTGTCAAAAGAGTGGTAAAGTTTTAACCCTTAAAATGCCAAGTAAACCTGCAGCTGAAAATGTCACCTGTTTATGTCGTCTGCTGAATATTCCTACAAACTTTTCAAGCCTATTTTTGCATACAGGCAAACAGCACCTAGAGGAACAGTCTGATCTTGGTCTACACTAAAATCACAAGCAGATGACAAAGCAGACGACAATTGTTTTGAGTGGCAGTTTAAGAGTTAAAAGGCTTTAAACCATATACTGCCAATCACAAGAATTGTCGTCTGTTTTGTCATCTGCTTGTGATTTTAAAAGTCATTTTTGCAAACATTGTGGAGCAGTCTGATCAGGGTCCACACTGTTTGCCTGTATGCAAAAATAGGTTTGAAATGTTTGCAAGAATATTCAGCAGACAACATAAATAGACGACATTTTCAGATGCAGGTTTTCGTGGCATTTTAAGGGTTAAGGAGAAGGCCATGCCGGAATAGTACAAGGCAATTCAGCCTCCTGCTAATGAAATGACTGTGATATACGTTTTTCATTGCAGTCTCACACAGTAGAGGATATGATGCATTCAGCAGCTGCCCTAAGCTGTATACAGATGGGCTATAACAAAAATCTCGTACAGAATGCTGTCAGAAGATACATTGAACATAAAGGTAAGTACACATCACCATAACTTCTTTATAACACTATCCCTGGGATCCAAATCAAAACCATGTTAACTAAACATTCATCTTGTATCTAAACAAAATTGTATAGATTATATAGAAAAATGACCATTCTGTGGTCATTTTTCTGTATAATCTGTACATTTTTGTATGGATACAATGCTTTTAGGATCCTTGTTTAAACAGTCTTGTATCCAAAATCATCCTGTAATGAACCATCTTCTTTTACCTTTATCACTATTTCATCTTAACAATAAAATGGTCATTTTTCTCTATAATCTATATATTTTTTTTTGGATACAATGCTTTTTGGGTCCTTCTTTAAACCGTCTTCTATATCCGAAACCGTCTTTAATGAACCAGCTCCCAAAGAGGTTTTCTTTTACTTGTATGGTACTCCAGTTCGGAAATGATTACCCTGCCTAAATCAACTTTATCTTCATTTGGGATGTACAGTTTCATGCCAAAAATGGATAGTAGCATATACATTGTATATGTAGTTTGATTCAGGGCTACTGTGCACAAGTGACGGTTGATCTAATCCTTTATTGTCCTCAGATGTGGTGAGGACCCTTATCTTGATGGGAAGCATACAGACAGGGGATCAGCGCTTCCGACTGTAGTCCCAGGTAACTTCTTGGAAACCCACTAGAAGTAGAATTCCCCTCAAAGCTGTACAGCCCTTCATCATACAGAGCCTGTCATAATCACCTGGGCCCAGTTGTTCAAAGCGTCGTTAGCTTAACGACGTCGTTAAGGGTCATTTCGTTAACTGTTTTAGCAGATTCAATATACATTATTCTGATATTTTTTGCTGAAAAAATGTGAGTAGCTTTTGCACTGCAAAAGCTACTCACATTTTTTCAGCAAAAAATTTCAGCATATTTGCGTATCACTCGATGTAAATTTTAACGAATCGTTAACTAATGACGTCGTTAGCTTTGAACAACTGGGCCCTGTTCATCATCTCAGTATAACTAAAAAAATGCCAATGGAGACTTAACCTTTACCATTCTCTGGGCTAATTCAACAGGCGACAAATTGATGACGTTTTTCTTATTTTTCCCATAAAACAGGATTTGACATTTCATGCAAATTTTGCATGTACATGTAATGCCAAAACTTGTTTTCTGGGAAAAATAAGAAAAAAATATTTAAAAATGTTGTCTTTTCTTTATTTTTTCCCAGAAAACAGGTTTTGACGTTTCATGCAAATTGTCTCCAAACTGTCTACTGAATTTTTTAGCCAGAGTGCTAATTGTTAAAACATGATCAAGTCGATCATCATTTCTTATGACACAGCTCAAATTTCAGGTCATTCATCCTTCAAGGGAGTTGAAATAGCTGAACTTTGTGAAGAACTAGAAAGTTGTGACATCTCAAATGGTACTGTTGTGCCAAACAATGTTGCAGATAGTGTTCAGACATCGTTATCTAGAAGCAATTCAGGTGCAGCTGAAACAGAGAATGGTAAGACTTATCTCACCTTTACAACTCTTTTGGCTAATTCAGGGAATGACTAATTGATGATAGTTTTCTTATTTTAACTAGAAAACAGATTTGACATTTCATGCAAATTTTCTCCAGTGGAAACAATTTGCATGAAATATCAAAACCCGTTTTCAGCCGAAAAAAAATCAGTTTGTTGTCTGATGAAAATTATACCCAGAATGCTAAGCAATTAGGGGAATTTTGCACTTTCAGGGGAGACAACACTTTAAAAATTGTTTTTTTCTCCCTTCTGAAAAGGAATATACTTTTAAGCAGTTGTCAGTTTCTGGCAAAAGAATGTGCTCAAGTACTGTAACACACTTAGAGGACTTAGCCTGCCAAGGAAAAGTGTGGTTAGGTAAATTGATCAACGACATGACCTTATTGGTGATTACTGGGCAGTTTAACTTTAACCCAACCAACCAAGAATCAAAGCTTGTTGGTGCATTTATAACATATGTATGCCATACTGTATTAACCATAAGTATAAGAACACCTTAACTCCTTACCATACTAAATTTTTAACAAATGTCTACATGTAGTTACTTTTTGACATGTCAAAAAAATGCTGCATTGAGTGGCAAACAGTGTAGACCCTGATCAGCTGTCATATTCTGCAGCTTCTGATCTGGGTCTGCACTGTTAACACAGGCCTGTCTGGCCCAACACTTGGGGTTATAACAGTAATTTGTTTTGTTTTCAGAAAATATTGATGACCTTTTGGAAGAAAACCAAAGATTAAAAGACAACGTGGCATGTAAAATCTGCCTTGAAGACAGAGCCTCTGTGATATTTCTGCCCTGTGGGCACATGGTGTCATGCCCACAATGTGCACCAGCACTGTTTAAATGCCCAATGTGCCGGGATCCAGTGAAAGGATATGTGAAGGCTGTGTTTGCTTGATTTAAGGGGACTTGATACACTCAGTAGATTTTCTTCTGATTTCTATAAGGGAGACAACTTTTGCAATTTCATATTTGCTCTCCTACAGACTAAGCCCCTTCTGAAAAGGGATCTACTCTAAAAGGAAAGAATTTGCTCCCCTTGGGAGCAAATTCTTTCCTTTTTGAGTAGATCTCTTTTTCAGAAGGGAGACAAAGCAATTTTGACAGAGTTGTCTACCCTGATAGTGTATCATTTTCCCTTTAAGCTATTTTTGGGGGTTTACTTTTTTAAATAATTTTCAGTGTTGCTGGGATATCAATTCTGAAATTATTTTACAAGTAAATTCTCACTGAGTTGCATCAAAGCTGACTTTGTAATGACTACTGAGACTTTTTTCCCCACCCCAGGGAAAATGACATCGTGTAGTAAGATCAGGGCTGTGGGCAGAGACGATGATGGAAACACAACCTGTCAAGCCGATCAGTCCACTTTTTGACTGAGAGGCTGTGTGTTCGATCCCTAGCCGAGTAGCACCAAAGGCTTTAAATATGGTTCTAGCATAAAACCATATGTTGTGGTACTCATTAGAAGCACCTCACATTTATATTTCGTAGAGAATTAAGAAAACAATCTGAAGCTATGAGGCTTCAATGGGTCAGTTGGATGGGCGCCCGACTGAAGATCAGGAGGTGGCAGATTCAATCCCTTCCGGGTCTGGCAACATTCTTTCGTGCAGATTGATCATGAAATATTTTCCATGGTCATTCTCTCCCTTCTGCTGATTCAAGAAGGGCAGTTGTCAGTTTCTGGCAAAAGAATGCACAAGTACAAGTACATGTACTAGTTAGCTGCTCAGAGGACTAAACCTACCCAAGAAAAGGGGTTAGGTAAACTGACAGGTTCAACATCACCTTAAAAGTGTTGAATGGGCTGTAAAACCCGAACTAAAAAAAAAAAAAGAATCTGAAGCTATGATATATTGAGTCCTACATGGTACTCAGACTTTACCTGTGTTGCTTTAGTGTACATTCAAAAAGAGAAGGGTGAAAAAAAAAAAATAAGAAAAAAGACAGTTCTGCGCAGATATTGACTTGGACATTTAAATGTTCAATGGTTCTGTCTAGGAGAAAGAAGAAGATGAAGGAACATATATTTTATAAACTGTATAAAGAAGTTTATAGTTTTGCGTATTTGCCCTCCCGCAAGTGGTAAATAGTGCTTGAATAAACAAATGAAGATGCTCTTAGCACTAGATAAGAGGGGGTATCCGCAAAGTATTTTACTTATTTCTCTAAGAAAGCAGTTGAAGCGCCTCAATGAGGCGCTTCAAATGAGTACCCATAACATATGTTTTCATTGAGAGAGAAGAAACATATCATTACTTTTTGGTTGAAAAATGTGTTTTGTCTGGAGCTATGCAGATGACCCTAAATATTAACCCTTATCCTGCTGTATAATTTAATTAGCCACACCCATTTCTGACTGTCAGCCAACCAGCTTAAATCATATAATGTTTTCATTCAAATTCACAAACTGAATGACAAACAGTGTGGTTCCAGAAGCCATCTGATCTGGAGCTATACTGTTTGCAAAAGGGGTTGTCGTGAACAGCAGGATAAGGGTTAAGACAGAGACGGGTCGATTTGTCACGATATGACCTAAACAATGTTTAAAGGGATATAAAACAACCAAATCATCATCATGGACAGGCTAGAGATAATAATGTAGACTGAGATCAGACTACCCATTCTGTTAGCTCATGGTCAACCATGTGTTCTGTCACACATTTTATGCTCCTCATCAGGTACTCAGATGAGCTCGTTGTTTGTATAGAAAAGAGTCATGGTGTCCTAATATTTAGGGAAAATATGGTATACAAAGAGAAATACCATAATTGCTGTGTGTGGGGAAAGTATTGTCCCACTGAATAGAAAATGAATATATAGCTTACATATACATGTGTTATATGTTGCTATATTGATTTTTCAAAAAGGGTGTTATCTGTGATAATGAATTGTGCATTTAAGAGCTTTTCTAGTCAAAATGCTCAGTTCTAAGGCTCCTGAAAAGTATGTTAAGATCACATTTGCAAACGGTGTAGATCCAGATCAGTTGGCTTGAAGAAGCACTGCACTGTTTGCCATTATGTGAATTAATATCAATCTGGATCAAGTAATCTGATTGACTGACTATTAGAAGTGGGCATGGCATCTTAATATAAATTAAGTATGACAAGGGTTAAGATAAAAAATGTTGTTTTTCTGTGAAAGATCATTTTGGATCAATCTGAGATGACTCTAAGAAGAGCCAGAATGGACTAATCCAGTGTTACAATTACTCTTAAGATGATCCAGAATGGAAAATTCCAGTGTTACAATTAATCTAAGATGAGCCAGAATGGAATAATCCAGTGTTGTTAAAATGTTTCTGGAGCCAGGCGATAAGAATGGAAATTTGCTCAATATTGACACCAGTAAGTGTTCGTTCACAAACTGACACGCGGATACCACTATAATGATCTCATTTCAAAACAGTCTGGGGACTTGTTAAGGAAGAGTATTAGGTGATAATTCTGGGATAATTTTCTCCTATATTCCATAAAATATAGGTGTTGTTGGTTCTAATTAGAAGCACAGTGCACAGGTGTTTTTAATGAATATGCACAACATGTTTTTATGGATAAGAAATTATCCCAGAATTATCAAGTATTTGGTGATAAGTCTGGGATGATTTTCTCCAGTTCTCCATAAAAATGTGTTGTGGGTACTCATTAGAAGCACCTCAGTGAGGTGCTTCTAATGAGAACCCTCAGTGAGGTGCTTCTAATGAGAACCCACACATCTATTTTTTTTTTTTTAATTTTATGAAGAAATAAGAATATTTATCCCAGAAATTGAATTATTATCAAATAGCCAGAAATTGAATTATTATCAAATAGCCCTCCTTGACAAGTCCTCTGATAATAGTTCATTGCACATAGTGACAGCATTAATGAATATGTTTGAAAACGTTTATATGTTATCATAATTTTGACCCCCTTAAACCACTAGGGCTAAAGGGGTATACATTATTTTTCTTATTTCTGCTCAAAAACACTGATTGTGGGTACGTGTTAGAACTGCCTCATTGAGGTGGTTGTAATGAGTACCCACAATCTATGTTTTGAGCAGAAATATGAAGAATATCAGATTTTTTTATCTGAAATTTTCATTTTCTGGTGGCTACTGAAAATTTTACCACCAAAAAATGAAAAATTCCAGATATATTTGAAAAGGCATGTTTGTTTAATGATAAGTTCAATATGTTAAATTAATATTGTTCACATAGTATGATTGGAGTGTTTGATATGTGATACTAAATGTGTGAAATTAATACTTTTTTATGTATTGAGCAATGTCATTAGCGGCGAAAAATGTTTTGGTAGAGATATGAGAAGTAGTCTTCATAAAATACAGCAAATCTCACATATTTGATGATCACTTTATTTTGGAGTTATTGGCGATCTAGGCAAAAACCGCCAAAATAACTGCCAATATACAATTTTCAATAAATGTATATAGTGTGGCATACATCTAAAAGTGCGAATGCACCAAACTTAAAATGTGCAAACAAGGCCTCCCCATGCATGAAATAGCAAAAATGTAACAGGAATCAAAGCTCCGGTTATTACACTTCTTTCAGCCAGAATACGGGGATATTTTTCTGACAGTTTTCTTATTTTCTGAAAACATGTTATGGGTACTCATCAGAAGCTCCTCTCTGAGGCGCTTCTAATGAGTACCCACAATATATATTTTAACAAAGAAATAAAACACAATCTGGATACTTGTCTTATCAGAAATGGATTTACCTTCAGGGAAAATAAAAACTCTAACATGGCATATTTACTTCCCTTGTCATGTGGCGCTATTTACAGGGAAATAAAAATAGGATTTGCACAGGCCAGGAGTAAAAATTCTTGCCTTCGATACTGTATAGCCCCCATTTATGAAAGGTATCAGGTACTTGGGAGACAACTACTAGTCTACAAAAGTTGTCTACCTCTGCAGAATTACAGAAAGATATTTCAGATGAATTCATTTATCTTAACGGACATCAATTTAAATATTGTGCACTAACAGGGCAGACACTGACCAATACCGTGCAATGTATTGGTAGTCAGGACTGTACCTTCCCTATTCAGACCTGTTGGCTATTATAGCACTTTATGGTTGTCTGTAAGTGAAGTGTCGTTTCATTACATCATTGCTCCAGGTAAGAGGGGGGTATCCACAAACTATTCTTCTATATATATATATATATATATATATATATATATATATATATATATATATATATATATATATATATATATATATATATATATATATATATATACACACACACACACGAAACCATATATTGTGGGTACTCATTAGAAATACCAGGCACTTCTAATGAGTACCCACAACATTTGTTTTCATTGAGAAATAAGAAAAGTATTTTTAGGCTGGAACAAGCACCTTATCTGGAGTGGTCAAATTTACATAGAAAAACAACTTGAATTGTGTTGAACTGTTGTAACTAAATATTATTCTTATTTTCTTATTTCTCCATGAAAACATATGTTGTGGGTACTCGTTAGAAGTGCCTCATCGAGGCACTCCTTCTGAGTAGCCACATCATATATGTTTTCATAAAGGAATAAGAAAATATCAGCACATTTTGCCTGGAAAAACACCTTATCTAGGGCTATGAAATTTACATAGCATTACGAAAACTTGCCTATTCAAATATACTGAAATCTTTACCACCAAAAATTGTAAAATTTTCAGACAAGAATTTCTGATATTTTTCATATTTCTGCATAAACATAGATTGTGGGTACTCGTTCTATGAGGCGGTTCTAATGAGTACCCACAATCTATGTTTTTGAGCAGAAATAAGAAATGATGTATGCCCCCTGTAAATCCCAGTTTTACTATATAAAAGTGGGGTTTAAGGGGGTTAACATTATATAGGTGTGTTTTCGTGATGGAAAACTAAATTGTGTTGCACTATTGTAAGGATCATGAAAGCATTTGATAAATGCATCAAACTGAATGTAAATGTATATTACTTTTGCATTTGTAGGAACAATTTAAAGGAAAATTATTATTCAGCTAATGCTATTGTACATTCAATATAATTTTATATAATTTTAATATTTTCTACCAATAGAGGCAGCGTATGTTATTGTATAATGATTTAATATCTAATGTATGAGGTTGCTAATTCATCACGAAAACATGCCTATATAATTTTGACCCCCTTGAACCCCACTTTTATACAGTAAAACTGGGGTTTACAGGGGTATACATTATTTTTCTTATTTCTGCTCAAAAACACAAATTGTGGGTACTCGTTAGAACCGCCTCGCCGTGGCGGTTCTGCCGTGGCGGTTCTAACGAGTACCCACCATGTATGTTTTGAGCAGAAATATGAAAAATATCAGAGTTTTTTTAAATGAAAATTTTCAGTTTTTGGAGGTGAAATTTTCTATATATTTGAATAGGCGTGTTTTCGTAATGGATAATTAAATGGAGGGGATACATTTGGTAGTTTCTGTCATTTTGTTTATAAGGGAGTCAACTTTATGACGTTCTTTTGTTTTCCTGCACACTTATCTCCTTCTGAGAAGGGTCTACTTCAAAAGGGAGAAAAAAAACCTGCTCCCTTCAGAAGGGAAGCAAAACAATTTTGAACAGAGCGCAGTTTAGTCAGTTTCTGTATGACTTCAAGGCAACGGGAATAAAAAGCATTGAAGGGAGACAATGAGACCAGCCGAATTTGCTCATATTAGGTTGTATTTTCAACCTTATCTGATTGTCTCCCTTGAATGGTATTTTATTCCGTTATGCCTAGAAGTCATATTGAAGCTCTGCCAATTTTGAAAGAGTTGCCTCCCTTGAAAGTATATCCCTTCCTATGCGATTTGCTGGTATTGTTTGTTACTGCTCTTTATATGTCCGGGCAGCCGAGTAGTCAGTGTTTATTTGAAACAAGCTCTGTTTTGTCTGTTGCATTACAAGTAATTCTGATCGAAATTTATTTGAAAATTTGTGAGTTGTACAAATGTTATAATTTAATTAAAAATGTGTAAGCCATTAAAATGTCAAAATAATTTTACGTATGTTATTCTCTTTGTTAGAGCCCATTAACCTATTTTAGCCCGGAGAACCCTGAAAGGGTAATTGACAAACAGTGCAGACACAGACGCAGCAGTGCGGCGTCTGATCAGGGTCTCCACTGTTTGCAAATAGTTTGCAGCATCTGATCAGGGTCTCCGCTGTTTGTAAATAGTTCAGCCATTTTTCTCTAGGATTATCTAAATCAAATAGTCTGATATACCTAAAATTAAATTGGACTCTTCCAATATATAGTGTGGAGTAGTCTATTCTGACTAAAATTAGTCACACACACACACACACACACACACACACACACACACACACACACACACAAAAATACATAAAACAAAAAACACTCTAATGACTTGCTACTTAAAAGATAACCATAGTATCACGCTGGAGAACCACTGTACTCGATATTCGCAGTAGTCGAGTGTTGGCTGCAGTCGACGAGGGCAGAAAGAATACATTTTTTGTTTTACCGCGACCCTATAAACGAGTAAGCATTTATTTTCACGATGGTGTTTTCATTTGGAATTATCAGTCAAATAATTTTGAGCATTCTGGCTCAATTGGAGCCTTCAAAATCTAAAACTAGCTGAGTACCAGCCAATTTCAGGCGAACCGACGGAATTTTATGTTTCCGAAATGTGTTCATACACAAAATTTTGCTCTATTGAAGTCAATAAATGATATTTTTGTTGTATCAAACATTGCAGAATATGAATAAGAGAAGAAATAGAAGGTTTGACGTATTTCTGTTTATTGCTAGCCAAGTTATACGCAATTTTGTCGCTGTACGCCAAATTTCAGTAGTCGCGGGCACTGTACCAGTAATCGGGTGTCTAAATATGTAATCTGTACCCAGCCGTCAAGTAATGAGTGGGCGCAGTCGATGTGAGCACGAACGGATATACAGGACTCGTTGAAACTCTAGAAGGATATAGATAGATTAGGATGTTCGGCTAGAAAATGGAGTGTGAGATTTTAGCCAGTTAAATGCAATACAATGCAGATAACTATAGGAAGAGAACAAACTAAAATTGAGGTTTCTTACACTTTAGAGGTTACGGTCTTCGAAAAATTCCATTAAATACCTAGTAGTAGCAGTCATACATGACTCGAGATGGAATACACATATTCGCAACATGTGTACTAAGGCAAATAGAACACTTGGTTTCCTAAGACGAAATCTTTATCAATGTCCTTAGGATGTAAAAGAGGAAGCATGTAAAGGACTTGTTCGCCCGGTTTTTGGAATATGGCAGTTGTGTTTGGGATCCCCAAGGTAGGACTCTTCAAGAAGAAATCGAAAAAATTCAGAATACGGCTGCTAGGTTTGTACGTAACTAGCAATTACTGCTTTGAAACTAGGAGTATGACTGGAATACTGGAAAAACTAAGATGGGAGTCTCTCAAGTAAAGGAAGCGAGACAGTATATATATATATATATATATATATATATATATATATATATATATATATATATATATATTTGGCAAAGGTCTAAAGGGTGCTGCCAGCATTCCAACAGACTACCTTATTATCTTAATTAGGTGCAGTAGAAATATTCATTAACTGACTTTTTATACCCCCGCTGCAAGAACTGACATTTACAAGGGCTCATGCTTCCCTCAAACAATTAAAAATTGGAATGCTTTTCCAGATTCGATTATTTCTCCGCTAAAGGTCCAGGGTCCAGAGCATGGTGCGGCTAGGTTTACCTCTTTGGTTAGAGCTACGGACTAATTTTCCATATCACAGGTCCTGGTGAATGAATGTCATAGACGTGTCACCAGTAAAAATTCTGATTCTGAACGATTTTCTTTTTTTTTTTTTTTTTTTTTTTTAGCATTACTTTCATTAAGAAAGCACATTCTCTCTCAATTTCAAATCTTTATGACGCTCGTATTACAAATACTGAACGTAACACAATCTGAAACAAAATAGTGCAATCCAAATATAGTAGACGAGTTTCAGATCGTTCGCTATGTTTTTTTTTTTTTCTTTTATTTGGGTTTTACGGCCTTTTCAAGAATATTTCACTTATATCGAGCCGATGGTTCAATCAAAGATGGACAAAAACCGGAGAACCCGGGGAAAAACCACCTGACCATCCATAAGCAGAACTTGGCTTTCCCATATGTGACACGAGCCAGGCTCGAACCACAGCGGTGAGAAGCCTAATGGATTAAGAGTCAACTCTCCTATCCACAAGGCTACGGGGGTCCTGATCATTCGCAAAACGCATTTAATACCGTCTCCATTCCCTCCTGCTGAAACACATAAAGTGGCCAATGAAAATTTCAGAACAACATAATTTGCCTGACGTTATATGAAACTGTTTTGTTAAAATCAAAATTTTATATAAATGTTCATGTATCTTCATAGTTGAACAAAAATCGTTGCCTTATCAGACAAATGGTATAAACAAGAGTAAATAATTCATGATTTACTATGTCATGAAAGTTAAAACTTGGAGATAGCATGTTAAAATAAACTAACTTCCGTATCAGTCAGATTATATCAATCAAATTTTCGAATCACTCAAAGCGTTCTGTCTCGATTTTGGTTTAAAAGCAAATGCAGTATAGAAACACGCGACTTATGGGTACAGTTCTCTTTTGTCCAAACTCGACAAATGCGTACAGTGACGCCCCGATCACTGGGCCAGTGCACACGACATGTATTACTGTGCGTACAGTATGAAAACCTCGAATAACTTCCAAAATGTACTACCTGCAAGTTTCGAACTTTTGCACATTATAAGTACCGATTTTTCCAGTTTTTCTAAAGTAAAAATAAATTCTAGAACATTTCCATAAATGAACAAAACCTGCTTTTTACCCCTTTTTTTCATAAAATACAAGCACATGCTTGCATAATTCGGGCGCTGCAACGGCTATCGCTTAACTCACATGTCTGTTGTTAGGCAAATATGAGGCTGGATATATAAGTGACAATAATTAGTGAAGAATTCTTCCCAAAGTAAAACATTTAAGAGTTCAAACATTTTTTAATATCCCGGTAAAGAAAAAATGTCCAATTTCTGCACTCGTCGACTGCAGCCAACCCGCGACTACTGCGAATTTCGAGTACAGTGGTTCTCTAGCGTGAGTATGCCGCCAAGAAAATTCATCAATGGAGCGTAAGTAGGCATTGTGGTTTTTCACACCCCTCAGATCTAACCTGAAATTGCTTGCATCCCTTTCTTCTCACAGATACTTGAGGTCAGTGGAGCGTACGAGGGATGTTCGAAATGAATTGCTTATAGCGCTTATACGAATTCCAATAATACACTATTTATAGATGTTACTAATTTTAGCATCCTGCAGCATCGCTGTGACGTCATCGATTTCGGACAAACACTCATGTACGAAATGTGTGTAATGCGTTATCTGACAGGCAAAACCAGTACATTGTTGCAAATGTCACGAGTTTTCTTAAAATTCCATCATGGTGACTACGAAACATTGCTGTTAGTGGTTCTCGGACACTGGAGACAAACAGCGAAATTTTCTTTATCGGCCTAATTCAAACAAGGAACCAAAGGCCCAGCAGGCACGCACACGATGTTAAAACTGAAAGCAGCATTATTTGGTGTTGTCCGATTGCAGATTGAGAATCGGATTTTAGAAAACAATATGAAAATTCCATGTCAACCTTTCCTGAAAAAAAAAAAAAGAAGTCTGTGAAACAGCCAGATCTTGAACTCGGGGGGTAGGGGTGGAGGTAACTTAATGGTGATTGTGGTACGGGTGTGCAAGTCAGTATTGCAAACCTACCCCATTCATATACTTGGCCTTTGAAAAAACGGACCAATTCATATACTAGATCGCTGAAATGCTGACCTATTTATATACTGCCCTTTGATTTTTATACCCATTTATTGCTGGTTGTTAGACAAATATTACAGTCACTTCATTAAATACCAAGAGAACAAGAAGCCTCGAAAAATGTCTGAGCGAAAAATATTTGCATATACCAGAATGTCAGAAAAATGGGGCCTTTCACATAGGAATCCAGAAAAATCGGGACATTTATATAATTTTTTGTTGGTAAAAGGGGGCCAATCATACACCTGGCAGCGCTGAAAAAGGGGGCCATTCGGCACGCACATCCATACTATGCCCTATATAGGAAGTTATCCTGCCCCCCCCACCCCCCCCACCCCCAGCGCCACCCTACCCGCTCCCCCTCCAGATGTGAAAGTCCTTCTCACCCTAAAACACTACATCACTTCAATGTTGAGTCGACAAAAATGATGATAAGATGGTCAAATTTTACACTGGTTGGACATACTTGCAGTTCATGTACGTATCTATGAAAGGTTTTTGGGGATTGATGCAAAATACAGCAAACCAAAAAATTCAAGCCTGGACTAAAACTTAACGCTTAGCATGCTGAGTTAAAATTTCAGCTGACTTCATTTTGATTTTTTTTTTTTTTTTTGGTCATATTTCCGAGAAAATAGAATTTGACATTTCATGCAAATCATCTCCTTCTCAGAGGTCTTCTTCTCTTAGGCGACAATTTGGATGAAATGACATCATGATTTGAAATTTCATGCAAGTCTTAGGAGACAATTTGCAGGAAGTGTCAAATCCTAGCTGTTTTCTCGAAAAAAAAAAAATAAAAAATAAAAAAAGCTTATAAGCAGATATTAAACTCGCCACCATTGCCTGATTTAATTGTTTGTCCGAAAATCGTCACGTGACCGCGTGGGCTATTTTAAGATATTGGTTTTTCCATTCCATGACGTAGGCAGCCTGGCAATTTGTACAAACGCTATTGTCCTCTAGCTCGATATCCACGTGGGTCACGATAAAAACCAATACATACCTGTATAGGGCTATTCAATATCTACACAGTGGTGTATAAATGTACATATTAGACTAAGTGTAAGACATAAAATTTGCCATTTGAATACACGCAGTCATTAACCACTGCAGTAAAAATGGTTGGTAGAAGCGTCAACAAAAAAGATGAAATACGGGCTTACATCAAAGCTGGCTCAAAACTTGGTTGTTCTTTGAAGAAGCTGATGACTGAAATTTCTACTGCTTTTGGACCTTCTTGTGTGTCTTATGACACAGTTCGGCGGTGTAAAAAGAAATTTGAGTCTGGTGTAGAGTCCATCAAAAATGCACCGAAATCAGGTAGGCCAAAATCTGCATCTCGTAAAGAAATCGTTTCCAAAATAAAGGAAATCATTGAAGGAGATGCTAGATTTACAGTTCGTGATATTGCACGAAAGGTAGGCATATCACTTTCAACGGTTCACCTTATTTTGAAGAAGTATTTGAAAGTCAGAAAGATTTCTGCTAGATGGGTGCCACATCTGTTGACTGACGAGCAAAAGAGGCAACGGGTTAAAGTGGCCAAAAAGCTGCTTCAAATGTTTCCAAAATATGACAAAAAGCAGTTTGTCAATGTCGTCACAGGTGATGAAACCTGGGTCCATTATTTTGAGCCCATCAGAAAGGTTAGCAATAAGATCTGGGCCACTAAACACAGCAAACGCCCAATAATTGCCAAACGTTCTTTGAGTACAAAGAAGGTTTTGTATGCAATCTTCTTCTCTGGTGAAGGAGTCGCAATAAAAGTGCCAGTGAAAAAGGGCAAAAGCATCACCGGAAAGTACTACAAAGACGTAGTACTGAAGAAACTGAAAAAGTATTACCAGAAACGACGCCCTGCCTCTGGTTTTAAACATGTCCGTCTTCTACATGACAATACCCCTGCTCATACCTCCGTAATAGTTACGGCGTTTTTGAAGAAAGAACAAGTAACTATTTTCCCTCCCCCCCCCCCCCCCCCAGACCTTGCCCCATGTGATTTCTTTTTGTTTCCGAAATTGAAAGCATTCCTTGCCGAGGCGGTTCTAACGAGTACCCACAATCTATATTTTGAGCAGAAATATGAAAAATATCAGAGTTTTTTAATCTGAAAATTTTCAGTTTTTGGAGGAGAAACTTTCTATATATTTGAGTAGTTGTGTTTTCATAATGCCTGTCTAAAATGCATTTGGAAAGGTATCTATAGAACTGCGAACATTGAACTCTGACTAGATCGAGCAGTTCCAACTCTTCCGTCTTTCTCTAAGTGCCGACCGGGCCAAAGAGCACATGTTAAACGATGATAATAAGCAAAGGCGCCACATCATAAAGAAATGGCTCTTATGATTACAGTCAAACCTGTCTTAAAGGCCACCTGTATTAAGCAATCACCTGCCTTTAAAGGTCACTATTTCAGATTCCATTAAAGGCAAAGAAGTGGAAATTTACCTGTATTAAGCAAGCACCTGTCTTAAGCAACCAGTTTTTGGCTTTCCCATAGGTCCTTGCTTACTACAAGTTTGACTGTATATGCAAATATCGAAGGTCAACGTCAATCTGCGCATCCGAGCGCATTCTGATCAGAGCCTTTAGATTGCATTAGTCTGTTTAATTAAGTCATGACAGCATAAAAATGCATGATCTGTATCCATACATCACGAAAACACGGCTATATAGTTTTGAACCACTTAAACCCCTCTTTTATACAATAAAACTTGGGTTTACAGGGGTATACATTAATTTTCTTTAGTTCTGCTCAAAAGTATAAATTGTGGGTACTCGTTAGAACCGCCACGCTGAGGCAGCTCATACAAGTACCCACAATCTATGTTTTGAGCAGAAATATGAACAAGCCTGTGATATGTCCAACAGTCTGCACCACACATAGTCTTTGTCACTCTGACATCCTGTCTGTCCTTCCTTCGCACTACGACGTAGTCAATGAGATGCCAGTGTTTGGATCGAGGGTGCATCCATAATGTCTTTCTGCGAGTTGGTAGACGGAAGACTGTGTTGGTGATTAGTAATTCATACTCTGCACACTTCCTTAAAAGGAGATGTCCATTGCTGTTGCACTTCCCTACACCTTCAGATCCAATCACTCCTTCCCAGGTCTGGTGGTCTGTGCCCACTCTGGCATTGAAGTCCCCGAGGAGGACGAATTTGTCTGTCCGGGGTGCTGCAGAAATCACAGAATCCAAATAATCATAGAACTTGTCTTTAACCTCATCTGGGCTGGTCATTGTGGGACCACGTCGTTACTATAGGACCACTTGATATAGAGGCACTGGAGCAGGCAGACTTGATAGAAATAGACCTATTGCCTTATAGTGGACATAAAATAATATCTGAAGTCATTTTTTTTTTCTGACAAAACTATCTTCACTTACCTGTTCTCGCGAAAATGTAGAGTATTGTCAGATTCCAATAAACATTACTAAACTGGCAAAGGAAGAATGAGCTTGTATTTGAATTGAAACCAACTAAACGTATGCCGTTCGTTTAGTACTGAGATAATGAAAATAAAATCAACAGGAATGAGATTATGAATTTTTCAAGAAAAAAAATAAGTCGAAACTACTATGTTTACATTGTATTTCTTCTGGCTGTCTGAAAGCACAATGTTGCATAACTATTCATGTTAAAATAATACCGAAATTATGTGACCCGCAAAATGTTTAAACTGTCATTATAAATACTTACGTTCCTGATTTTGATTTCTCCTCTTTGGAGCATATTTACCTTTGACTAGACTTCGGGTATAAATTATATTGTGTATAAAAAATTAACATGGGGTCTCTTTTCCCATGAGTAATCTTTTTGAACGCAAAATTTATGCAGCCGCCACCCGCATCTAAATTTAGATCAAAGGAATACCAGAATTTAAAATAATGCGCCAATACCTATTCGCATTCAAATTTACTGGATTCAATTTACGAATAAATAAGTAAAATAATAGTTACGAATAAATAAGTAAAAGAATAGTGTATTACCGCCACCAAATTTACTATACCGCATTTCAACTGTCCGTTCTGCTGAAAAATACCTACCCAATAACTACCTAAAATCGCCCTAAAATGGTTCCCTGCTAAGTTGATTAAATCCTGCATTTAAACATATTAGCTTTATACACTCCAATGCTTATAATAGCGAATAAATGAACAAAAGCAAAGGAAACGTCAAACTTTTAAAGGAATAGGATTTTGACCATATTGTGTACAATATCGGCATATTCCAGCAAACCGAATCTACAGCGTTGGCTAACAAGCAGAGGTGAATTTAGGAATTTGCAATAGAGGGGGGAGCTCCCCCAATGAGACACAGAGTTGGGGTGGGAAGGGTCAAAATACACAAGGTGCGAGGCGTTAACTCACCTATTAACCCTTAAAGCGCCAAGAAAATCTGCATCTGAAAATGTCGTCTGCTTATGTCGTCTGCTACATCTTCTTGCAAACTTTTCAAACTTACATTTTGCATATAGGTAAACAGTGTGGACCCAGATCGGAGCCGTCTGATCTGAGTCCACACTGTTTGCAACAATGACTTTTAAAGTAACCGGCAGAAGACAAAGCAGACGGCAATTGTTGTGACTGGCGCTTTAAGGGTTAAATATTCTGCGTGTCTTCTTTTCTTTCTGCTTATCTAGTGCCTCACTGAAAGCTAAGGGTGCATTCCACAGTTTCGCACTTTTGAACCTGGGCAAAAATGTCAATAACTAGGGGTAGGGCTAGAAACCAGTCTGAAAATACTTTTTGCTGCACATTTTGACCAAAACTGAAGTTTTATGCTTGTCAGTTATTGTTAACACTGATAAAAAAGACTTTTCTTGAGGTCACATGACCTTTTTATAAAACAGTGTAGGTAAAATACGAAACTGTTGAACTCTGTCTGGTACCCGGTTTTACCTTGTCAAAAATTGTAGCATGCTTTTCTGTGGATTTTATCTTAAAAATGAGGTGGCTTACAGGTATTGATTTCTGGATAAAAGTAATATTCTGTAGGCGCTCTGTCAAATTTCCAACTGTTTCAGACCAGTGCATTGTCCCGGAGTTGATGATAATCGTTCGAAAACTGCACTTTTTGCATAAATTTGGCCGCAGTCGGAGGGGGTGGGGTATTGTTTACATTAGTGCAACAGCAGGTTTTGGTACATTGCAGTTATTTTTATGATGCTTAAATTATTATTTGGTATGTTTGCAACTTATTGATACAGTACCTAATGGACAGGTACTGTTATATTTGCTGTGACTGCATTTTATGTATGTGAGGGCTGTGAACAGATAGAAATGCAAGTCAAAACTGTGGAGTGCACCCTAAGCGAGAGGTATAGCTTGAATAGTGAACGGTTTTCCACGGGTAAACAATACGTCATTTGTTTGTGCGAAACTTGCAACGGTTTATGAAGTTTGTCATATCAGGTACAAAAGCATGGGGACAATAATGAAAGCTGTCACATTTGTCGTCTGCAATGCGTAAAATAACAGTTAAACGTTCGGACAAACAAAGCTATTTATAGTTCAGTACCTATATAGAATCATTCCCTATTGACCAGTTTGACCTATATATCTCGGTAATATAGGCAGGGCGTTTCATAGCAGATCATTTCGTACTGTTATAACAGCTAGCCCAAGTTCTGTTACATGCAGAACATGCAAACAATAACAAAATAGTTCGTAAAATACTTTCTACGATTATCATCAGAATAGAATATTGGCATATAATTGACATGATTGCCAACATAATGCTATCTGGTGATTAAATTGTTTCCCTTGTATAGCCTCGGTAACGTATAATCTTAGTTGTTTCCCTTTGTAACGTGCAAAATCCAGTGTAGACTGGCTCCAGACTCCAGTGACTCAATATTTTTCTCATAATCCTGTTTGATAAGCCACTAAAATAAAACCAAAAAACTATCATGACTATAAAGGCTGGTAACTAGTCTCTAGTGACCAGCCTTAATAGTCATGATATTACTTTGGTTTTATTTTAGCGGATTAATAAACAGATTATAAGAAAAAAATATTTTGTCACTAGATACTGGAGCCAGTCTACATCCAGTGATAAGATGAGTGATATTGAATTTTATCAATATTTGATACCTTGCTTTCATGTCAGAGAAAAAATGAACGAAAACCAACTTCTTAGAATACGTTTTTTTCGCTGAAGCACGAATCCATCCAATACATTAAACTGTGACAGGCCACCGTAAAAGTCCGTGCAAATCTCGCGCTCTATAGTAATATCTGAAAAAAGAAAGTTACCCCAGTCGCGGTTCTACTAACCACGGGAAAAGTGCAGAGATGGGGCAATTCTGTCTTTGGGCACAACAAAGATTGCGGCTCTTGCGAATAACGTTCATGTATGCTTGTTTGTAACCAATTTAATAGGAATGTTTATAGCTAGAGGTTCGACCGTAAAGAGATGATGATGTGAAAGCTTGAGCATCTTTAATTAGTTTCTTTGTGTGGTCTTTAAGGGGGTGAACTGCGCCGTCTGTCGCATTGGTATTTGTAACCGGTGAACAGTGCGCATGCACTAATCGGCGAGGGAGTTATCAGTTTCCCATAAGTAGAGTGAATAGGGATATCTCGTATTCAATCATAAATATAAATATCTCTTATTAAAATACAGATATATGTATTTAATTTAGAAATTCAGATATGCCATTTCAAATACAGATATATGCATTTCAACCAGAGATACCTATATTTTAATTGCAGATATCCAGAAGGCAACTTAATTAGAAATAGCTCGAATTAAAATGCAGATATCTGTTTTTGACATGCAGATATCTCTGACTGAAATGCAGATATCTATATTATGATCGAAACTAGAGCTAAATGTCTGTATTTCAAGTACCAATATCCGCAGTTCACTTAGATTTATCTCTATATCATTTACAGATATCTGCATTTCAATTAAAGATATCTGTAATTCCAAAAAATACAGATATCTGTATTTATTAAAAGAGATATCTGTTTTTGAAATGCAGATATCTGCATTAAATTGGTAAAACTCCAAACGGGTTGCCATTAGAGAGTACTGTTTATGTGTAATGTTTTTACTTTTTTATTTCAACGTAAATCCCATCCAGTTCAAGATTTCAATCAACCGCCCCATCAGTACTCTCAGTGCTTTGATTTACTCTCAGAGTAATCCTTCAAAGATAAAATGACCCTATTTAGTCGATGACCCGGAGAGGGTGACGAGACTTTATCAAGCTATCTAATAACCCAACACGGAAAAAAATGGAATGTATGAAAATGTTTTCAAACAAACCCTTTATTCGTTGTTAAACCTATAAAAGCCTAGTGTCCCATAAATGGGACATTGACAAACAATGTAGACCCAGATCAGACGCCGCAGAAAGCGGCGTCTGATCTGGGTCTACACCGTTTGCATTAAGTTCAGATATTTCTGCAAAGAATGACAATAATAAAAAAAAACTAACCGGACACCACTTATATAGCAAATGAACCTGTCTAAAGAGTTAAAGTAGAAGAATCCACTCGGCATAAATGGGTTCAACAATTTTTTTGGTTCGCAACATCAGAAAATGTATATCTGGACATTTAGATCCAGTGATTATTCAGAACAGCCTGCTTATTCACGCAGTCTGATCAGAATCTTCACTTAGCACATTTCCGATAGCCAAGATGCAAAGTTTCTTCACGTGGACAACGAAGACTATGCTAAGTCCGCTTAGGCATATTTAATGAGGCCGTGGCATACCATTTTGTGTGTGCCAGAAAGGGGCCTAACCCTTATATATATATATATATATATATATATATATATATATATATATATATATATATATATATATATATATATATATATATATATATATATATATATATATATATATATACAAAACACCTAGCATGGAAGGTTCAAAAGTAATACTATGCACAAAAAAAGCGTGATTAACGGACGGACGAACGAACAGACGAACACGCCCAAAGCAATATGCCCTACCAATTTTTTGAAGTTGGAGGCATAATAATTATTTTATTTACACCGACCTGCCGCGTCAGATCCTGGAACATTTGTGTATGTATTTGTTTACATGTAAAGGAACAAATAAAATATTGTTTAAACCAGAAAAAGGGGGAGAAAAAAAGACTGATGCTACTGTGCATGAATGTACTGCCCGCATCATGCATTGCGCCCTTCATTTTGTTTAAAGAAGTACAGACGTCTTTGATTTTTTCATGGCTCGATGAAACGAACACAAAATATCTTTTCTAAAGTATTTATTTATCTTATTAGGGGTGGTTGGGTGGTGCAAAGGTGTCCTTTATCTTACGTCACCGGGGCGCCCAACTGATATTGGCTTACAGCTGGGCAAGGCCTGCTATCCTTGTAGCAGGTAAGAGTAGAGGGGGATGTTTTTATTTCTTCTGTTTCTTCACTTTCATTCCTGTTCCTCTTTCTTCCCTGTCCCTCTCTTTCATCTCCTCTACTATCTCTTCTATCTTTTTTCTCCCTTTCTCTGGGAGACGACACAAAATGACCCATAAGGGTTGACGTGTCGTTAAACCCCAACTCAATCAATATTTATCTTATTGATCGGCGCGAGTCGCGCCGGTCTCTTAATATAGCTTTAGATTTTTACCTATGGAGAAGTGTTCGATTAGTGCAGAGCGCAGTTTGGTAAGTTTGAATATGACCTGCAGTCCATCTTTGGTAAGTTTGACTATGACCTGTGGGCCATGCTTAAAAAGTTCAAACATATTCATATCTGACGCATGCTAAAATAAGCTTCTTGATAAGATCTGGTAACTTATTTAAGTATTCGCATGTTTTTTTTTTTTTTTTTTTTTTTTTTTTTTTTTGAATAATAATGTCCAAACTAAATCTCGTGGAGATCCCAATATGACTAAGATTGATTCGCATATTGCTTGATCAAGAGAATTCATAAAGCTTAATAAAAGCAAACATTTAAGAATCACATTGTTGTTCTTTTTTACCTATTACATTGAAAAATTATTATACTTTAGTATACCCGCGTCTCATATTTCTAAGTAAACATGAACAATATTTGCGCCGATACTTCGACGTTTACGTCTGAATATTTTGTCTTGTTTTATTTATCGTCGCACCTGCGTTAGCATGGGCGACTGAAGCGTGCAAGTTTCCGTCGGTTCGTCCGTACGTTTGTCCGTTGCTTTGTCCATCCAAGCGTCCACCCTAAATGAAGTCTACAAAATGTACAACTTTACAGTTAGTTTTACTTCACTGAACTAAACAAGGATGACAACCCGTACACTTCTGGTGTTTGCATTATTGGTATCATTGGTAGATTCATACAATTAAGACACTGAACAGATTCTGCGTATGCACAAGCTGATCTTGACCTTCGCTGCTGCGTATTCGGTAGAACTCTCTTGTATTATTTGAGATCCAACCCGAAAACATGCCTATATAATGTTGACCCCCTAAAACCCCACTTCTATATAATGAAACTGGGGTTTACTGGAGTATACACTATTTTTCTTATTACTGCTTAAAAACATATATTGTGGGCACTCGTTAGAACCGCCTCGCCGAGGCGGTTCTAACTAGTACCCACAATATATATATATGTTTTGAGCAGAAATATGAAACATATCAGAATCTTTATCTGAAAAGTTTCATGTTTTGATGGTAAAATTTTTCAGTATATTTGATTAGGCTTGTTTTCATAATGATATATGGAATTTAACCCTATAATTATTACTCAGATTGCTTGGTACATTCTCAGCAGACGACATTTTGAAACATTTTGACTGTTCTTTTCCCCCAGAAAACAGGCTTTTCATTTCATACAAACTGTTTCCTAAAAAGACAATTTGCATGAAATGCCAAAATCTATTTTCCAAGCATTGTAAGAAATATATCTTGATTTTATCGTCTGCTGACTGAGCCAAGAGAGTGGTAAAGGTTACCGTCTTTTGACTTTACTCTATAGATAGTACTTTCGGTTCGTCCTTTTGGGTACCATTTCTAGAATCGACCATCAAACGTAAATCTGTCCCAGATCCTCCTCAGATTCTCCAATACCTGAAACAAGAATAAACACAACTCAGTCAACAAGAATAAAATACAAGTCAGCCAACAAGAATAAAATACAACTATGTCAACAAGAACAAAATACAACTCCGCCAATAAGTATGAGATACAACTCAGCCAACAAGAATAAAATACAACTCAGCCAACAAGAATAAAATACAACTCAGCCAACAAGAATAAAATACAACTCAGTCAACAAGAATAAAACACAACTCCGCCAACAAGAATAAAACACAACTCAACCAGCAAGTATAAAATTACTCATCATTTGCGCATACTAAGAGGACCGGATGCACTTTGTAGAGTTTTTTGTTATTTTTATAAGGGAGACAACTTTTGCGATTTCCTATTTACGATTCTGCGTGCCAGTCCTTTTCTGAAAAGGGGTCTTCTCTTAACCCATTTAAACCTAGCGTTCCATAAAAGGGACGTTGGCAAACATGTAAATCCAGATCAGACGCCGCAGAACGAGACGTCTGATCAAGATCTACACTGTTTACATTAAATACAGGAATTTCTATAAAACATAGAAATGATAAAACTAACCAGGCACCCGTAAATGAACCGTTCCAAAGGGTGACGGAAGAGGAGTCCATTTCGGCATAAATGGGTTAAAGAAAGGAATTCCGAAACACTGGATACATTTTTGGACGTTTTTTTTTTTTTTTCTTTTTTTTTTTTTTTTTTTTAAATCCGTCTTTTAAAATAGCGATGTCCGGGCGGGCGGGCGTCGTCCCTGGTTAACTGATTAACCTTTTTAAAAATCCGTCCATAATGCCGTTAGGCGTTTTTCTTGTTTGTCATTTTTACATGGCAGACAACTTTTGTGACTTCCTCTTTCCTTTCCTGCGCACCAAGTTTCTTCTGAAAAGATAACTAGTCTATGCTAAAAGAAAAGAATTTGCTCCCTTTTCTCAAAAGAAGAGGACCATGATGGTCCTATATCGCTCACCTGAGCAAACAGACTTGCATACTTACTATTGAAGTTTCAGCCAATTTCACTGCTATAAGATTTTTGTATAACTTTTATAGCCTTGCCCCCAGCGGCCATGTTCTTTTTAACGCATCATGATGGTTTGAACTGAATCTTGATAAAAGGTCACCACAGGAACATTTCTGCCAAGTTATATTGAAATCGGTCTAAGGGTTTCTGACAAAAAGATTTTTAAAATGTTTTATATAGCTATATAGGGAAAATAAGCCCTGGCCCCTAGCGGCCATGTTAATTGACGAATCATAACTGCTTGAACAAACTTGGTAGAGGGTCACAAAAGGAACATTCCTGCCAAGTTATATTGAAATCGGTTCAGTGGTTTCTGACAAGAGGGTTTTTAAAGTTTTCTATTTAGATATATAGGGAAAATAAGCCCTGCCCTCTAGCGGCCCTGTTGTTTGACGAATCATGATTGCTTGAACAATCTTGGTAGAGGATCACCAAAGCAACATTCCTGTCAAGTAATATTGAAATCAGTCAAGTGGTTTCTGACAAGAAGAATTTTAAATATTCTATATAGATATATAGGGAAAAAAGCCCCGCCCCATGGCGGCCATGTTTTTTTTTTTTTTTTTTTTTTGTTTTGTTTTTTTGACATGTCTTGAAGGCTTGAACAATCTTGGTAGAAGGTCACCAGAGAAAGATTCCTGCCAAGTTATATAGAAATCAGTCCAGTGGTTTCTGACAAGAAGACTTTTAAAGTTTTCTATATAGATATATAGGGAAAATAAGCCCCGCCCCGTGGCGGCTATGTTTTTTGACGAATCATGATGAACAATCTTGGTAAAGGGTTACAAAAGGAACATTTCTGCCTAGTTATATTGAAATCGGTTCAGTGGTTTCTGACAAGAAGATTTTTGAAGTTTTCTATATAGATGCATAGGGAAACTAAGCCCCGCCCCTAGCAGCCATGTTTTTGACGAATCATGACTGCTTGATCAATCTTAGTAGAGGGTCAACAAAAATGTTCCTGCCAAGTTATATTGAAATCCATCCATTGGTATTTGACGAGAACATTTTTAAAGTTTTCTATATAGATAAATAGGCAAAATAAGCCCCCTCCCCCTAGCGGCCATGTTTTTTGACGTATCATGATGGCTTGAACAAACTTGGAGGAGGGAAATAAAGAAATATTTCTGCCAAGTTATATTGACAAGTGGTTTCTGACAAGAAGATTTTTAAAGTTTTCTATATATCTGTATAGGGAAAATAAGCCCCGCCCCCTAGCGGTTACGTTTTTTGACGAATTCTAACGGCTTGAATAATCTTGGTAGAAGGTCACCAAAGCAACATTCCTGTCAAGTTATACTGACATCGGTCGATTGGTTTCTGACAAGAAGATTTTTTTCTATATAGATATACAGGGAAAATAAGCCCCACCCCCTGGCGGCCATGTTTTTTGACGAATCATGATTGCTTGAACAATCTTGGTAGAGGGTCACCAAGGAAACATTTGTCAAGTTATATTGAAATCGGTCAATCAGTTTCTGACAAGACGATTTTTAAAGTTTTCTATATAGATATATAGGGAAAATAAGCCCCACCCTCTGGCGACCATGTTTTTTGACGAATCATGACGACTTGAACAATCTTGGTAGAGGGTTACAAAGGGAACATATTCCTGCCATGTTATATTGAAATCAGTCCGGTGATTTCTGACAAGAAGACTTTTATAGTTTTCTATATAGATATATTGGGAAAATAAGCCACGCCCCCTAGTGGCGAAGTTTTTTGACGAATCATGACGACTTGAACAATCTTGGTAGAGGGTTACAAAAGGAACATTCCTGCCATGTTATATTGAAATCAGTCCAGTGATTTCTGACAAGAAGACTTAATGTTTTCTATATAGATATATTTGGAAAATAAGCCACGCCCCCTAGTGGCAATGCTTTTAGACGAATCATGAAGGAACATTCCTTCCAATCTTTTTAGAGAGTCACCAAGGAAAATTTCTGCCAAGTTATATTGAAATCTGTCCTGTGATTTCTGATTAGAAGCTTTTTAAAGTTTTCTATATAGATATATAGGGAAAATAAGCCCGCCCCATGGCGGACATGTTTCATGACCGCTTGAACAATCTTGGTAGAGGGTTACAAAAGGAACATTCCTACCATGTTATATTGAAATCGGTTCAGTGGTTTCAGACAAGAAGATTTTCAAAGTTTTCTAAATAGAAATATACGGGAAATAAGCCCCGCCCCCCTGGCGGCAAGGTTTTTGACGAATCCGAATGGCTTGAACAATCTTGATAGAGGATTACCAAAGGAACATTTTTGCAAAATTATATTGAAATCGGTCCAGTGGTTTCTGACAAGAAGATTTTTTACAATTTTAATTTTAGATTTTTAAAAAATTTATTTTTAGCTCCTGATATGCAATGGACCGGAACTGTTTGAACAACTTTGAAAGAGGACCAACCAAAAATCATTCCTGTCAAGTTTGGTCAAAATTCAATTAGAGGTTTAGGAGGAGATGTCGTTTGAAGAAATTGTTTACGGACGGACGCACGGACGGACGGACAAAATGTGATCACAAAAGCTCACCTTGTCACTACGTGACAGGTGAGCTAACAAATATCTACTCTAAAAGGACCGCATTCGCTCCTACTGGGGACTAATGGTCTCTTTTTAGTATAGACTCCTTTTCAGAAGGGATCCAAAACAATTTTGAATTCAACGTGTTAGTTCCATTGAAAGTCTTTCTGTTCCCTTTAAAAGTAATATAAGGATCTATCGCTGGTGTGAGGGGTAAATAGAAACATCCGTCCCGAGGAACACTGCTTGATCACGGGCTGTAAACATTCAAATTGACCTCCGCCGATGGTCAATTAAAAACAATTTGATTTATACCCGGAGGTCAATTTGAACGTTTCCTGTTATTAGTATTCGTGGGCTGCAGGAAGGTCACAGGCAAGATTATTCTTGACCAAAAACATATCTTAAAAATCGGAGAATGACAGTCTATCAGTTTTGTTTTTATTTATTTATTTTTATTTATTTATTTTATTTATTTATTTATTTTTTGCACATGCATGTTCATACCAAGTGTAATTGAAAGGTTTTAAGCCGTTTCGTCGCAATCATTTTTGTCCCGCACGCTCAGTGGTGAAATCGAAAGTAGAAAGACAGGAAGCACAGGTGAATTTGCTCTGATTGTGCAATGACAAGCTTCCAGTGAACTATTATTGTTGCAGTCAGATACGGCGATACCATATCTGCTTCCAAGATATAAAACTACACGTTTTCCCAACAATGTTCAAGCCATTTTTGCATCGGAGGTCAATTTGAAAATGAGGTGGTCAATTTGACTAATGAAGATTATAATGGAAAATGATTTTTGAGCAAAAATCATGAAATATGATTCTTAATGTCATTTTGGGGTTACGTTCAGTATAAAGTCATTGGGTCCGTTTTCTGGAAAGAGTAACAGCCAAATTCAGGCTGCCAGTGCACTCAAACTTTACATTCTCTTTACAAATAGCCTCTTCTGAAACATAGTTTAGCATTTTCGTTTACAATTTCCCTTTAATCAGCCATCAAATACGACCTGGTACTCGATATATTCACATAAATTCTCAGATAGCCTCGAAATCAATAGCGTACGAAAAATTAACTCGGTGATCACTTTGAAGACAAGGCGGTCGATTTGATTTTTGATATTATTGCCGACATTGTCACTGTAGTTTGAAATGGCTTTGAACGATTTTTTGAGTATTTGTATTTGCCGGGACCATAGTCCGAGAAAAGCCGGGACCATAGTCCGGGACCAAATGTTTTACGGCCTGGCCTGGGTCATAGGCTCGACCAATTTTAATGTTTTTGGTATGCAAATTCTTTGGACCATAAGCTGTGAGGTGCATATCAAGGGTTTTCAATTTTATTAGTAATTACGGATACAGGGGTCAATATTTAGAACCATATTCTCTGGAGAAAAGCCGGGACCAACAATTTCTAGTAAACTACCATGTCCAGAAATTCAGCCACTGGTGCCAAAATATTGTTTGGAACGTAATAGTTCTTCTTATGGTAACTCAAAATACTTTATGATATAGCCAGAGAGTAAAATATGTTTCAAATACACTGCATTGACCGAGATAATAAGCTGTGGACCAGGCCGGGACCAAACCGGGACCAAATACATGCCAAACAATAGTAAATTGGTCTATATAATCCAAATTATCCATTCTAACAGTCTAAAAGGTATAAGGGGATGCTAATTTAATATTTCTAGATTTACAAATATGAAAAAAGTAAGTATATAGACTGTGGTCTTGTAAATTTTGGGTACGAGCTTTTTATTTGCAAGAATTTGGTCCCGGATCGGTACCAGCTTGGTCCCGGGCATAATATCTTGACCAAAGCTGCACATATATATATATATATATATATATATATATATATATATATATATATATATATATATATATATATATTGGCCTTTCACTATTTGATGGAATAACATTACTTACCAAAACTAAACATTTTTACCTTCCATACAGTAGTTTACCTGAAACTTTGGTCCCGGGTTTTCTCAAGAGGGACATGCTCTAAATCGGGATCCCCAAATAAGTAATAAATTGCTGAATCATTACGAAAACACGCCTATTCAAATATACTGAAAATTTTACCACCAAAAAAACGAAAAATTTCAGATACAAATTCTCGGTGAGGCGGTTCTAACGATGACCCACAATCTATGTTTTTGAGAAGAAATAAGAAAAATAACGTATACCCCTGTAAACCCCAGTTTTACTATATAAAAGTGGGGTTGAAGGGGGTCAAAATTATATAGGTATGTTTTCGTGACGAAAACATCCTTGATATGGATCTCGATGTTAATGGCCTAAAGAAGTTTCAGCTAAACTACCAAGAAATCATCTGATCGAATGTATCCTGGCGCGGTTGCAAAGTTATGGATGATAAAAAGTTTCAACAGGGAAAAGGGTCCTGATACCGTATTCGACTATCTGATAAGGGCCACTGCTGTCCCTTTTCAAAATGAGTGGCTTCTGTAGCATACGTGCTGTCGAATTACGTTATCTCGACGACAAATTGATATTCCCTCCTTAATTTATTTATTTATTTATTTATTTATTTTTAGATAATAGGCCTTGACATTTCAGATAACTATAAGAACATTTGTTAGAATCTATCTCTTAGAAAAAAAACTATAATAATAATAAGTATTTCTAAATGTCGTCTGCTATATTTTTACCCAGCCTGCTAAGCGTTAAAGATTAACAGTAGAGCATACGTTCCACCTGTGATATCTATTATTCCCTAAGCCTAATTCCTTTTATAGTAAGCAATCCATTAAACACAGACCTTAAATGCCTTATTCTCATGTTAACCTCATTAAGCCCAGCGTTTCATAATTGGGACATTGGCAAACAGTGTAGACCCGGATCAGACGCCGCAGAACGCGGCGTCAGATCAGGGTCTACCCTGTTTGCATTAAATACACGAATTTCTATCAAATGCTAAACACTAACCAGACATCCCTTATATTGGAAATGGACCGGTTAAACGTGTGATTGTAGAAGAGTTCATTCGGCATTAATGGGTTAAACTGACTCAGCTTTAAATTGACTGGACACACACCTGGGCAATGGTTTACAATCATTCCTTAAATTAAGGTCGACTTTAATTTGAAGTGTTGAGATTTGGAAAAGTACGCTTTGACTTTTCACATAAGAGTTGATTTTCAACGACGAAACATTATATTTCGATATTGACTACAGAAAAGACACATAACTGTTCATGTTCATTGGCTTAAAATACCTTATTTCATGTGTTGACATTCAAACCTGAACTTAAGGTTCACTTTTTCTAAGAGCGATTGTAAACCTCGGCCCTGGCCTGGACTGCGCTCAAAAGTGTAAGTTACTCACGAACGTTTTGCCCTGGATCCCTGCTCCTGACGACGTTCATTAGGTATAGGAATCCAGGGCAAAACGTTCGATCATATTGCACTTCTAAACGCAGCCATCTCTCGGGGGGAGAGGGGGTGGAGAGGGTAACTTGGGGGTAATTGTGGTACAGGTGGTCGATCATCCAGTATTTCGAAACCTACCCCATTCATATACCTGGCTTTTGAAAACACAGACCCATTCATATATTAGATCGTCTGAAATGTTGACCCGTTCATATACTGCCCTTTGATTTTTGTACCCATTTATTGCTGGTAGTTAGACAAATATCGCAGTCAGTTCATTGTATATCAAGAGAACAAGCAGCCTCGAAAAATCTCTGAACGAAAAATACGTGCATGTACCGGGATACGTCGGAAAAGTGGGACCTTTTATATACAAATCCAGAAAAATGGCGTCAATCATATATTTTCTCTAAAAAAAAGGGTGGGGGGGGGGGGGGGGAGGGGGCGGGGACTAATCGTATACTTGCCAGCGCTGAAAAAGGGAGCCATTCGGCACGCACATCCATACTATGCCATGCCATATACATATATATATATAGGAAATTACACCCACCTCACCCCACCGAGAGGCAGCCATGGTAGATTTTCAGTCATTGTTTACACGGGAGATAACTTAATCCTGTTTGATTTCGCGCATACCAATCGTTTTCTGAAAAAGACTAGTCTGCAAGGGAAAAAATTGCTCCAATGGAGTAGACCTCTTTTCAACGGGAGGAAACCTTGGCAGAGTTACGATCCGTAAAATTATATCAGTTAACCGTATATAGAAAATATGCTTTAATCAGAATTAACCCTTGCCATGCTGAATAAAATTAAGATGCCACGTCCACTTCTAATTTTTAGCCAATCAGATTACTTGACCGATATTATTGATATAAATTCAGATTACTTAATGACAAACAGTGCAGATCAAGATCAGTTGGCTTCTTCAGAAGCCAAGTGATCTGGATCTACACCGTTTGCAAAAGCAGGGTATATCCGGGTTCAGCAGGACTAGGGTTGAAACAAACCCCAAACTCGCTGCCTTTTCAAGTCAAACGGTGGAATCGCGGGGCGGAGTGAGGTATGGAAGCTCAGACATTGGGAAGTTTTTCATTATTGGCTATTGCACCACTAGGTTCTTACTAAGCATACATCACAACAGTCTTATCCCAGGCAAGCGAGTGGCGTAGACTCTGGTTAAGCTGCAGCGATGCAGAGTTTTGAAATTTACTGTTTACGCTTAGCATGATGGATTTAAATTTCAGTAGACGAAGTTTTGTAATATTTGTTGTCATTTTCAGTGTTTCAAAACATTTCATGCAAAGTGTCTCCTTAGGCGGCAATTTGCATGAAACTCCAATGTCAATTTTTGGGAAAAAATAAGGAAAATATCATCAGGTTGTCGTCTGCTGAATTCGCCAGGTTAAAATGCTTACTGTAGTAGGTTGACAGGAAAAGCTTCCGAACCAACCGAGCAGGTCATCATAGACTTGGGCTGGCTTTTCTGTATCCTTCAACGCTTCACAAAGTGAACAAAACCCTGTCTTTACTATCGTTTTGTAAGTCATCTTCCAGTCAAAATAGCTATTGTACAAAGTTCTATTTTCACTAACACGCTTAATGTAATCCGCAGCAGTGTCTAAATCTTTAAAGTCGTACAAATTTATATAAGAATTCGGAATAACAAACCCATCCATCGGATATTTCCAGGCCACAACCGGAATCATATTTCGGTTTAATGTAGACCAGTATTTTTCTGTTACATATTCACGACAATTACTGTTTTCAAACGCTAAGTAAAATTGATAGGAGGACATTACGCTTTCACAAGAAAACTTTTTCCCCGGGCATGGCTTTCCGCATTTTCCATACACATCTACATTTATAAATTGCCTTAATTTTTCGATTAATCGAAAACGTCTGGCATCGTCAACACAATTGCTAACGATAGCCAATCCTCCTGAATTAGTTTTATTGGAGAAGTTATCATGGTCTTGCATTGGTGTATTCTTTCTTTCTGAAGCAGTTTTGGAAATTTCGTCATTGTTTAGTCGCCTATACTGTCCATATGGATTTCGAACGTCTGAGTCATTGGAGTAAGACCATGTCCAGTTGAAAACACCCTGCCAGCCGCCAAGGTCACCTTGTATCACGGTTAAGGGTTCAAGGTTATATAACACCCAGACTTGGTCAGGTCTACGATAGGACGGAAACTGGAATCGAAATCCGTTCTTTGCATTTCCAAGCCATGTGATGTCATAAAGATGGAAAACTATTGCGTCAGCCGTCTGCAAGTCTCTTTTGTCGTCTGTAATAACACAATCAGACTTGCAGAGATTGGCAAAATCCCATTTTCCGCCCTCATACCAACTCATAGAACCAAACATCCTGGTCCAAAGTAAGATCTTAGGTTTTCTTCTAGTGAACTTTTCTCCAAAAATGAGTTTAAATTTATCCCGCGAAATTGTCATCTGTTCAACAATTGCGCTTCTTGAACCGCCATATATCTCGTCTTGTGTAGACACTATAATTGTGAAAGCAACAACAACAAGAAGTAAAAGCCAATAGTGTTTTATAAATAAAATCCCTCTTCTGATTAATTTAGGTACATAGTTTTTCATTCCATACATTTTTTTTTCAAAGATTGTAACCCCTGTTCTATTACTACAATGTGACCCATAAATTATAACACGATGTCTAAATGAACCGTAACGTCTGAAAACGTACCTTCATAAATGTGCGCCCAGCGAAGATTCAGATCAGCCTGCACATTTGGGCAGTCTGATCAGATTCATAACTGGGTGCATTCGGGATAGCCAAGGATGCGCAGGCTGATTTGAGTCTTCGTTGGGCGCGCATGTCAGAAGGTAAGCTCTTACGTGGCAGATTAAACATGTTAAATAGTATCAAGTTAGTAGGCGTTAATAATAGTGCACCAAGGCCAAACAAAATAAATGTGTGTTTAGGGTACCCTACCTTGCCTAAACCATTCTTAAACTGATGAAACCTAGCCTTTTTATTCTTGTTTTTTTTTGTCAGAAAAAATAGGTGTTACTGGGATAAAATATTTATGTTAAGTATTCAGACAAGTAGTTCTGAGCAAACAGTGTAGACCCAGATCAAACTGCTCCTATCGGAGCAGTTTGATCATGGTCTACACTGTTTGCCATTCTATCAGTTCTTTTCAGACACATTACAGGATAGTCAAACACTTGGTAAAATTTTATGTGAATTGCAGTGCAAAGTTGAAGCATATTTGGTGAACATGGTATAACTATATATATATATATATATATATATATATATATATATATATATATATATATATATATATATATATATATATATATATATATATATATATATATATATATATATATATATATCAGAGTTTTTTATCTGAAACTTTTCAATGTTTTGGTGCTAAAATTTTCAGTAAATTTGAATAGGCGTGTTTTCGTTATACTGTCGTTGTAATGAATTTTCATTGTATTTCTCTTCAGCTATTGAGTCAGCTTTAAAGAAAATCTGGCATGGCATGGCATGGTTGCATAAGATAAATTGTGGTGTGATAGTTTTGAATGGCATCATGAGCAAACCTAACATCTACGATACATGTCAATTGTAGAAAGTATAGATAAATCGAGGGCTGACCGGGACATTTTTATATCAGTTAAAGGTTTAATGGGTTCCATTAATGCCGACATAGATATTCCCTATGGTAATTACAGATGTTGCGCTGTACAATATATATATATATATATATAATGTAAAAAAAAATGATAATCCCTACCCTTCTTTTCCTACTGTTTTCTAACATGTTACATTAAACACATATATTTTTGGTTTGGCCTAGTAATGTTTTCTTTAGTGTTCTCTTTCACTATATACAGCCAGACCCCGTATATTTTCGCGTTGCTATTTACCTCGGACACAGTAGTATTAATCTACCAAATGTACTATTGTGTCCGAGCAATAATTGAATTACTGTGTCCGAGCGCATACAAAGAAAACAGTAAGATAAGTTTGTACAGTAAACGTTGACCCTAAGTAAATAAAGTGAGAAGAAATAAAAATATATGAGCAGCAACGCCAGAAAACGTACCTTTGGATATCTGCGCAGTCTTATCAAAATCTTCACTTGGCGCATTCCGGATGGCCAAGGATGCAATCTTGCTTCATGCGGACAACGACGACATAAAACTGCGCCGATGCGCAGGCTAATTTGAAACTTCGTTGGCCGTTCGTATGCGAAGGAACGTTTTCTAACGTTATGGTTCATAATATTTACATGAATGATTTTGGGGGTGGTCGGGTGGTGCGAAGGTGCTGTGTATCTTACATCACTGGGGCGTCCAACTGATATTGGCTTACAGTTGGGCAAGGCCTGCTATCCTTGTAGTGGGTAAGAGTAGAGGGGGAATGTTTTTATTTCTTCTGTTTCTTCACTTTCATTCCTGTTCCTCTTTCTTCCCTGTCCCTCTCTTTCATCTCCTCTACTCTTTCTTCTATCTCTTTTCTCCCTTTCTCTGGGAGACGACACAAAATGACCCTCAAGGGTTGACGTGTCGTTAAACCCCAACACAATCAATCAAAACATGAATGATTTCTTCTTTTCAGTAGTTGTATGGACTTATAAAATCTGATGAGATGTCATTACGAAAACATGCCTATTCAAATATATAGAAAATTTCACCTCCAAAAACTGAAAAAAATTCAGATTAGAAAACTCTGAAATTTTTTCATATATCTGCTCAACAATAGATTATAGGTACTCGTTTGAACCGCCTCGGCGAGGCGGTTCTAACGAGTACCTACAATCTATATTTTAGCAGAAATAAGAAAAATAATGTATACCCCTGTAAACCCCAGTTTTACTGTATAACAGTGGGGTTTTAAGGGGGGGGGGTCAAAATTATATAAGTATGTTTTCGTGATGTGGAATTTTATTCATAATGTTATCTTTTAGTAAATAATATTAAACGGTACCCTTCCTCTCAATCTTATAGACAACCCTCTTTATACCGATATTCGATACAACGACCAAAGCCGTTATAATGTAGATTTGACCATCAAGAAACCTTCGCTATAGAGGTAACAGTTTGTCACAAATTATGCAAACATAATGTATTTAATACTCTAAAGAAACAAATGTTTCGAATATGTGTTAGATTCGCCTCAATGGGGCGATTCAAACAAATAGCCAAAACATATGTTCTACGGAGAAATAAGAATAAAACCAGACATTTCTTCTATATCAATCTGGTCATTAAGTATTCTGTAAAACAGGGCCCAGTTGTTCAAATCTAACGACATCATTAGTTAACGATTCGTTAAAGTTTACATCGAATAATACGCAAATATGCTGACATTTTTTGCCAAACAAAATGTGAGTAGCTTTTGCAGTGCAAAAGCTACTCACATTTTTTCAGCAAAAAATATCAGAATATTGTGTATTGCATCCGCTAAAACAGATAACGAAATGACCCTTAACGAGCCCGTTAAGCTAACGACGCTTTGAACAACTTGGCCCAGCAAATTAATTTTAATGGCAACGTCTTTAGGAACAAATACTGTCGCATCACGAAAACATACCTATATAATTCTGACCCCCTTAAACCCCACTTTTATATAGTAAAACTGGGGTTTACAGGGGTATACATTATTTTTCTTATTTCTGCTCAAAAACATAGATTGTGGGTACTCGTTAGAACCGCCTCATCGAGGCAGTTCTTACGAGTACCCACAATCTATGTTTTGAGCAGAAATGTGAAAAATATCAGAGTTTTTTTATCTGAAAATTTTCAATGTTTTGGTGCTAAAATTTTCAGTAAATTTGAATAGGCGTGTTTTCGTAATACTGTCGTTGTAATGAATTTTCATTGTATTTCTCTTCAGCTATTGGGTCAGCTTTAAAGAAAATCTGGCATGGCATGGTGGCATAAGATAAAATGTGGTGTGGTAATTTTGAATGGCATCATGAGCAAACCTAACATCTACGATACATGTCAATTGTAGAAAGTATAGATAAATCGAGGGCTGACCGGGACATTTTTATATCAGTTAAAGGTTTAATGGGTTCCATTAATGCCGACATAGATATTCCCTATGGTAATTACAGATGTTGCGCTGTACAATATATATATATATATATATATATATATTATATATATATATATATATATATATATATATATATATATATATATATATATAATAAAAATAATAATAATAACAAACCCCAATGTCCTGGTATCTGGGAACATTTCCTTTTATTACAGACCATTAAGGTTCCAATATCCCAGTATATAATGTTCCCAAAAACCAGGTACTTACTGAATAAACCCTATAATTGTATATATTTATACGTTCCCTAATACCATGTTACTGTTGTTTATAAAGAAAAATCAAAAAGTCCGATTTTGCCAAATAACACTGTACGAGCCAGTAAAATTCTACTGCGGTTTCACTGCATTTACAACACATTTTCAAGAAGCCGAGTAAACTTCTTCCGCGGTTTTACTGCATTTACAAAAGATTTTGAAGAAGACTACATTTACAACAGATTTTGAAGAAGACTGCATTTACAATAGATTTTCAAGAAGACTGCATTTACAATACGGAAACGTTTCCCCGCCACCCTTGTTTTATCAATATATCGTCAGTTTTGTCCGTTTTAATATTTTCTACTGAAACAAATATCGTAGATATGTGTGTGTGTATATATATATATATATATATATATATATATATATATATATATATATATATATATATTTATATATATATATATATATATATATATATATATATATGTATATATATCTGGTATTTCCCACAATTCCCACAATGGTTGCGACCATAGAGGAACTATGAAACAAGAGGACCGTGATGGTTCTATATCGCTCATATGAGCTAACAGATTTTGCATACTTCATATTAAAATTTCACCCAAGTAGATTGCTGTAAGAGTTTTTGTATAAATTTCATGTTTAGGAGTGACATGATTGTCCGATAAAATGGAGTATCAATACCGTGTATGGCAATCAGTGCCTCATTTTTTATCCGATCTTTGAACAACTTTCAAAGAAGACCACCCAAGGATCAGTACATCCAAATTTGGTAAAATTTATACAATAAAGACATTGTAATAAGACGGGCGGACAAAAGCGGATGGTGACCGATCACAAAAGCTCAGACAAGGTGACAACTGACCGCTGGGAGGGAGCGATTTTTGACGTTAGGGCTCTAATTTGAATAATCTTGATAAAGGTTTACTAGATGAAGCTACTTACCAAATGTCAAAGGTCCGGGCCTTCAAGTTTACACACAAGAAGAATTTTAAAGTGTTTCTTTATATGAGGCTATGTAAAACAAGTGACCCTGGGTGGGGATATTTCCGACCCCAGGGCTATAATTTGAACAGTCATGGTAGAGGTCTAACAGATGATACTACATGTCAAATATAGAAGGTCTAAGTCTTCTAGTTTCACACAAGAAGATATTTTTATCCAGTTTTCCCTAATGAGTCTGTGTAAAACAAGGGACCCTTTTGCGTGGTCGTTGTTGATCCCAGGACTATAATCTGAACAACCTCGTGAAGGCCTATTAGATGAATGTACATACCTAATATCGAAGGTCTGTGCCTTCTAGTTTCAAACAAGAAGATTTTTACACTTTTTTTTTCTTATATAGGTCTATGTAAAATAAAGGAGCCACTTAGCAGGGTCATTTTTGACACCGGGGGTTTAATTGAATAATCTTGGTAGAGGTTCATTAGATAAAGCTACCAAATATCAAATATTTTCAAAGGCCTGACCCTTTTAGTTTTAAAAAGGATGATGTGTTAAGATTTTTCCTATATGAGTCTATATGAAACAAGCGAAACCCGGACATAATTTGAACAATCTTGGTTTAGGTCTACAAGATGACGCTACATACCAAATATCAAAGTCCTGAGCCTTCTATTGTCACACATATATTTAAAGTTTTTCGTTATATTAGTATGCAAAACAAGTGACCCTAGGGCTATAATTTGAACAGGCTTGGTAAGGACGATTACAACTGCAATATCCGAGATAGGAACAAGGAAAAGCTGCAAATAGAAAGACCGCCTTGTTAAGGACCGAACATTTATTTGGAATTTGAAGCTGCATCAGAATAAAGAGTGAAGTCCCTTTGAATATTTTTTCTACTGACCGTTCCACTTTTGCAGATTTGCTTTTGTTTTTGCGTCGGTTATTGCAAATATGACGCTTGTTTCTCAGTGTTTCTTCTTCTTCTCTTCTTCTTTCTGTTCTTCGTGATTGTGGAATTTCTTGGGTATCTTCACTAATAGTTTTATTATTTTTCCATTACTGTGCTCACTTAAAGAATCCCTCAAGTCATAGCGATTTAAGGTTTAAGATTTACTGATCTATGGTGTGGCTCAAACATCATGCTGATTTGATTTCATTGCTCTCAAGGGAGAATGCTTTCAAGAGCTTAGTCATACTATATCTGGTGCACGTACAAAACAAAACAAAACAAAAAAACAAAAAACAAAAAAAAAAAAACACACTGTTTTCTCGAACATTGATCTGAAATAACTGATGTTTGGATGTGAAACAAACAGATCATCATCTTTTAAACTATACGAATTATATTTTCGGTTGAGATGTATAAACATCGCATAATGACTTAAATCTATTTTAAAAAAAAGTATATATCGCCAGCTTTACATGTGATATATGTTTCAAATATATATATATATACTTACATAAAAATTGGTTAGGTATCTTTAATATCAAAATAAAACGACCCCAAATTCACTTTATATTTGTAAAACTAGGGTGGCGGGGAAACGTTTCCGTAATATATATATATATATATATATATATATATATATATAATATATATATATATAGAAAGAAAGTTGCCAGATATGGGGCGTTTCTATATATGAAACCTTTCTTGTGGGGTGTGAAAAAATTGTGGGGTGTTTATACCACCCCGCATTTTTTTAAGCACTACAGTAGACTCAGGGCATCCATTTTACCCTCCCTAGGTTGTTTTCCAGCATCTCGGTTTTATAAGGGTTATATATATATGTAGTTTCACAGTAGTCTCCCTTGCGTCGGCTAGCGCAAGACCGATATTAAATTCCCGCTGAGAAAATATATCATCCCACAAAATTTACCTGTAATATATAACACCACACAACAAAACTCTGTTAGCGGTATTATCGATTTTTGTTTCTAGTTCTGACGGCCGCATTGCGCAGCAAAATAAGTTTGGAAAGATTTTTTCGGTGATGTTAAACCTTCGAAATAAAAATATGCAGTGTGTCTCTACATTTATTTTATATTTTGGATTCGCAGCGTTTTCAAGATTATTTCACTCAGTTCGAGCCGATCGTTAATTAGATGTGGGCGAAAAGCGTAGAACCTGGAGAAAAAAAACACCTGATCTTCCGTTGCAGAACTTGTCGCCTCATATGTGACCGTGTCTCTACAATATATTTCGCTCTCTCCGAAAAAGAACAAGAACATCAACAACGACCATTAGCACAATATAATACTGATTTACATGAAGGCCCTATCGTGCATTTAAGTTGGATGTCAATTCTATTCTTTTTTTTTTTATTTTAATTAATTAATTAATTTATTTATTTTTATTTTTATTTTTATTTATTTATTTATTTATTTATTTATTTATTTATTGATTTTTTTTTTTTGCTTAATTCCAACACTAATTAAAACTTTATACAACATTTGAGACCTTAGATGCACATTAGTCTCCTTATTTGTGCTCTGAACATAAATTGTGGATACACGTTATAAAGCCTCATTGAGGCGGTTCTAACGAGGACCTGCCATTTATGATTGGAACAGAAATAAGGAAAAAATATATTGAATAATCTAAAAATGCTGCGTGTACTTTTATCGAAATGCTAGGCCCTGGCGAGGCTGCACTTATGATCAGGCTCACCTGAGCCTTCCTTGGTCGACTCTGCGATCTCTTTTCTCATGAGCTGGTTCATTTACAAATGCAAATAAAAATGTTGACAGTCGGAGATTATAACGTTAACATTCGCTATGTTCAACTATAGCTTACTTAGTTTACTTCGACACCAAACTTATTTTAGACTCATAGACTAGACTACTGGCGTAATGTGACTGTACGTGGCAGAGAAAACCAGCAACCTTGGATGGGAGACCACAACCCTGGTACATGCCGAGCACAGTTCGCAGTGGTGACAATCAAAGCACTGAAAGCACTGGTGGGTCGATTGAGTGTAGGATGGGAAAATGGTCCTGGACGGGGACTTAAGACTTGTTTCGTTTACCCCTTTAATTCATCTACTGAAAGCCAACAGTGTAGACCCCGATCAGACGCCGTGTACTGCGGCGTCTGATCTGGCTCAACACTGTTTGCCAAACCCAGCAGAAGATTTTAGATAACCCTCTTACGCAACAAACTGACCTCACAGTGATAAGAACAACGCGGCTATTTTCTGTAAATAACTGTTACCTGGCTTTCATACAAATCATAAGTGATGGTCACGTGGACATCAAGAAACGAAATGCTGCTGTGCTTAATAACTTTGTGTCGACTGACAAACAATCGACAAAAAAAAAAAAAAAAAAAAAAGGTACCCAACAGATCCTTTTGAAATCTCAGATCAATCGAACGCAACGTACAGTAATACTCCGTACATGTAATAACACTAACGACAAAAAGGAACACGCCTCAATTTGAAAAGTACGAAAGCCTGGTAGGGACATTTCTTATTTCTAACTTCTAACTTCTGACTTCTTACTTTTAACCTCTTACTTCTAACTTCTACGTTGTATGTGTGTATGTATGCTTGTATGTATGTACTGACGCCTACTCATACATACATACATACATACATACATACATAGTGGAAGTTAGAAGTAAAAAGTTAGAAGTAAGAAGTTAGAAGTCAGAGGTTAAAAGTTAGAAGTTAGAAGTAAGAAGTTAAAAGTTAGAAATAAGAACTTAAGCCCCTTTTACATGCATTAATGTTACCTCTTGGGGTATATTTACCCCTAGGGGTAAATATTTGCCCCTCCTTGTTAGACACCCTCGTGGATAAACGGGTTCGTTTATATGTGTTATAGGAAGAAGGGGCAAATGATAGTTTTCTCTTTTATTTAAAAGCCTATCTATAATTACATTGTTTCTTTTACCTTCACCACTCTCTGAGAAAAAAAAAGCAGATGACAAATTGATAATATTTATTTTTCCCAGAGAATTAGATTTGGCATTTCATGGAAATTGTTATCATTAGAGACAATTTGTATGGGATATCAAAGCCTGTATCGTGAGAAAAAGAATAAGAAAACTATTTCATGTCGTCTGCTGAAAATTTTACCGAGAGTACTCAGCGTTAATTGTCATTATCAAAAATGAATTGTTTGAGAAAGTTTACGAGGCAATTTGCTGTGGAAGATTTGGAAGAAAAAAGTATTATTTAGTGGTCAGTAATATATGTTCCATTGTTTCCTATTTTACTGTTGTATCCCAAAATGATGTGCTAACATTCCCCAACAGCAAGACAGTATAGCCCCATCAAAGTTTCTGCAGGGTTTATAACATTCTACTCACCATACTGTACATAGATATGTTCATCAGAATCCAGGCTGGTCCCAAAATCAATTGAGGCTCTCCAAATAGAAACAGACCTTATGACATATATTAACAGGTTACACTCAGATCAGCTTGTGCATTCATGGGTCTACACTTGTCACTATACTACAAAGATTCTGTTTGCAAACGGTATAGACCCCTATTATACTGCCCATGCAGATGTGCAGGCCCATCTGCGTTTACGCTGGTCATATATGTAATAAAGTCAGTTTCTATTTACAGTTTCCACTCATCAGCTGTGTGCTACAGACATGAAACAAGCACTGATTAACAGAACTAGCTGCTAATAAGCTAGATAAACTATTTGACATTGCTTTTTTTTTTTTTTTAATTTAGGTCAGACTGACTATGATAATGTTGAATGTTGGCATACGATCTGAAACCAAGTCTACCGGGAAACTCAATTCTGGTGATCTTAAAGTATGCCTGGCAGACTTGGTCATTGCCAGCCTTTAGATCTGCACAGTCTGGTCAAGGCATTTCCTATTTACAGATTAGATTCTACATATAAAGATGAAATAATTCATCGGTAATAATTGTCCATGATCATTACAATCCACTTGCGGTACTAGTATTTTGTGCGTTTGTACTCAAGTGTTTATCACATATTGAACTATTGAAATACAACGTGTGTGAGTACCAGACTGTGCAGAGTTTGTTGAATAGATATATAGTCTGAACTGGCACCTCTATTTATATCTGACATTTCGTATGTTTGCTCTGTCCTTAACCTTCGCCGCTCTGTGGGCAAAATTAACAGACGACAAATTGGCAGAAAAAAAAATTGTCCCTGCTTTTCTTAGAAAATAAGGGATGAGACCATTTTCATGAAATAATATTAATTATATTTGCCTTGAATCAGTATTCTAACTGCTAACATAATAGTATTCATGTCAAATAAATCACTTCTGACCACAACTTGCAAAGTTTATTTGTGATAGAGAAGGTAAAAGTATACCTGCAGAAATCAAGTAAATAAACAAATAAAATGTATTCAAAATAAAAATTGTATACATGTTTTTTAAGACATTCCAAATATATTTATAAAATTTACCCCTATGTGTAAATTAAATATTAAGTTTACATGACGAAATATACCCCTAGGGATTAAATACCCCTATATTTGCCTCTACCCTTGAGTAGGGGTATTTTACCCATGTGGGTAAATTTTACCCCTAGGGGCAAATGCGTTTACATGACGAGTTTACCCCTAGGGTAAATTTACCCCTAGGGGCAAACGTATGCATGTAAACGGGGTATTAGAAGTTAGAAGTTATAAATTAAGAAATATATGCCCGTTCTTCCCTCCCCTCCATCCGTTCGCAAACAATGACGTCATTGCAAATGCATGTTCACTCTCTCACACGCACACCCAAATCGACCCCTCATTCCGTCAATTCGTCCTTCCGATGAACGCGAGCATGAATTGACGCCTATACATACATACATACATACATACATACAGCTCCCCCGCCCATCTGGGCTTGGAGAAATAGATAGGGCTGCATGGTGCTTCCGCACAGAGCTGAAACCGACCGAATTTGAGTACTGGTGAACCGCTTAGAAGGTCTAAGCCTGACGGGGACGTAAAACCTGAAAACAAAAAAAAAAAAAAAAAAAATTAAAGGACTATCCCTGATAATGCGAGTGTCAAGAGTTCTTTGTACCATATTTATGCCTTTGGTGAAGATTGTACATAATTTTGACATTTATAGAAATCAAAGTACTGACAGTACCGAAGAATCGATTGTATTTTAGTGCAGACTGGGAACATAGTCTTGAACTGAGACGTAGACTGTTTCGTTTAACGCTAAAACTTCCAGTATTTTAAGCAAACAATGTAGACTCTGATCAGACTCGGCGTCTGATCTGGGCTAAAATGTTTGCCAATGTCCCAGCACATGCGCCCAGTCATTGTTTCACAAAAAGATTTCTTTTACACAGCACTCTGACGTCACAACGACAAGAATAACGCGACTATTTTCTATAAATAACCTTTTCCTGGATTTTCCCCAATTCACTGATAGTCGCGTGGACATCAGCACTGAAGAGCTTCTGAGCTAAGTAACTTTGGGTCGACTGACAAACAATCGACCCAAAATACACCGGCTTGTGTGACCTGTAAAAGGATATTCCATACACATGACTAAGCGATATAACGCAACCTCTCTCTCTCTCATTTGGATAACACACTCGTGTAACATAACACTTTCCTTTGAGACATTTGTTCCCGTTGACATTTTGTAACCTTTTTTTCTTAATGATGCTCCAAGCATAGTATGTGGGTGCTCATTAGAACCGCCTCATTGACTACTCACAATTTACGGTTGATAGAAAAATGTATTCCCTTGTACACCCCAGATTACAAGGGCATTTGTAAGGAATTTTTAACGTGATCTCTCTCTCTCTCACTCTCTCTCTCTCTCTCTCTCTCTCTCTCTCTCTCTCTCTCTCTCTCTCTCTCTCTCTCTCTTCGCGAGACAGCTTAACGAAACAGGTTCAGGTTTAGGATCCCGTTTCGGGCCTAAACGCAAGTTCAATCGACCCACCAGTAGTGCTTTGACTTCAAAAGCGGGGATAGAAAAAGAAGAAGAAGAAGAAGAAGAAAAAAAAAAAATACATTTCATTCTCAATAAAAAATATGTTTGTGCTTAATGCTTATGAACGTGGAGCATGTGGACTGAACAAAAAATGTCAGTTGAAGCATGGTACAGTCTGTTCATTTATATTTCAATTTTGTAGCGTCACACACACACACATGCACGCGCGCACGCACGCACGCACGCACGCACACACACACACACACACACACACACAGACTTCTTGGATTTCACTGTATGATGGACCTAGTTCAGTTTCCTAGTCTCAAATTATTACTGTTAAACAAATTTGCAGATTGGATGTGGTCAGTAATTGATTAAGTAACAGCTGCTTAATTGCCATTTGGGAGACGTTATCACTGCACGAGATCATTAGCTGAGAATAGTCCGTGAAAACTGCATAGCCAACCAATACATGATGTGTTATAAAAACCTGAAACTACTCAAATATATTCGAAACGAAAGTTTGACAACTCATTCGTGAATCTCTAACGCACACCTTCATCTATCTGTACATTCCAAAATGAAGTATTGTGTTCTGAGCACCGATGTTAATCATATGACACATGTGTGTTTCATATCTCTATAATAAGCATTGTTCAAATGATTTGTTTTAACTTTATTTTTCTATTCTAGACATATAGGTGCGCGTTTCTACCGTCTCAATGAGGCGATTCTAACGAGTATCCACAATCTATTTTTTAGAACAAAACGGAAAGTATTGCATACCCATATAAACCCAAGTTTTCCCTATATAAAGTGAGATTTACAAGAGTGTTTATTACGAGAGCTTTTGTCTTCATCAAGAAAGAATAGTTAGCTTTAAAATTTTATCTCTACAATGACATTTTTCTGGCGAAAAGTTGTGATGTTTCCTTTTCTAGTCCAAACATATTATTGTGGGTGCTCGTTAGGGTTACCAGCCTATCCCCATTTGAGATACTGCTGTCCTTTAAGCCTCTGAAAAAGGGCATTTATCTGGCGAAACTTTGTGACAGTGTCTGAGATTTAACTTACGAGCACTCACAGTCTATATTTTGAGCAGAAATAAGGAAATGATAAAACCCTGGTAAACCAAACTTTTCTACATAAAGTGGGGTTTACCACAATCTACATGTATGTCTTTGAACAAAAATATGAACAATACTGTTCATCTTCTAATCCCCACTATTCCATACATTATGACTGAAGGTATTCGAATGAATCGCCTCAGTGGAGCGTTCCTATGAGAGCATGTAATCAAATAAGTCCGTGTGAATTTACATAGGAAAACATCCTTTTCCTTATTTTTGGTCTAAAATATAGAATGAGGGTACTTCTCACGAACACTCACAAATTTATTACTGTTGTCTCAGTTTGTTGTGTATAACTGTTTGCTGCTTGAAAAAAAAAAACAACAACAACAACAAACAATGCGTGTTGTGTATTTACGTCCCCGTCAACACTATTAAGGTCATTTCGGAGATGTTGCTTCCAGCTTTGTGGGGCTTTTACCCGACACTGAGATGAAATGACATCACAAGCCCTACCGCCCAAAAAACCAATAGGGTTTATGTGCAGGGACGGTCTGACTCGCACCACTTTGCCTGAGCAGGCTTAGACCTTCTAAGCAATTTACCAGTACTCATGTGCGGACGGTTTCAGCTCTGCGTGGAAGCACCATGCAGCCCAATCTATTTCTGTAAGCCCCGATGGACGGGGTGTTGGGTGGGGGCGGGGGGGGGGTGCATCTCGGTGTATATGTGGTCGTCTTTACCAAAAACCTATCAGCTGAGTAACGGATGCACCTTCAAGATAGGCAACTTCTTCAAATGTAGTCTTCCTCTCTGATCTTTAAAGTAAAGGAATGCATATTCATCTGTACTTTCCTGTACGAATATACTGGAAAGCAAATAGGAGGTCACACATGTTGATTAACCCTTAAACTGCCAATCGCGACGCTTGCCAACGTCTTTTTTAATTTTTTTTTTTTTTTTTTTTTTTTTTTTGCTCAGAGAAAATAAAGTTTGACACTACACGTGAATCGTCTGATGAAATCTTGAGCATCTTTAATTAGTTTTTGTGTGGTCTGCAGAGGCGGGAAATGTGCTGACAAACTTATTGTAACAAGTGGAACAGTGCATGTGAAAATACGCGTAGGAGTAAATAAGGATATCTATTTCAACCATAAATAATGATATCTATAATGAATTGCAGATACCTGTACTTGAAATGCAGATTATATGTATTTAATTTAGAAATAAAGATATCTGCATTTCAAATACAGGTATCTGCATTTGCATCAGGGAAACATGCCTATATAATATAATGCCTGTATAATTTTGACCCACTTAAACCCCACTTTTTATAATAATAATAATAAAATAAAACTGAAGTCTGCTCTGAAACATTATATGACGTTTTAATCGATAAGATTAGAGTCGGATTATGGGGTCTTACGTTACATTGTACTTATAAGACAACGCTAAATTCCTATGTATAAAACCCAGTTTTCCACGCATATGAAAGATTATAAAAAAAAAGTAAAAAAAAAAAAAAAAAAAAAAAAAAAAAGTGAAAGAACCGAACGGAAGACAGGTTTAAAACCAACATCTAATGCCTTTAGATTGTAACAAGGTTTATGAATATTAAAATTAAACTTTATGGCTGTGACTTCTGGCTTGGTTTTTTTTTTTTTTTTTTTTTACCGTAAACTGACATTTTTTCCAATCACTTTTTTTTTTCTGCGTTTTATCTATAATTCGAGCTAAACAGAGCTTAGAAAACAAAATCACGAACAAAATTATTGTGTATAAGACCATTCTGGGCTGTAGACTATACATGCATATTCCGTTGTAGAATATATATGTAGATTCTATCATACTTCCTCGACATTTTGTATGAAGTTAAAACTTGAAAACACACAAAAGAGTTCTTTTAACAAAACAAATATTTTGTGATGAAACTTTGTGATATTTTTACATCTACTCCAAAAGTAGATAGTAACTGCTCATAAGGACTGACTCATTGAGGCAGTTCTATCGAGTACACACAATCTATTTTTTGAACAAAATGAAAATGTTTTTTACCATTGTAAACCTCACGTCTCTATATATAAACTCGGACCCATCTGATGGGTCCGAGATATAAAGTGGAGTTTAGGGTGGTCGTTACATGGACTTGTTAACGTGATGACTGAAAAAGAAATGGTTAATCTTGAAAAAGCTATTTTCTCTCTATATATTGTGTAATAAGTTGGGTTAATTAGTGTTTTTTTTTTTTTTTTTTTTTTTTTTTTTTTTTTTTTTATATATAAAATGGGTTTGTCAATGCATTGAGTTGCTTTCCTATTCTTGGTCCATCCTTCTTTAACTTTCCAATAGCCATTCGCATTCCAGCAATACCATTCTTCGTGTGTGTGCGTTGGTTGGTGGGGTGGTATACGGAAAACGCAGTGAAACAATGATTTAGAACAAACTATGTAAAATGACATGGTATCGAGTCTATCGACTTTGATCCGACAATGCTTTTAAAATGTCATATTGATGGTAGGTGCCCACTGCATATATTTTTTTGGTAAAAATAAGGAAAAAAGTATCTGGTACCCTATTAAACCAGACTTTCTCGGTCGATGTTAATTATATTATTAACGATCTAAATTTCATATCCATTTAATGACCGAGCAAATTCATTTTCTTGAAGGAGCAAATTCCTTGCCTCGAGGGATGGTTGTATGATTTCGATCTCGGAGGACGAATAAAATAGAACACGATATATTATTCATAGAAACGTACATTCGCGCAACAGAACATAACCCCAAATGAATACCACATAAAGGAAATGATTTTTTAATTAAATATATAGAATATCCTATCTAAAGTGTATGAGGATTTTGAATAAGTTATGGTAGATGAGCCATCGGTGTTCGAACCATTGAAGTTTCACTGTATACTCATCATATTTAAGAAGACATACTGTGGGACGTTATATAGACATCCCGGATTTTATTTAAATTATCCACCAACTTTCCTAGACATGTGGCGGGTTAAAACTTTTGGCTAGTATATATGGATGCAGTATAGGATATATATGGGTGTCTTTTTTTTTTTTTTTTTAATTTGAATTGGGGTTTTCGTTATATAGACATCCCGGATTCTATTTAAAATAATCCACCAACTTTCCTAGACATGTGGCGGGTTAAAACTTTTCGCTAGTATATATGGATGCAGTATAGGATATGTATGGGTGTCTTTTGTTTTTGTTGGAATTGGGGTTTTACGAAAACCCCTGTTCAAAATTTTCCTAAGAACTTCTGAAATGTACAAAATCTGTCATTGTCAGGTTATTTTAACTATCTTACAACTATGACAACCGATAGACAACTTTCTGCTGAACAGGTAAATACAGTTATTTCTCATGAATAATTTAAAATATTAATGGGGTGGGGGGTGTTGGGGAGGGGGGGTGCGGAGTGGGGGGAGGCAGGAGAGCGGAAAATAAGTAATCAACCCCAGATAAAGCATAAAAGGAATTGCAGCAGCAGAATCAGTTACATCAACAAAAGTGAATTGCTGAAAAATGGTAGGATGCCCAAATCAACAAAAGAAGAAAAAATGAATACCTCGGCATGTGATTCCATAATACCTATGACGGGGACAAGCTATGAATACATTAAATGCTGATGCAGCTAAACAAACAAAACGGATTCCCATGTTTATATATATATAATGGATTCCCATGTTTATATTTGTAGGCTACTATATAAAAGAAATGTAGTAGTCATCGTCACAATTTATGTCAGTAATCAACGCTATATTATAATGTCTCAGCAGAATCAGTTAAATCAACAAAAGTGAATTGCTGAAAAATGGTAGGATGCTCAAGTCAACAAAAGAAGAAAACATGAATACCTCTGCATATGATTCCATAATACCTATGACGGGGACAAGCTATGCATACATTAAATGCTGATGCAGCTAAACAAACAAAATGGATTCGCATGTTTATATATATATAATGGATTCCCATTTTTATATTTGTGGGCTGCTCCAAAAAAGAAATGTAGTAGATATCGTCACAATTTATGTCAGTAATCAACGCTATATTATAATGTCTCTGAAAATGTACATTATTAAGATTGAAAAGACATTTCAGAGCAAACATTTTAAATGTCAGATGTATCAAAACACTTTATTTTTTTCACACAATGTTATAATTTTTTTGAAAAACAAATTGTTTAATTCATGTAATGAAACAAAAAGCGTAACACCACTTACTATACTGAATGCATAAGTAAATGATAATTTTGTTCTTTTTTACAAGAAGATTATGTTGTTAAAGGCTAAAAGGCCCATATGATCAGAAGACTCTAATTTGGCAAAAAAAAAAAAAAAAAAAAAAAAATACTGGCAAAATGTGTTTGGTAAACATCGAAAAGCGAAAACATGGTTGACTTGTTTTATATGAAATTTTCGGTAACCTGAAAGTTTTTATATCCAAAATCAGCTTTTCAGTACGAACAACTTCTAAATAAAAACGTGAAAAAGTAGCTAAAACGGTCGACGGCAACATTTGCTAATAAATCAACATTTGTATTGCATTTTTGTATATTCAGGGGTTACAATGTTAGTGATTCTGGAGAATACATTTTATTTAATTGTTAGACAAATCTTTCAATAGGAAAACAAAACAACTCAACAATGTTCGATGGTATAGAATTTTTTATGTGGTACTTTAATATTTTACTATTTTATAATGTAAAAAAGCACAAAGCATTTAACAAAAACAATATTTTTTTTTATAAATTTTCTGGTTGTTTTAAAACTGATCTAGTGGATCAGGTGGGAAATGGGAAACAGTCAACTACTTTTGCTAGTTTTGATTAGATTTTTTTTCACTCTGCAACGGTGGCTCTACAATTTATATAAAATACGGGGTGGTTATATGTCACCTCGGTTGATGATATTCATATTCCTCGGGCGGGCGTTTTTTCAGTATCACTCTCTCAGGAATGTGATACCTAACAAGACTACTGACCCGTACGCTGAAGTAGTACCTCCTATGTCATACATTTTACTATCACCCTGGTATTCCGTGCATGTGCTATCTTTTTCACTTTTACCCGGAGGATGACATTTTGTTGCTATCACACTGGCAGTGAAATAGTAAAAAGTATCGCCCTCAGGCCTACGGGATATTTGTATGGGAAAGTCACATTGTTACGACCCAGAGCAGACTGCAGTGCCAGCTGACTAAGTTTAATACCTATTAGAGGTAGGGTCCATTTTCCACAGTCGGACCATTTGTTATAGTTATAAATAGTAGCGTGATATATAAGTTACGCAAATTTAATAATGCTAAACTGGTTGCGAAACACAAAAAGCGAGAAAATCGCATAATGTTTGCAAAATCCCGCACATATCGTGCAATTGATGCGTGGCAAGAGTATAACCTTACTATATATAAACTCACCGATACAGTCCAATTCGAAGGACAACTAGACAACGCAAAAGATCCGTTTAAATTATGATTAGACAGTTCGGCGCGTCGTTAATTTATATTAATATTATGTTTGTAGTCTTTTTCTGTTCAAATATCAAAAGCAGGAAAATGTCCGTATCTGAATAGTAAACTTATAAACTATATATTGCAGCGCGCGCTAGTCCGATACTGCATATGTTACCTGGCTTATTTCAGGAATGCTGAGCAGGCTGCGCTAGGTTATGCAGTCTGGTCGGAACTTCTCGGGTTGCGAGAATTGTAACTGCTATCGGGGACACTGAGTAGGCCGCGCTGGCATGTGCGGACTGACCAGTCGTTTTTGAGGCAGCAGTCGCAAGGTGTGATTTAGTTTATACAAAATAAGAAAACAGTGCAGGATCGGAATAGCCAATGTAAAATGTGCAGTACCATAAGAATCGCGTAGGCCAGAAATTTAGGTTTACATACGCATATGCAATACGCAAACATACGCACGAACATACAGGCACCTATATAGCAGTTTTTTTTTTCTCTTTCTAAGTTTAATAGATAATTTAATGAGTCTAAGAAATTGTTGAAAATTTGTATTATTCCGCCTGCATAATCACTGTTATATTTTAAGTGTTCCGATTTCGTTAAGTGTTCCGATTTCGTCTGATCAGGGCACCGAGTTTAAAATAGTCGGAGTTGATCCAGTTACTCTCCCTCTGATCATTATCCGGAAGTCGGAGGTGTTTTTCATTAGTAATGTCAGTGACATTTAGGATTGCGACATTTGGAACGTCATGTCCCTGATTGTCATCCATACATTATAATCGTTTGTGCATGTATGGAAATGGGGCTTGAATATGATATGACGTTACGCGGACGACGTTGCCGCCAGTTGGCAGGCGCTCACCATCGACCGCGTCGATGTCATTAATAGGGATAAAAGTCGCGGGTGATACGTCGACGTCAGTGATGGGTCTATCATGGCGTCGGATATACAGCTGTGACGTCAATGACGTCACTCTATAAGGTGACGTGCGTGATTGTATAATAAAGGGTAGAATCTTAGCAGGCTTCATCTTATGTAATTATAGAACATGTCCTTAGTCTGTTTTTGTTTATTTTTTGTTGTGTCCTTCCATGTCCTTCCAAAGACAGTTGGTCCCGTGCTGGTCCCGGGCTTAGAATAGGCCAGACGTACCCTCTGCGTGACGTACGAGCCGGCTAAAAGAGGCCGCCCGTGACCACCCGGGCCCTCGAAATAGGTGGCTGCCTTCCGCTTCTGTGGCAGTTGGGTAAAACCCCTAACATAACAGAGCAACCGTCCGTTCAACCGGTATAATTCCAGAATATAAAATTCATTTATTGAAATGCATCTTAAATTGGAAAAAACAAATTTCGCGAGATCTATCCTTTTAAACCTTTCCTATCTCATGTTACTAACATGCTTCATTTGTTTGTGTATCATTATGTGCCCGTGGGTCGCACATGGGACGAAGATTATAACCTCATCTGTATTTAACATATGTGTTTGTCTTGTGTTTGTGTCATTTTTCCGAACTCTAGCATTCTCCACATTTAAAAGTAAGATGCATTTATTATTGTTAGATAAAAAAACTAAACGTTTTTCAAGGTATGAAAGCTACATATCATTTGAAAGCTACATATCATCTAACACAGCTTGTTTGTTTGACTCTCTTTAAAAATGAATCCAAAATGAATCCTTCTTTAATTAACTGTTTATTTTAAATATGGATCTCCTAACGTTAAAAATAACCTTTCAATCTCCCAGACGTTTTCGGCCTCCCTTGTCTGTAGGGAATAAAATTTACAGATCACTTTCCTTCTGTAGTGAATAGGGTGTAATCCCCTATTAAAACAGGAACCACCTGTTTGCCGTGGGTGGCGTCTCGTATGCTGGGAGAGGGGAACCTGATGATTGAGGAAAGCCCAGGGATCTCCAGCTTTTCAACACATCATTTTGGCCCTTATTTCAGATAGAAGAGCGGTCTGGGTTAGATCCGGCCTGGATCAATCGGCTCAGTCGTGCCAAGCTCTAGAAGCGCACAACTTGTTCTTAGCTTCTTTCTCTCTTTCATACGTATCTTTATGGTACCAAACCGGGCTTATTTTTCTCATGTTCCTCTAACTTTAAGTGAGTTTCAATGGGCGGCGGCTGAAGGGTCAATTGGTGGGCTTGTATTGGGGCTTTGGCGGAAACCTCTGTGAGTGGAGGCTGTGGATAGGGGGATGAACTCAACTGTTCATAAATTTTTCTATGGAAATTTAGATGAATAGGTGGGGAATCATCTAAGCATGAGGCCGAGCTGAAGACTCTGATCTTGACACCGAGTATAATAGCAATGTAGCCTTGACGTTAGAAATAGGAGATCCATTTCTGTTAAACGTCCCCTTGTAGGGCTCCATGGAGGGTGGGGCGCATAGCTATCGAATCAAAAATTTCATCACCATGGCATCTCGAAAACGATTTCTGGCGTTCGACTCTTCGGAGGACGACACGCAACCGACTACATTTACATTCAAAGCTAATGAGAACTTCGCTAAATTTTTAGTGATTTCGAGTAAAGAGGACAAACCTATTACTTCACTGTCACCTTTCATTATAGAAAAGCAAATAGAATCAATTATAGGCACTCCAAAAAATGTAAAAAAATTAAAAAATGGAACTCTTTTGGTCGAAACTAACAGAAAATCTCAAACTGATAATCTCTTGAAAATTACAAAATTCTTTAACATTAATGTCTCTGTCACGGAACATAAAACTCTAAACAGTTGCAAAGGTATTATCCGTGACAGAATGCTAAAACATGAAACTGAAGAAAATATCACAGAATATCTTAACACACAAGGAGTAACAGCTTGCAAACGTTTTAAAATTAAAAAAGATGGAAACTTTATAGAAACAAATACACTTTTACTAACTTTCAACACCACAACTTTACCGAAATCACTAAAAATATTTTACCGAATTATACCGGTTGAAGTCTACATTCCAAATCCTCTGCGGTGTTTCAACTGTCAGAGGTTTGGACATCATGAAAACGGCTGTCCGGAAGCACCTGGATCAGTATGTGAAAAATGTGGTATGGGTGAATTTGATCACCCTACAAATGCTTGTAAAAATGAAGCCAAGTGTGTGAACTGTCACAAAAACCATCAATCAAAATCAAATCAGTGTGAAATTTGGAAAAAAGAGAAAGAAATCATGAAAATTAAAGTTACACAAAAAATCACTTATTTGGAAGCCAAAAAGATTCAAGAAAATCAACCTGAAATCACCTTTGCAAAAGTTGTTCAATCCCTAAACACTAAACCTGAAACCAAAGAAAGTTCTACCCAGTTTAACGAAAAAGATTCTGTCATCAAAGCAAATTCAAAAGTTATTACTCCTACTGTAAAACCTAAACCTAAACCCACATCTACTCATCAGTCCAGACCACCAACAAAATCTCAAAACAGTTCACAAACACAGCCGACTAAAACAAGTGGATCACAACAGAGATCCAGGTCCAGGACAGCTGACCAGAAAGAAAAAAATGGAAAAGAAAAAGATAAAGATAAAGCACCAAATCCATATAGTAAAGGGGCGTCGGCCGATCCGATCAAGTTGGTCAATCGGTTCGATTCCCTTGAGAACATGGAGTTAGAGACTGACTCCTCCATGTTCTTGCAGTCTCAGAGAAAACAAAAGGATTAAGTTCCTTATTTTCAAATCATCTCTCCATTCATCATGGATAAAAAATCAATTATTCAGTGGAACTGTCGAGGACTAAAAGCAAATTATAACGAAATTTTAATTTTAACAACACTACTTTCTCCGACTGTCTTTTGTCTCCAGGAAACCTTTTTAAAGAATACAGATAATATTAATTTTAAAAATTATAGTTTATATAATCATATCGCAACTGAAAATCAGAAAGCCTCAGGAGGCTCATCTATCCTTGTAAAATCAAATGTTCCTCATAGACAGATAGATATAAATAGTAATTTACAAGCTGTTGCTGTAAATGTCACTCTGTCTAAATCCATAACAATTTGTTCTCTATATCTCCCTCCACACTGTAAATTTTCTAAACACGATTTAGAAAATCTTATAAACCAGTTACCTCGTCCTTATTTATTATTAGGTGACTTTAATAGTCACAGCAAACTATGGGGTTGTCTGGATACAAATGACAAAGGAGAAATAATAGAAAATTTTATTGCAGAAAATGATCTATGTTTATTTAACGATAAACAACCAACTTATCTTCATTCTCCTACAAGAAATTATTTTGCTTTAGATTTGTCTATATGCTCTCCAAATATTTACTTAGATTTTGATTGGTCAGTTTTAGATGACCTTCATGGGAGCGATCATTTTCCAATTAAAATTGAAGAAATTGAATCGACAAATGAAGACCATCATTCCCGATGGAATTTGAATAAAGCAAACTGGGAGAATTTTATAGAGCTATGTAATGAAAAATTAAATCCTGAAATGTTTAAAACAGCAGATGATATACAAGCTTTTACTGATACATTAATTCATGTAGCCGAAAAATGTATTCCAAAGTCCTCGACACGTTCAAAAAGAAATAGACCTTGGTTTAATAAAGATGTTAAAAATTCAATAAATAAAAGAAAATCTGCCTTACGAAAGTTCAATAGGCAGCCAACAAAAGAAAATCTAATCCATGCCAAACAAATGCGAGCTAAAGCTCGCAAGACAATAAAAACGGCTAAAAGAACATCTTGGCAGCAATACGTCTCCAAACTTAATTCTAGAACTCCAGCAAAGAAAATATGGGACATGATTCGAAAAATTACTGGCAAAAATAAAAATAACAAACATGTCCATATTAAATCAAATGGAAATATATGCTCAACGACTAAAGATATTTCCAATGCACTAGGAGAGAATTTTCAGAAAACTCTTCTAGTGCAAACTATTCCGAAACCTTTCAAAACATAAAACAGGAACGAGAGAAAGAGCATCTAAATTTTACGTCACTAAATCATGAAAAATATAATGTACCATTCACAGCTTCAGAATTATTAGATGCTCTTCATAAATCTCACGATACAGCTGCTGGTCCTGATGACATTCATTATCAAATTCTTAAACATTTACCCGATAACGCTTTAAAAACTTTATTAAATATTTTAAATGATATTTGGATCACTGGAAAATTTCCAAAAGACTGGAGTAAAGCAACGATTATACCTATACCAAAACCAAATAAAGATCATACTGAAGCTACTAACTACAGACCTATTGCTTTGACAAGTTGTTTATGTAAAACAATGGAGAGAATGATTAATGATAGACTGGTTTGGTTCTTGGAATCAAACCAGCTAATAACAAAATATCAAGCTGGATTCAGAAAAAATAACTGTACAAACGATCATTTGATTCGTTTAGAATCCTTTATTCGTGATGCCTTTATTAAAAAAGAACATGTTGTAGCTGTATTTTTTGATCTTGAAAAAGCTTACGATACTACATGGAAACATGGCATCATGAAAGATTTACATAAATTAGGCCTTAAAGGCCGATTACCACTTTTTATTCAAAACTTTTTATCAGATCGAACATTTAATGTTCGAATAGGTAATACGTTATCGGACATATTTAAACAAGAACAAGGTGTACCACAGGGAAGCATTTTATCACCTACCTTGTTTGGCATTAAAATTAACGATATTGTTAAATGTGTGAAAGACCTTGATTGTTCACTTTTTGTTGACGATTTTGGAATATTTATTAGATCGAAAAATATGGAAACCATTGAATTCAAACTACAACGATGTTTAAACAATATAGAAGATTGGGCAACAGAAAATGGTTTCAAATTTTCAAAAACAAAAACTCAATGCGTTCATTTTTGTCAGATACGTCAGCTACATTTAGATCCTCATCTCACCATATACGGTAGTCCTATTCCAGTCGTCAGTGAAGCAAAATTCCTAGGTCTTTTGTTCGATAACAAATTATCTTTTATACCACACATCAAAGCTTTAAAAGCTAAATGTCTTAAAGCTCTTGATATTCTTAAAGTTCTCTCCAGTTCCGACTGGGGAGGAGATCGTACTGTCCTTTTAAATCTCTATAGATCTTTAATTAGATCTAAATTGGATTATGGATCCATAGTTTATGGATCCGCAAGAAAATCTTATTTGAAATCTTTGGATACTATTCATCACCAGGGTTTACGTCTGGCTCTAGGGGCTTTTCGTACTTCCCCCGTCGAAAGTTTATACGCTGAATCAAATGAACCATCATTGTATATAAGAAGAGAGAAATTGTCTCTTCAATATGTTACTAAATTAGCCGCCAATCCACGTAATTCAGCTCATGATTGTGTTTTTAACCCTAAATATGAAAGATTTTACAATAATAAACCAACAGCTATTAAACCCCTTGGCCTGAGAATACAACCGTTACTTGAAGAGGCCAATATCAATATTAAAAATGTTCAGCATTTTTCTTTTCCATCAAAAGAGCCATGGACGTTAAACCCTCCAAAGATTATTTTAGACCTTCATAAAAATAAAAAAACAGAAGTCGAGTCGCATATTTTTAAGAATGAATTTTTAGAAATCAAATCAAATTATAAACATTACCTGTCAATTTATACAGATGGTTCGAAACAAGATGAGAAAGTTGCTTGTTCTGTTATTAGTCCAAATTTTACTGACAGTATCAGATTACCTGATAATAGCTCCATTTTTACCGCCGAAGCCAAGGCAATAGATATTGCACTTTACCATATCAGAGATCAGTCTGAAAAACAGTTTATCATTTATTCAGATTCTCTTTCTGTATTAAAATCTCTTAAAGATTTACACCATACAAACCCGTTAATTCAGCAAATTCTTAAAAAATATTATTATCTTTCCACTTCAAAAGAAATTGTATTTTGTTGGCTTCCCAGCCACGTTAATATTCGTGGAAATGAATTAGCAGATTCAGAAGCCAAATCTGCATTATCCTTAGTAATAACCAATTTCAAAATTCCTCACTCCGACTTTAAATCAAACGTCTGTCAATACATCAACAACAAATGTCAGTCTGTTTGGGAAACACAAACTTATAATAAATTAAATGAAATCAAACCAAATTTTAACAGCAAATGCACATTCTCTAATCTCAGCAGAAAAGAACAAACAAAAATCACGAGATGTAGACTTGGACACACTAGAATTACTCATTCTTATATTTTAAACAATGAACAAGCTCCATTCTGCATTCCTTGTAATGAACCTTTCACAGTCAAACATTTTCTTATCACTTGTGCTGAATTTAATCACATTCGCACAAAGTATTTTAATATAAACACTATAAAGGAACTTTTTGATATGCCAACTCAGAAAATACTCGACTTTCTTAAAGAGATCGGACTTTTTAATAAAATATGATCAGTATTTTTAATCACTTAAAATCATTGATACTTTATCTCTTTAAAATAAACACATCAATCCTAGATATTTTTAAATTTCTCATTAAATAAAATCATCATATAACATAAAACTTATTAGACGCTATATGCCCTTTTAGGGTTGAGCGTCTATAAACAAAATATCCATCCATCCATCCAAAGACAGTTGACCTCAATGTGAGGTGCAGTACTTAGACTCCATCGAGTCTTGGACGGGCCGGGGCCGCCAAATAAGGGTCTAATACAATGGTATAAACAGCCAGAACTGGGAACAGTGAACAAAAGGTTCAAGGGATTGCCAAGATACAAAAACGTTATTAAGGCCTTGACTAAACAGAGAAATGATAAAATTAAAATGAGCTTAATAAATAATAATAATAATAATGAGATCGATCAATAATTAAGAAAGTGTAATAAAACTTTAAAAAAAAAAAAAAAAAAAAAAGATAAGGGCGCCGTATAGATATTATTGGAAAGGGAGGCAATTTCTTCACACTGGCACACAGTTCTCCTCATTTGGTTGGGTATATATCCTGAGTGTATTAAATTGATTAACCAAGCAGGCTAATCAAGTAATATACCAGTATAATTCTCCAACCGTGCCAACGTGAGGAGATTTGCGTCAAAATTGTGTATAAAGTGTTGTATTATTTTAATGTCTGTTTATTATAGGGGTTGTATATGTAAAAAAAAAAAAAAAAAAAAAAAAATCTACCGTTGTTAGAGGCTTCTGTGAAATTGTACAGTTGGGCAAACCCGGAGCTTGATCAAATTGGAAAAAAAGGTAAGAGAAAAGTCCAAGGAGTGTCACAATCACAAACCGCAGCTCTTCCCAGACACTAAGAGGAAGAGGAAACCGACAAATCCAAACAGGTAGAAATCGAACAAACGTACGAAAAGTACTAAGTTTAGCTCTCTCTTCCACAAGCGAGGTAATCGCAATGCTAAAAGGACTGAAAAAAAAAAACAAAAAAAAAAAAAAAAAAAAAAAAAAAAACACAAGAACAAAATGACACAAGGTAAGACATAAAACAATTTTGGTGTTCTGTTCCTAAGTCATGGTGTTTGGTTCCTGAGTTCACTTTTTGGCACCGAATATTGGAAATTGGTTTGATTTTTTATATTCTATCTGGGTTTAAGTAGATTATTTTACGTTTTAGTCGCAAACATAGATTTCATCGATTGTATATGTTAGGGTTAAAATATCGCTTATTAGCCGAAAATGACAATGGGAATGCATCCGGTGTTATTTATTTTTTTTTTTTTCTTAAATAGTTAATGGTATTTTTACGAGTATAAATAGGTAGGATCCTGCCTATTCATGTTGGCCTCCTTTACACGTATGTAACCAAACTGCGACCCAGGATCAGGTCAGGGTTTAAGAAAATAATGTGTTGTTCTGTTCCTTTGTTAGTTGCTAAAACAACTGAGGGTTATATACGTTGAAGTATTATTACTTTTAACAATCGGCATCGAAAATGAGTGATTTGCACATTGTCTAACACCAAAGTATGTAGTCAGAAAAACAAAATCGATTTTTGGCATGCTGCGTAGTCATTTTTGCAGACATAACTTAAATTCTTAAAGATTATCATGTTTTGTGTCTATTGTACTTCGGACTTATATTAACAAGAGTTCCAAAAAAAAAAAAAAAAAAAATGCAGAAAAATGATGGAAATACGTAGTGTTTAAAATCGTTAACTTCGATATTTTGTTTCGGAACAGAGCACCATAGACACGCAGTTCAGATAGATTATCTCTTCACCTCTGTGTTTCTTGGAATGTAAAACAGGGTCTACGTATAGACTAGATTATAAGTGAGTCCAACCCGAACCGCGAAGCGGTTCGGCGTGTAGATGCACTACTATAGACTAACTATGTGACCAGTGATGTGTGTGACCAAAAATGTACTGGTCCAACAAACGCTTGGGTGGTTCGGTGCTTATTCTGAAAAACAAGGGTGAGCTGGCACAGGCTATTGACATAGCGCCGTGCCGATAATAACAACAAAACAGCCAATAACGCCAAGTATTCCAAATGCAAGATGGTAAATCACGAGACTTGTGACGTCAGCCTACAAAATTTGCGGTCGCGGCCATTTTGAAATTTTCTCCACTTCGAATTTTATTTCTCTCCATTCTCCGTCTACTTACAAGCTAAGCACGATTGGTTTTGTGCATAAGGTACACATTGATGTAGAATTTCATCTAAAACATACACTTTATGCTTTTTTGTTTACGTGATAAACTGAAAAAAAACTTCGATACATTAATGTGTGTTCGATCGGTTTGTATTTAACTGAACATTGTTATGTTTGTTTTTGCTTTTCGTAAGGTGTAGACTCGCATAAAAAAAAGACCAAAAAGAAACAAAGACAAAAACGCACAAACGGTCAAATATCTTTAGGAAAAATCCTGAAGCAGTAAAATGGATTTCAGGTAAGCGAACGATATATTGGCTACCGACATACACTGGAAAGCACGGTCCCCGCCCCCATCGGGGCCCGCGAAATAAATGGGCTGCCTAAAGCCTCCATGACAGAGCTTCTAGAAATTATGCAGGACCCGAATTCATGTGATCGGGTCGGGTAAAAGTCCCACAAATTTGGAGGCAATGTCTCTAAACTATTGAAATATTGTTGACTTGAGACGTTACATATCGCAATTCATGTAGTGAATCCAGAAGTCGTGATCTGAAATCAAATTCAGTTAGATCGCTGCATTATTAGAATCTAAACTGACAATACTGAATTTGTGGGTGATAAGGCCAAACTAAAGAATGTGTTTAGGGTATTTAGAGTAGGATAGGTAGGGATTTTTTAAACATTTTATTTTAATTATAATTATACCATAACAACTATACCAAATATATTTGGACTTTACATAGGCTTTCAAGCAGGCCCTACTTTTTTGTGCTCCAACTTTTCCCTACTTTTGTCAGAAAATGCCCTTTTGATACTCTAATTTTTAGTCCAAAAATGTTTGATGTGACCAAAAATTGTAATTTTTTTTTTTTTTTTTTTTTCTCGCTTGCTTGGAAATTGTAAATATCAGATCAACATAATCTGAGCCATCTCGATGAAAAAGTTTATAAAATATTTTTACTTCAGTTGTACTCCTTTTTTTGAAGATTTAATTTGGCATTTGCTTTCCATGGTAATGCAGTGTTTTTTGTTCAGAGAAGACACTGTTAATTATTGTGTCATTTTCTATGTCTGAAAACCTCTGTGGATGGTGGGAAGGGGTGAATGTGGTAAGGGTGTGCAAGCCAGTATTTCGAAACCTATGCCATTCATATACCTGACCTTTGAAAAAATGGACCCATTCATTTATTTGATCATCTGAAATGTTGACCTATTCATATACTGCCTTTTGTTTTTATACCCATTTATTGTTGGTAGTTAGACAAATATAGCAGTCAGTTCATTGAATACCAAGAGAACAAGCAGCCTTGACAAATCTCTGAGTGAAAAAATATATGCATTTACCGGGATGTGAAAAAACCAGAAAAGTGGGGCCTTTCACATAAGATTCAAGAAAAATCGGGTCAATCATATACTTTTTGTTGAATAGGGGGCTAATCATATACCTGGCATCACTGAAAAAGGGGGCCATTCAACACACACATCAATACTATGTCATATACAGGAAGTTAACCTCCCCCACCCTCCCCACCCCCCACACACACACACGCACACTGAGCTGAAAATACTCAGAACATCCTTACTATCCCTACTTTGCAGGATTGAAATGCCTACTTTTGCCCTACTTTAAGCCATACTTAATATCTACTTTTTCACTGGAGGGCACTTGAAAGCCTGTTTTCACATAAATTTTTACCAAACTGGTTTGCCTATCCTTAGAAGTTAGATGTGTCCAAAAATACTGACAGAATGGCCAACAGTTTACCTACAGGAGCAGTTTGATCTGGGTCTACAATGTTTGCTCAGACCTTCTTGACAGAATATTTCCGTCTTACATATATGGTACATTACGAAAACACATGTATTCAAATATATAGAAAATTTCACCTCTAAAAACTGTAATTTTTCAGATAAAAAACTCTGATATTGTTCATATTTCTGCTCAAAACATAGATTGTGGGTACTCATTAGAACCGCCTCACTGAGGTGGTTCTAACGAGTACCTACAATCTATGTTTTGAGCAGAGTGAGGCGGTTCTAATGAGTACCCACAATCTATGTTTTGAGCAGAAGTAAGAAAAACAATGTATACCCCTGTAAACCCCAGTTTTACTATATAAAAGTGGGGTTTAAGGGGGTCAGTATTATATAGGCATGTTTTCGTGATGATCTCAGTCCAGATCTGGACTCTGAGATATAATTAGTTAATTAGGGTTATTATTATCAGCATCATATGAATTTGCCCCACAGGGTGTAATTAATAGCAGCTGTCTGCAGTTGTGGTGGACAGCAGAGAGAAAATCTTGTCTATGAACATATGTGATGTAGAGATAAAATTATGTAAAACAGCAAAGCAAATTTAATTTCATTCAGTGGATACAAGACAAACATACATTATTCGATAACAATAGTACAAATTTGATTAGAATTTGAATAGAATATTCAATATACATAATATTCAATACAGATAAAAATTCATTCAGTTAAAAACTATAGTCATGTGACAAGAAAACCAACAATATTTGGCCTGAAAACACAGAGAACTTCTGCACAATCATATCAGAGCCTTTGCTGTCCGCAAGAAGAATTCATGGGTCCTTAGCTACCCAGATAGCACACAGCAAAGACTCAGATCAGACTGGGTGGATGTCCAGGCTCGTCGGAGTCTTCGCTGGGCACACAGACCATATTGTTGGTTTTCCCATGCCGGGGCTCAAATTATTATGCGCTGTAATATGAACATATATTTCAGTCAAAAATAAACATGCACTTTTATTTCAGATCAAAATGCTCAAAATGACACTAGTATATCTCAAAATGACACTTGTATTTCAATGTACAAATGTCTGCTTTTAATTTAACACAATGTATTAATTATATGGATTTAATAAATTATATATACCGTGATAACCCTAAGTATAGGGAGAGATAGGCCTTTGCAAAGAGTGAAGACCCAGATCAGACACCGCAAAATGTGGCATCTGATCAGGGTCTACACTGTTTGCCATACACACAGCATTATTTTAGATGGATCAAGGGGTAGCAAAATGGGCTATTTCGAATGTGCACAATACTGGTTAACCACTTAGAGAACTAAGCCTGCCCAGTAAATGTGTGGTTAGGTAAACTGACCGCGCTCGACATGACCCCATTGGGTTGACTGGGCCGTAAAACCTTAACACAAAAAAAAAAAAAAAAATTTTAGGACAAGTATTTTAGGTAGATAAGGTGTCCCAATACTTAGGGTAAATAAAGTATATTAGGAAATGACACAAAACAAAGAAAAATCTAGTACACAATAATTAGGGTAAATACATGTATGGTACAATGTACGAACTTTACACAGTTGCCAATTCAACCACAACAGAAAACAAACAAGAGTTGTCAGAAGACAATGCAGCTTGCTGGAAAGGGCTGATCCGATAAGAAAACAATCTTTTATTAAAGATTAAATGCAGAACTTAAACTTAAACATAGCTGTAAACAACAGAGACTTAATACAAGACAGAAACTTAGAATGTTTTACACGAATGGTAAAGTTTATATGTGAGAATGACAGAATTTTAGAATCTAAAGGAGACCATTGTTACAAACAGACACATGAAGATTACTTATTGTTCAGGGATTACACTGTTTGGAGTTTCTGGCTCTCAGACATCACTGAATAGAGAGTCTACAGACAAAATTTTAAATAAGCATTTATTGCCCAAAAATGACCACATAGTATGAACAGAAATCTATAAATTTCTGTACATCTTACTTAGTTGGACCCTTATAAGTTGGCTTTGGTGTGGATGTTTGATGTCACTTTCTTCTTAAGCCCTTCTGTGGAGTTGATGCAATACGCTCATGTCGTTTTCTTGCGACAGTTTCTCCCTGGACCAGTGTTGGCAACTCTTCAAAATTTTGAAACTGACTTTCAGATCCCAAATCATACTCAATTTCACTTGAAAGGTTCTTTTGCAAACAATTGCTTTGCAAGAAATTTGGAAGAATTGCTTCATGTTTTCCAGCTGATTCCATATACAAAATTTGTAAATGTAATAGCTCAGCAAATCTCTGAATGACCGATTTCGGGGATACTGAGGCCATATAGATAGATAACCCTGCAACCTTATCACATTTCCTACCTCAAAATCTGGCTTCCACTAATTACTTTTTATGACAAGGTCAGTAGGTGTTATTGGTGGCACCATGCTGGGGGGACAGGGTGGCTGGTAATTGAAACTATTACATGGCTAAATAAACTTGATTAGGCCTCAGAGTCCAGATCTGGACCAAGATTGTACCCTAAATGTAAGAGTGATTTAGTATAAATATTTTATCATAGTACCACCTACCCTTTTTTTTTTTTTTTTGAAAAAATGATAGACCTATTTCACCAAGAAAGTTAGATAGGATAGGGTTACCCAAAATACACATACTTTATTTCACTTATTGTAGTAGTGAAATGTCCATGTATATGACAAAATTGTACTGCCTTGCAATACAAGCCAGCTCTTTTAGAGATTGGACAGCTGGATAGCTCACTGTCACAAGGTCCCATTTTAAAACCCAGAATTCAGCTCTTGACTGTAGGCCCTAGGGCGCTTTATTGCACAGAACTTTTCATTATCATCTTTCCACTGTCTCAGTATGACTTAAATAATGTTGAAAGGGTTTTAAAACACCAAACCGTCAGCATAATAGTGATGTAGTAAAATGGTGGCCTTTCATGCCAGTTGCTTGCGTTTGATCCCTGGCAGCGGCACTGGCGATAGAGTTGTTTCTCCTGTAACAATAACATTCATTTTCTATGAGGGTATTTAACAAGTAGAATAGTTGGTTGTGTATAAGCCCAAATTACTATTTTCTTTGTAGTATGACTACATTACTATACCAGTTAAACTGAAAAAGAAAAAAGATACCAGTCCCCTTAATCCTGGAATATTATTTAAAAATTTCAAGATCCTATCTGTAACTTTTTTTGACTATATGCTAAGACTGGACAAAGGAACAGTCAAACAACCACCAAGTTTTATGCCCCTCCACCTTCTTTGAAGTCTGGAGCATTATAACTTGGTCCACTATTTTTTTGCTCACCTGAGTGAAAGGAGGAGATATTGTGATCCATCAATCCACAACTTTTAAGGACCTTCTCTGAAAACCCTGGGTCATTTTTAGCTTACAGGTCTGTACAAAAGTACAGTAAGAGCTTTTGCACTACTCCAGGCATTAGCGTTGTCATCAGCATTTATTAGCCTTGAGAGGCTTGTCCATCCATAATTAGTTTGTGATAATCTTATTGAAAATGTCAAATGCCACCTAGTGTAATTATGCCCCCAACTTCAAAAAAGTTGGAGGGGCATATTGCTTCTGGGATGTTTGTGCATGTGTGTGTCCGTCCGTGCATGCGGCAGTCCATTACGCTTTTTGATACAAAGCATAATTTCTGAACTATATGCATGCTAGGGTTTTGAAACTTCATATATAGATTCTTCATGAGAAAATAGCTGACACATATTTTTTTACTCCATCAGGATTATGCCCCTTTCCAGAGTTATGGCCCTTTGAAAAAATATGGATGAAATCTTGTCAGCAAAATATCTCAAAAGCTATTGAAGCTAGAGCCTTGAAACCTGGTGAATAGATTGGTATTGATGAGTAGATGACCTGATCAATTTTTTAATAAATTCTGAAAAGTACTTCTTGATTTATGGCCCTTTGTCATATTGGGCATTTGTACATTGCACACTTTTTGATGCATAGCATAAGTTTTGAACTGTGCATGCTAGGGTTTTGAAATTTCATATATGGATTCCTCATGGAAAAATAGGTGTCCAAATAGGTAACCCATATTTTTTTCTTATCCAAATTATCTCCCATTTTAGAGTTATTTCCCTTTTAAGAAAATAACATTGAAATCTCGTATATTTGTACTGTTGTTACCAATCATGGGCAAGCAGTGTTGGAGTCAAGCAGTGATAGAATCAGGCATTTGGATGCATAGTGTTTTACAAGCACCAGCTCTCTATATATAGTTAGCTCTCTATATATAGTTAATGTGTACACCTTATAAAATAATAGAGGTTTAAGGGCTCAGTTAAGAGAGAAAAAACATTAAAGATTCTTAAGTTTTAAACTGCTTGAAATATTTTGATAATTTTTTGTATACATATTTACAAGATCTAATCAATGATATTGTAAAAAGAGATTTCTTTATAAAGAGTTGACTGCCGAGGCATATCTGTCCCTCCCAAGTCAGTTTGTGAAAATTACTATACCTTTTAAATGGCTTGAACCATATTTATTATTTATGGCATGTAGATTGATTTTGACAAGACCTAACCAATGAAATTGACAAATGCAACCTGGTATATTACTGGATGAATGTTTACTGTTGTGTCTTTGTACTTTTAAGACTGGAAAAATCCAGGGTTGTTAGGGGTTTAAATAATGCCACTAGGTTTTTTCTGGTTTACTGACTGCATAGGGTTTCTTGCATGTGTATCGGATCATAGCTCAAACAGTAAGTTTGTTGTCCATAAAGAAAAAAACTAAATCGATGGTCGGAGATTTGATCCCTTTAACAGTCTTTTTTTTACTCATAATAATATCTTATCTCTATGCACTTTCTTTTTTCATCTAAATCTCCGTGATGTGAAAATTCTTATGCTGTTTTAACACTAACCACGCTATAGGCAGATTCACCAGTCAACAAATTGATGTGCTCCTCTCCGACAGAAATTAGGATTCAATCAAACAGACAGTTTGCATGAAATGTCAAATTCTGTTTTTTGGGGGAAAAAATGAGGAAAATATTTCAAAATGTTTTCTGCTGAAATATTTACCAAACATGCTAAATGTCAAAAAAAGTCTTTAAGGTGTGTAATGATGAGCTCTTATTGCATTTGAATAGCAAAGGTCAAGATCAACCTGTGCATCTGCGCAGTGTCATCTGGATCTTTTCTGGATTAATTCTGTCCATTCATATATTCTATAGTATCCATTAATTTTGTAAGCAGACAAAGGTCCTGATCAGACTGAATGATGATAAAGTGTTGAGATAATGACGTTGTTTATTGCTAAAAAAAAACAAAGAAAGAAGAGAGAAAAATACCATGTTTACCCTAAACATTCTGACACCTTACCATACTTGCCTCAAGAGTTTGACAAGGCCATTCAACTATCTGTTTATTTATCTAAAAACTGCCATATGAGAGACATTCAGTAATGACTCTAATCATGCACTCTGCGTTCTGCTCTGGGTGCACATGGTTTGTTCAGACTAAGGGTAAATACAGTAAGTGCCAATTAGCCGGGGTCCTGTCTAATGGTGTATGAACAGCAGATGCAATAACGCCCATTTAGCCAGTTTTTTGATGTTTTTTTTTTTTTTTTTTTTTTTTTGTTTGGTTTTCTTTTTTCAGTGGGGTATGAATAAAAACATTAAAAAAATGAATAATTTTTAAGCCACAATTGATATAAAAGATCCAAAGTAAAATACTGAAAAAAAGAAACAAAAAAAAGAAAAAAAAACAAAAAAAACAGAGAGATTGCATGGTGACAATACAACAATTTACTCTTCTCAAGACAATCAGATCCCAGTGATCGATGTATCTGCTACACCACTTCGTCCACTGTTACAGAGTATTGCGAATATGTTTGCTATTCTCATGGCACTATTTCCAAACACTTCACGAAAATACCTGATATGCTATTTTTAGTTTTGCTTACCTAAAAACAGACTTTGGATTCATGAACTCATCCAATCTTTGACACGACAGTAAACATTCATCAAGCTCTAATAAAGAGTACTCATCATTAAACAACAGAGGTTTAAGGGCTCCAGAGAAGAGATTAAAATCATTAAATGTACTTCGGGAGTGTAGGACAAAATCCCTCCTGGACATAATCCCTTCTGCTCATTTTTGTATAGGTGGACATAATTCCTTCCGTGTTTTTTGCAATGTGGATATAATCCCCCCTGCTCTTTTTTACAAGGTGGACAAAATCCCTTCTGTGAATTTTCCAACTAGGACAAAACCCCTCCCGCCTGAAATCCCCTACATCTCTCCAAGCTGATCAGAGTCTTACCTGGATACTTGGCTACTATTTTAGCATTTTCCGATAAAACTGCACAGCCGAAATTCTTGGGACCTTAAACAGTAAACAGTGATGCTTTTCATCAAACTTTTGGATGTGCAGTCAAATCTGAGTCTTTGCTTGGCATACATGTGAAATAGTAGGAAATGTTATGCTCAATTTTTAGGCTCAATTTGTAGGGCTCAATTTTTACAATTATAATGGAAAGTATTTATCAACATTTTAATCAAGCAAACAAACAAACATTGTTCTCTAAATAATTGTTTGTGTCTAACAGCATTGACAACCATTAAAGTACGGAAAGATTACAAAGATAATTGTTTTAACTGTGACCATTAATTAGGCAATTAGAAAAATGATTGACCTTAATAGCGCTCAATTAGACATTGCTTTTGAGCACATTTAAATTACAAACATATTCAGCATGATTGCATTAGGCACCAATTAACAAGAAGGTATAATAAATAAATATATAGATAAATAAATATATTTGAAGCCAAAATGAAAGTAAAAAGCTACCTTCATGCTCTTTTTTTAAAAGTAAAAAACAGAAAGCCTCAGAATCAAAAGATTTTTTTTTTGTTTGGCCTAACAAGTTTTTTAGCTCGCCTGGACGAAGTCCAGGAAGAGCTATTGCACTACTTCCGGCGTTGGCGTTGGCAATGGCATCGGCGTCCACATTTACGTTAAAGTTTTTTAAGACCTCGTATTTTCCAAACTGTATGATGGATTTGGTTCATATTTCATGTGATGTTAGATGTAGGTCCAAAGTTTCTTTCAGCAATACCCCAGCCCATGCCCATGATCTTAAAGTCAAGGTTACAGACTTTGAAATTTTACAATTAAAGTATTATGTTAAAGTTTTTAAAGAGCTCATATTTTCCAAACCAAATGATGGATGTGATTCAGATTTTGCATGATGACAGATAGAGGTCCAAAGTTTTATTGAGCAATACCCTGTCTATGCCCATGCATTTAAGGTAAAGGTCACAGACTGAAATTTCATGTTTAAGATTTTTCAGAGCTCATAATTTCAAAACTGTATGATTGATTTGGTTTATATTCGGTATGATGATGGATATAGGTCCAGAGTTTTATTCAGCTATACTCCCACCTATGACTATGGCTGAAAGGTCAAGGTCACAGACAAATTTTACGTTAAAGTTTTACGTTAAACTTCTTAAAAGCTCAAATTTAAAACCATATGATGGATTTGGTTCGTGTTCAGTTTGATGATAGATATGGGTCCAAAGTTTTATTCAGCAGCACACTCTCCCCTATGACAATTATGATTATTTAATGCCCCCTTCCTCCCCCGATAGGCCAAAGAGGCATTTAGTCCTTACATCCAGGTGAGCTATGCTGTCTGCTGACAGCTCTTGTTAGTAAACTCATAGGTTTAATTTGTCTGAAAGTTTTTTCATAGAATGATAAATGTTGTAAAATCAGTGCTTGCGTTATTCATTCAGCTTTTTCTGGGCAGCATTTTGACAAAATATACCTTTAAGATGATTAGCAATAAGTCAAGTCATATCAGACTGTTCATCTGTGCAGGCTGATCAGAGCAGAGTCTTTGATGATAGCATACAGTAGGTACTTGTCCTGGACTATCCACAGAGCATACATGTAAGACTGATCAGTATTTTCTTAAGTGCATGTGCATGTCACATGTTTCCAAGGGGACACTTTCTCATGAAGCGGCCAATAAAATTAAGCCACATGTCCTGATAATAACCTATTCTAAAGAATTATGGCATTGCTATCTTGCTATCTATCAGTCTCATATAGACATACATATGCATGTATTCAATGATCATTTTCTGTTGATGTATACACAAAACAAAAAAAGTATAAATTTAAATCATTTCAGTTTTCTTGTGCAATAACCTCATTACAAGACAACAGTTGTATATGGCCCGCAACCCGCAGCCCGCAGAATAGTCAGTTTGTGTTGTTGGTGCTCATTTGAATTGCCTTGACATGTCGAGGTAATTCAAATGGGTACCAACAATGTATGCTTTTATAAAGAAAGAACAATATTTTGCAAGTATCATTAAAATGCCCTCATGAAGTCTCTGCTGATCTTACTTGAAAGTATACCTGAATTAGGAGGATATTTTACTAGAAGTTTTTGTAGCGATTTTGAAAAACAAAACTTAAGAGCACATTGCAGTAATAAGGATGAAAATGGTAATAGCCTTAACCCAAGGCATGTCCGTCTGGCCATAATCAGTTTTGCAAATTGCTATAACTTCTAAACCGCTTGGAATATATTAATAATTTATGGCCTGCAGATACATATTGACAAGCCCAAACCCAATAAAATTGTCAAGTGCAAGCTGATATAATAAATGTGCACTCCACATAAAACGACAAAGGTTTGAGGGCTCCAGATAAGAGATTAATATTAAAGATTCTTAGGTTTTAACCACTTGGAATAGTCTGATAATTTTTGGCATGCAGATACATTGACAAATTCTAACGAATGAAATTGTCAAATGCCAGATTTCTTTATAAACAGCCATACCAAGGCATGTCCGTCTGTAATCAATTTGTGAAAATTGCTATAACCTTTTAAACCGCTTGGAATATTATGATAATTAATGGCAGGCAGATACATTCAGTTGGAATAAAACAGTAAAGGTTCTCATGGCACCAGGTGAGAGAGATAAAACAATTCTTATGATATGAAAATCGTAACAAAGGAATGAAGCATAGCTGAATAAACTTCCCGCCTATCGAGGGATTTGAACCCACTCTCCCCAAATTAAAATCCAATGTTCTAACTACTGAGCCAAAGAGTCAACTCCCTGACCCAGTTGTCAGAGATTGAATATATATCTACAAGCTGTGCATAATCTGCCAAGACAGATTATTTCAAAGGTAGTAGTGATAGGCTGTAATACCCCTACCCCCCCACAGCCCCCAATCACCCCCCTCTTCAAGAAAGTCATCATTTATGATGACACAAAGCCATTTTCAGCAAAGTAAAGTCCAATCAGGGACAAGCCCCCATCTTAGGACATGAAAGTCGTAACAAAGGAATGAAGCATAGCTAAATAAATTTCCCCGCCTTCGTGGGATTCGAACCTAGACTGCCCATATAAAAATCCAATGCTCTAACCTCTGAGCCAAAGAATCAACTCCCTGAAGCAGTTGTAAGGAATATATATCCACAAGGTATTGGTGATCTGCTAAGGCAGATTATGGAAGGTAGGAGTGGTAAGCCATAACACAATAAAGAATCTTAGGGCTCAAATTAAGAGAGATAAAACAATTTCCTTTGTGCTCCAGATAACTTAGGCCATTTAGTCGGGTGTGGGGAAGGTGTCATGTATCTTATGTTACCTAAGCATCCAACTAATACTGGCTTACAGTTAGGCAAGGCCTGCTATCTTTGCAGCAGGTAAGGGTACATTGGGTTGGGGGAATGTTTTATTATGCCCCACCATATTCGATTGGGTGGGGGGAGGTGGAGGGAGGGGGGCATATAGTATCACCGCTGTCTGTATGTATATATGTCAGGTCTGTCTGTCCTGTCCCGTCTGTCCTGTTTCAATATTTTTGGTGGCATATAGTATCACCGCTGTCTGTACGTATATATGTCGGGTCTGTCTGTCCTGTCCCATCTGTCCTGTTTCAATATTTTCTGAAAAGATAAGTGTATTGGATTCAAATTTTATACAAAGGTATATAATCATAAAATGTAGGTCAAGTTCAGTTTAGGGTAAAATCCATCAATTATGGGAGTTATGGTCCTTTTTCAACTTTGAAAAATGGTACTGTTTGATATCTTTTGAAAAGATTAGTGTATTTGTTTCATATTTTATACACCGGTATATAGATATAAAATACAGGTTGAGTTCAATTTAGGGGTCAGAGTATTCCTTGGACCAAACACTTGGACCATTGGACCTTGGACTGGTCCAAGTGATTATCTGTTGGACCAAATGGGGTGTATTCCTTGGACCGATTCCAGTTGGACCAAGTCATTTACTCCGGGCTCCAGCCCGGCGTATCTGTTTAAGGTTGTTTTTGTAAAATGTGTATGCATTTGAAGAACCTCGGTTTTCTTCCAGTTTTATGGGGTTCTTAGTGGGGCTATATATAACTATTCACCCCCACATTTTTTTTTTATTTTGCAGCAGAGAACTGTGCTATTGGTAACAGTGAAATAAATCAAAACGCCAAAGGCACTGAAATGACAGATTCTATCAGAAATTCATCAAAAAAAAAAAATCTTAATTTGTATAAAACCTATACAGGAAGAACACCTAACGGCATTATGGATGGGTTTATCAGAAAAATTAACCAAAAGATAAATCTGCCAGACAACGTCTGCCCGGACTTCGCGTTATTAAAGCACAGATTTTTGAAAACCCGTCCAATTTTGTTATATAGTGCTATATAGTGCTATGAAGTTCCATTTGATGTTTTGAAGTTTCAAAAGAAAAAATTTATCTCAAAATGTTGCAAAAAGCCAGTTCTCACATGCAATATAGAGCTGAAATTGTGGTAAATTTTCTTCAATAACTTAATACCTGTACTTAAAAATTGGTTGCAAATGAAGTCATTAAATTTGCTGTGCAAATCTGCAAATTTAAAACAAGATGCGGACCTAGATTCATTTGGGTTCTTTTTAAAGAAGCCAACTTGTTGTCTACTTTCACTTTCACAATCGAACATTCAATAAATGGAAATAACCTAATATCTTGAGTAGTTAACATTGCGCTGCAGATAGCAATATAGATTTTCAACACTTTCCGTTTTTTCTGACAAATAGTGACACTTTAAATCCAAGCATCCTATGTATTAAAATGCCACAGCAAAAATATTTAATGTAGAGCAAAGCAACAACATTGTAATGTTTGACTTAAAGCCCTGTCCCTTTAATCCGACAGTATTGATTTTTTTACACACCTCAAACAAATGGGCTGAATGTCGCCTGCTTTAAAAATTGCACTGCGCTATAAAGATATTTATAGCTTTATATTCATATAAATCGGACTACATTTTGGGCGGACACATATTTCAGTGGTAGTGAAAGCCGGATGCAACTTGAAAACGCGTATGCCAGCAAGGAATGACAGATGAATCTGTCATTTAAAAAATGGGAGTACTGTCATATCATCATAATCGGATTTTTGATTAACATGCAGGTACAGGGGCAACATCCACATCGGTGGGCCCCCTTCCAGATAGCTGGCTTGCTGCACGCATGGCAGATCTCACACCAGATCTCCAGGTACGTCTATCATGAGGGTTGATAGCCGAGAGCTTCCACTCTCTGCAATCCCTCTCTGTCAGCTGCTTCCATGTCATTTTGGGCCTCCCAGGCCCACACTTTCCATCAACCTGTATGTCAAAGGCTGTCTTGATTGCACCACTGGAGCGTTCCACATGTCCATACCATCGAAGTCTTCTCTCCTTCAGAATGAGGTCCAGATCCTCAATGCCAAGCCGCACAAGTAGATCATTGGACCTGGTGGTGACAATGTCTTGCGGCCTGACATTGCAGATCTGTCTGATCATTGCCCTGTCATTTCGCTGCAGACGCTGGAGGTTCACCTTTGTCAATGGCCAAGTCTCGCTGGCATGGAGCATTGCGCTCCCCACACAAGAGCTGTACACATGGCCACGTGTTTTGAAAGAGAGGTGGCGTGAAAAGAGGACTGGTAGCAGATCCTTGAACTTCTTCCAGGCAGTTTTCACACGTGTTGTGGTTGACAGTTCACAGCCACCTGCTGCTGAGAGCATGTCTCCTAGGTAGCAAAAGGAAGCTACACCTCAAGCTTGTCATGTCCGACCTGGACTTCCTTCTGTGGTCTGCCATCCAAGGGGCGTGCAGTTCCCTGGCACTGTGTACATCTATAGTCGGGGTCCTTTTTCAAGCGCTTGAGCCCACTGCATTTTTTGTGCACCCAGTGCTTGCAGCCATTGCAGAAGATGCTGTTGCTGCCCACTCCAGTGCGACAGACAGCGCATGGAAACTCGCCTGAAGGCTGCAGGAGGTCCAGTCCCGTACCGCAGATCATGATCTTTGTCTTTCCTGCATTTACTCTCGGTCCTTTCTTCTCCATTGCTTCTTTCCAAGTCACCAGCCTCCTGACACATTCTTCAAGTGATTCAGCGATGATAACAAGGTCATCGGCATAGGGGTCCTCCCAGGGGACCCCAGAGCGGAACTCTCGTGATAAGGCTTCAAGCACAATGATGAAGAGCAGTGGGCTGAGTACTGATCCTTGGTGAACACCAACCTTCACTTCAAACTCTTCACTGTACCCCTCACCAACATGGACACAGCTCCGTGCATTTGCATACATCCCCTGCACCAGTCGCACAATCCACTCCTCCACACCAAGTTTTCTCAGCGCCCACCAGATGACCTTCCTAGGCACTCGATCAAACGCCTTCTCCAGGTCTACAAAAGCCATGTAGAGTCTCTTATTGGCAGCTAGATACTTCTCTTGCAGCTGCCTGAAAACAAAGATTGCGTCTATAGTGCCTCTGCCTGGGACGAAGCCAAACTGGGAATCGTCGATTGACACCAACTGTCTGATGAGGCCGTCCACAATCCTCTCCAGGATTTTCATAACCTGCTCTGTCAGCTTGAGACCGCGGTAGTTGCCCCTTTCCAATGCGTCCCCTTTTCCCTTGTAGAGGCAGATAATGAAACTCTGCTCCCAGCCAGAGGGTATCTTGCCATCACGAATGATTGCAACTGCGAGGTCAAGGATCATGGAGGCGCCCATGTCACCGGCCGCTCTTATCATCTACTTATCATTCTACTGTGTAGAATGAATGTAATAATATGGGATTTGCTCATTTAAAAGAGAAATGAGCAATTTTCCCATAGGAGCCCCAATTTGACCATTCGACCTGAAATGACCTTGTTGCTGTCAATATTTGTACACGTTTGAATTTTTCATTTTGTCTTTTTCCGTCTTACTACGAAGAAGAAACAAAAGCTATTTTTCTTTGTTTACGATTGGAAATATGCATTCTCAAATCAAACAGATTATAAGCTGGTTTAATAATACAGTTTAATTTGATATTCAAGCATGGAAAGATTTGGGCTGAAAGCAAACGTTATGAGTGGAGAAAAGAACGAAACACTGCTACATAGATAATTTTGGATATAGTATGTTCAGCCTAGGCTATGGATGGCGACATGTAATTAAGTATGCGGGCTAGAAAACAGACGATCATAGTTGATTTTTTTTTTACATAGCTCTGATAATGTCTATAATGTTTTTATCGTTGAGTATTGCGATAATTTATACATTACAACCTTTCATAAATTATAATATTTTTTCACTATACTATGATCTATAGGGAGCTAAGTAATGCATGACAGATTAGTTTCCCAGCGTACTGATGCTTTGCATCAGTTTTCTTGTAAATACCAAGGAATACACTGATCCCTAAATTTAGGGCAAAATCCATCAATTGTTTTGGGAGTAATGACCCTTTTTCAATGTTGAAAAATAGTTTCCGTTTGATATCTTTTGAAAACATTAGTGTACTGGATTCATATTTAATACACAGGTATATAATTTTAAAATAGAGGTCATGTTCCATTTAGGGTAAAATCCGCCCCTTATTATCGGAGTTATGGCCCTTTTTCATTTTTGAAAAATGTTTCTCGTTCGATATTTTTTTTAAAAGATTAGTGTGGATTCGTATTTTATACACAGGTATATAATCATAAAATATAGGTCGAATTCAATTTAGGGTAAAAACCATCAATTAGTATGAGAGTTATGGCTAAATGTTTTCAACTTCATTTTTTGCAAAATGCCTGTGTGTGGGTTATGATGGCCCTTGGGCATCTGTGTCATATTGCGTCAAGAAAACCTGCCTATATAATTTTGACCCCCTTAAACCCCACTTTTATAAAGTAAAACTGGGGTTTACAGGGGTATACATTATTTTTCTTATTTCTGCTCAAAAAACATAGATTGTGTGTACTCGTTAGAACTGCCTCGCCGACGCGGTTCTAACGAGTACCCACAATCTATGTTTTTGAGCAAAACTGTGAAAAATATCAGAGTTTTTTATCTGAAAATTTTCAGTTTTTTTGAGGTGAAATTTTCTATATATTTGAATAGGGGTGTTTTCGTAATGACACATTTCTGGTTTCTTCTGTTTCTTCAGTTTCATTCCTGTTCCTTCCCTGTCCCTCTCTTTCACTGCCTCTACTATCTCTTCTATCCCTTTTCTCCCTTGCTCTGGGAGACAGTACAAAATGACCCACAAGGGTTGATGTTTGGCTAAACCCCATCACAATCAATGTTCCAGATAAGAGCCATACATTAGGGCTTCTCTGGGCTCCAGATAAGAGAGTAAACAGTAAAGGTTTGTAAGGCCCCAGATAAGAGACATTAAACAATAGTTTCTTTAGGGCTCAAGCTAAGATGAAAATAAAGATCAAAGGGCTCCTGATAAGAGATAAAATACAGGTCTTTAGAGCTCCAGATAAGACAGCTACAAAAATAGAGGTTTTCCACAATAGGGTATTTAACAATAAAGTTTCTAGGGGGGTGGGTTCCTGGTAAAAGAGATAAGACAGTAAAGGTTCTTAGGGGTCCTGATAAGATAGAATAAGAGATGGATAAGAGACATTAAACAATAAAGGTTCTTAGGGCTTCAGATAAGAGAGATGAAAAAACAAAGGTTTTAAGTGCTGGCTCCAGTTAAGAGAATAATTTTCTTAGGGTTCCAGAAGTGGCAAAAAAATCTTTGAGCTCCAGTTTATAAGAGATAAAAAAAAAATTTCTTTTGACCCCAGATAAGAGCTAAAGCCAGTAGAAGTTATTTGGGCTCCAGATAAGAGGGAATTAACAAGAAAGGTTGTTAGGGCTCCAAGAAGAGAAATACCAAATGGTAGTACTTGGGGCTCCAAATTAAAGGGTTAAAACAACAAAGATTCTTAAAGCTCCAGATAAGAGTGATAAGACAGTAAAGATTCTTAGGGTTCAAGAAAAGAGATTAAACAAAATAGCTTCTTAAAGCTCCTCATAAGAAAACTTAACCAATGTAAGTTCACACAGAGGTTCTAAGTGTTCCAGAGAGAAATAAAACAGATTTAGCATTTCTTGGGCTCCAGATAAGAGAGATAAACAATTTTCTTTTGGGCTCCAAATAAGAGATAAGAGGTTCATGGGGCTCCAATAGAGAACAAGCAGTAAAGGCGCTTTTAGCTCCAGATAAGAGATAAAACAATAGAGTTTCTTAGGACTCCAGAAAAGAGGAATAAAGCTACACAGGTTCTGATGGCTCCAAATAAGACAGCTAAAACAAGTTTTTAGGCTCCAGATAAGACAGAAAAAAACAATAGAGGTTCTAAGGGCTCCTGATTTGAGAGATAAAACACTTTTTCGCATACCAGATAAGTGATAAAACAATCAAGATTCTTATGTTTCAATTGTTTATTAGTTATGACAGGTTGAAGAAAATCACAAGACATTTTGGTTGTCTACCTTTTACCAACTGATAATAAATAATCAGGATTTTCTGTCAGAGTTTGAAAATAAGGGCTCCAAGGACTCACTGCAGTGAAGTTAAGGAGTCCTTGATAAGACTTGGATGGGCATTGTATAAAAGGATTAACTATTTCCAAAATAGGAATAAATCTTGTTATTTAGGTGGCAGATACATGTAGATTAAAATACAAAGCCTGGAATAAATAACATTAGTACTAGATCAATCATATATGTGTTACTCAGGCGCTATGAGAGCCACAATTATGCAGTTAAAAGGGATTCAGAAAAACAAGGTTGATTGCTTGTTTTTCATGATTATGTCCAGCTTTGCTCGACAACGCTTTTGTAACTTACGCAAATGTAATGTTTAAAACAAAACAATACTCGAGAAATGCCCTTTGTATCACCAAAAAAGAAGGTGAAGAAGAAGCAGAAAAAAATAGGTAAAGAAGAAGCAGAAGAAGAAGAAGAAAACATATACATCAAAAGCTGCAATTGCTAATTGCTTGCAGTAAGTTTTATTTCAGTCTTATCTGTTGCATGGCACACTGCTTAATACACTATAAATGTTCTATAGTTTTCGTCTCCCCATGCCGAACCCCAGGTTTGAAACAAAGGCAGGTTTCCGCTGATTCAAGAAGGGCAGTTGTCAGTTTCTGGCGAAAGAATGTGCACAATACTGGTTAACCGCTTAGAGGACTAAGCCTGCCCAGTAAACGTGTGGTTAGGTAAACTGACCGCGCTCGACATGACCTTATTGGGTTGACTGGGCCGTAAAACCTCAACACAAACAAACAAACAAAGGCAGGACGTTCAATCCTTGCACAATCAGTGAAACCTTGGCCAGTATGATTTCTGTACCCCAACTATCGGGACTACGCAAAGTATATTGAATGTGTGGTGTCTCCGCAGCAGATTAAATGACTTTAACTTTAACATACTGGTTACTCAAATTAACAATAGGCTCAATTAGCCTAAACCTCTCACCTGAGAAAACTCACATACATGACTACTAAACGTGTTAATGGAATTGCACCTGTTAATTTATGCTACCCACCAAGGTAATTCAACTTACTAATATCTCCCTTTTTCAACTGGATGCGCCTGACCATAAAGAATAAAAATATATATGGTTTAGGGCTGGGGATCTGAACGGTTTCTGAAATATAAAGACTTTTATGAAGTGGAGGGGGTGGGGCATATCTCCAGTGAGCATAAAGTCTTTGTAACTGAATGCGTCTTATCATAAGGGAAAACATTATATATGGCTCCCTCCCCCCTCCCCCACCCCCCACCCTGGGCATGGCCAATTTGGACTCAGGGCCCCCCTCCCCCACCCCCCACCCTGGGCATGGCCAATTTGGACCCAGGGACATGACTGACAGGATTTATGTAGGAGACCACTAAACATCGCTACATACTAAGTATGTTACCTCTGGGCCTCATGGTTTCAGAGAAGAGCATTCGTGAAAGGCCTTTAATTTAGCTATGTAGCTAAAAAAAAAAAACAAAGACACCCTGCGGTGTGGTCAGTTTGGACTCTAGTGGCTTGATTAGCAGAATTTATGTAGGGGACCAATAAACATTACTACATACTAAATATGTTAGCTCTGGGCCTCATGGTTACAGAGAAGAAGATTTTTGAAGGTTCATTAGCTGGGGTGTGATTAGTTTGGACCCCAGGGGCTTGATTGGCAAGAATTATGTAGGAGACCACTAAACATTGCTACATAGTAAATATGTAAGCCATGGGCCTCATGGTTTCTGAGAAGAAGATTTTTGAAGTTTTTCCCTTCATAAGTCTATGTGAGCTAATGAGCCCGGGGACATGGCCAATTTGGACTCTAGGGGCATGGTTGACAGGATTTGTGTAGGAAACCACTAAACACAGCTACATACTAAATATCTTACTTCTGGGCCTCATCGTTTCAGGGAAGAAGGTTTTTGAAGGTTCTTTAGCTATAGAGTGCTATGTAAACAAATGACCCCCTGTGACCGATTTGGACCCCATGGTCTTGATCGGCAGGATTTATGTGGTGGACCACTAAACATTGCTGCATACTAAATATATAAGCCGTGGGCCTCATGGTTTCAGAGAAGAAGATTTTTTAAGTTTTTAAGTAGGCAACTCCAACTTAATTTATTTTTACTACAGGCAGAGTATAGGCAACTCAAGCTTATTTAATTTCTGTAGGAGGCAGAGTAGGCAGCTCTATGTTTACTACTTTCAGTAGGCTCAGTAGGCAGCTCAAACTTAATTTATTTTTTTTGTAGGCAGAGTAGGCAACTCAATTTTATTTTCTGCAGTATGCAGAGTAGGCAGCTCCAACTGCGTTATTTTATGCAATAGGCACAGCAGACAGCTCTATTTTTACCTAAATCCTTTGTCAGGTGAAATTGGCAGGAAATATAGCAGCCATTTTGATTGCAAAGTCTTTGTTGTGATAAAGCTTTAAAAAAGTGTATTTAGGATGTTTTAGATAAAACAGAAATTTATTTCAGTGAATGTAAGTAAGACTACGTACTTGTTTGTTTATTAGTGGACCAACTAATATGCTTGTTATAGGTAGAAAAAAATGTTTAATTCACTTAATTTAAGTCAATATGTAATTCTGGCGTAATACTGACATTAAGAGACATAGATCTGCTTGCCTTATACATGTATATTGAGATTTTCACATGATGGGGTATGATTATTGCTTGAATTATCGACCTGAGACCCACTTATAAGTCTGAGATCAATTAGCTAAGCTGAAGGTCCAATAATACAGAGGGTTGATACTGATACCAATGCTATCAATACATAACCATAATGTATCATAGAGGTATAAACCCAGCATTGTTTGCTCAAATGAGCAAATTTGAATTTAATTGTCCATGGTCAAGTGCATTCTGTTGGAAACACGACTTTGCTTCCCTGGCTTTCAGTCCCTTTCCAAACAGGAGTAACTCTTCTAGGAAAGAATTTGCTCCCTCTGTGAACAAATTCTTTTCTTTAAATGTAGCCCATGTAGATTGTGATTAGCTCAGTGGTTAGTGCACTTGCCTCTACTGCTAGAGCCAGCCTTGATGGCTCAGTTGGATGCGTGTCTGACTGGAGACCAGGAGGTTGCTGGTTCAACCCCCGCTGAGGTCGCCAACATTCTTTTATGGCTATTGATCATGAATATTTTCTACGGTCATTCTCTCCCTTCCGCTGATTCAAGAAGGGCAGTTGTCAGTTTCTCGTGAAAGAATGTGCACAACACTGGTTAACCACTTAGAGGACTAAGCCTGTCCAGTAAAAGTGTGTAAGGTAAACTGACCATGCTCTACATGATCCTAATGCTTTGAGTGGGCCATAAAACCTCAACACAAACAAATCTACTGTTAGAGGTACTGAGTTCGATGCCAGCCAGTGAACATGTAGTAGACAGAATGGGCAGCTCACAAGCAGTTCTCACTGAATAGGCAGAGTAGGCAACTCAGTAGCCAATAAACAAGCAATAGGCAGAATAGGCAGCTCAGTTCTTACTGAATAGGCAGAGAAGGCAGCCCCATAGCCAATCAACAACCAGTAGACAGACTAAGCAGTTCCAGGGAACAAGCAGTAGGCAGAATAGGCAGCTCAGTTCCAACTGAGTAAACAGAGTAGGCAGCTCAGTAGCCAGTGAACAAGCAGTAGGCAGAATAGGCAGCTCAGTTCCAACTGAGTAGGCAGTGTAGGCAGCTCAGTAGCCAGTGAACAAGTAGTAGGCAGAATAGGCAGCTCAGTTCCAACTGAATAGGCAGAGTAGGCAGCTCAGTAGCTAATGAGCAAGCAGTATAGGCAGAATAGGCTGCTCAGATTCAACTGAATAGGCAGAGTAGGCAGCTCAGTAGCCAGTGAACATGTAGTAGGCAGACTAGGCTGCTCAGTTTCAACTGAATAGGCAGAGTAGGCAGCTCAGTAGCCAGTGAACATGCAGTAGGCAGAATAGGCAGCTTAGTTTCAACTGAGTAGGCAGCTCAGTAGCCAGTGAACATGCAGTATGCAGAATAGGCTGCTCACTGAATAGGCAGAGTAGGCAGCTCAGTAGCAAGTGAACATTCAGTAGGCAGAATAGGCAGCTCAATTCCAACTGAGTAGGCAGCTCAGTAGGCAGAATGGGCAGCTCATTTCCCTTTGAATAGGTAGGGTAGGCAGCTCAGTAGCCAATGACAGAGGGGGAAAGCAGAATAGCACAGTAGGCAGCTCCAAATATGTTTGCTGCCTACTGTGCCCGTGGGCTGCCCATGGGCTGCCTATAGGCAACTCTCTTTTTAGTCATTGTCTATTAGCTGCCTACTCCATATAAGGGGTAGGCCACTCAAAATTTGCATGGCAAATTTCCTGTAGGCTGCCTATAGGCAGTATTGAGCTGCCTATGGGTAGCTTAGTAGGCAGCTCCCAGTATTTTTTTGTCCCCGGCCTTTTCGAAGAAAAGCGAGGGGACATAGTATTCGGCTTTCTGTGGTTCGTGGTGCGTGGTTCCGAGTTTATAATAAGTAGATACCTTGTGAGCGCAACTCCTCCTACAGGTTTTAACCAATCCTTTGGAAATTTTACAGGTGTCTTTATCGTGGTCTGAAGATGTGCATGTGCTTTTTACAGAATCCTTAAAATATTTTTTTTTTTACTTTTTTCACATTTTTAACTTAGACTTTTTTGCATCGTGGTGCGTGGTTCCGAGTTTATAGTAGGTACCTTGTGAGCGCAACTCCTCATACAGTTTTTAACCAATCCTTCTGAAATTTTACAGGTGTCTCTGAAGATGTGCATGTGCTTTTTACAGAATCCTTAAATTATTTTTTTTTACTTTTTTTACATTTTTAACTTAGACTTTTTTTTTGCATGGTTCCGAGTTTGTTTATGGACCTCACCGAGTTTGTTTGGGGACCTTGTGAGCACAACTACAGTTTAATGCAGAGCCTTCTGAAACTTCATATTTATCTTAATCATGGTCTGAAGATATGCATGTGCTTTTAACAGAATCTTGATATAATTTTTTTCAAATTTTTCACATTTTTAACTTAGACTTTTTTTCATGCTTCAATACTATGAAAGTGTATACATTGCGTAGAAGGTACCTTGTGAGTGCAACCATTCCCACTGAAACTATACAGATGTTTTAACCATAGTCTGAAGATATGCGTACGTATGCCTTTTACAGAATCTTGAAGTTACTTTTTTTTTTTTTTTTTACTTTTTTCACATTTTTAACTTTTAACATAGATTTTATTCATGCTTTAATACTATGAAAGTGCATAGAGTAGTAGGTACCCTATGAGCACAACTCCTCCCACAGCTTTAAGCAAATGCCTATGAAACTTTACAGGCATTTTGCTTCTGGTCTGAGGGCTCTTGTAATCTTAAAATAATGTTTTTTGATTTTTTTTTCCACATTTTTAGCTTCAGTATTTTTCCTGCTTTAATACTTAGACAATACTTTCAGTTCAGACATTGAATAAATGTATTGCTGGGTCAGTTATTCTATACTGGGCAGAATAGGGGATGGGGTCATGGGTTGCCAGGTTTACATTTTCAAACAACATTAAATACATGAAAACAAAGCACAAAAAAAAAAAAAAACAACACGAAGAGAACATGACAACAAAACTAATACAGTTTGAATTTGGCTTACTATACACAAAGTGTGTCTCAGACACCTAAATGTGATTTTCACATATGCAGAAAAGAAGATTTTTTAAGTTTTTTTTCCATTATAAGTCTATGGAAGCTAATGAGCCCCAGGGCATGGCCAATTTGGACAATAGGGACATGGTTGGCAGGATTTATGTAGGTGACCTCTTGATGTTGCTACATACTTAATATCTAAGCTCTGGGCCTTATGGTTTCAGAGAAGATTTTTTAAGTTTTTCCCATTGTAAGTCTGTGGGAGATAATGAGCCCCAGGGTGTTGCCACTTCATGATCAACCTCCACGAAAGAATGTTGCCGACCTCGGCGGGGGTTGAACCCGCGACCTTCTGGTCTCCAGTCGGACGGCGCATCCAACTGAGCCACCGAGGCCGGCTATATTAAAGATATTACGAAACTTAAATTCAGTGGAATAATAAAATTGGTCAACAGTAAGACAAGCAATGACAAGGTGACATGTTTCCAGCTAGGACTCAGATCAACATTACTGTAATGCTTGCTTAGTCTAATCAGTTTTTTGGATTGTAGTTAAGAACCCAAAGATCATTCACATGCTAGCTCACATTGAACACTGATTAAAAAGTTACTGGGCAAATGTAGATACTGTTCTGAATCTTCCCTGTGAGCACGCTATTTAGCAGGTTGTGTCATTATGCAGCTCAGTATTTGGTCAGTGCAGGCTGAAAAGCAGTAGTCAACAGGAGGTTTTGTTAAGGCATTTTCCAGCTGTCTTAGGAGGCATTTTTGTTTTAAATAGAGGATAAATTATTTAGATAATACAGTTGTAAGAAGATGTTCTCACCATACATGTCAGTATTTGGAGAGGATTGAAGTTCTGTTACTTAGTCATTGTAGTCTTTTTAGTTTTAGAAAATGAGGGATAATTAATAAGGGATATTGCCTAGCCCATAAACAAGCCCCTTTACCATCATTTACAAGTTTAAATTTTTCTTAGTTAAGAGTTAAGTGTTTGAAGCATTCGTGTTTTTAGCTCACCTGAGCTGAAAGCTCAAGGTGAGCTTTTGTGATCACTCACCGTCCGTCGTCGTCGTCGTCGTCCGTATGTCCATCCGTCCGTCCACAATCTTTAAACAACATCTCCTCCTAAATCACTGATTGGATTTTGACCAAACTTCACAGGAATGATCATTGGTTGGTCCTCTTTCAAAGTTGTTCAAATGGTTCCGGTCCATTGCATATCTAGGTCACAGGATATAAATATAGATTTTTTAACTAAAAACTTAAAAAATCCTCTTGTCAGAAACCACTGGACCGATTTCAATGTAATTTTGCAGAAATGTTCCTTTGGTGATCCTCTACCAAGATTGTTCAAGCCATTTGGATTTGTCAAAAAAACATGGCCGCCAGGGGGCGGGGCTTATTTTCCCTATGTATCTATATAGAAAACTTAAAATATTCTTGTCAGAAACCACTGGACTGATTTCAATGTAATTTTGCAGAAATGTTTCTTTGGTGATCCTCTACCAAGATTGTTCAAGCCATTTGGATTCGTCAAAAAACATGGCCGCTAGGGGGCGGGGCTTATTTTCCCTATATATCTATATAGAAAACTTTAAAAATCTTCTTGTCAGAAACCGCAGGACTGATTTCCATATTATTTTGCAGAAATGTTCCTTTGGTGATCCTCTACCAAGACTGTTCAGGCCATTAGGATTTGTCAAAAAACATGGCCGCCAGGGGGCGGGGCTTATTTTCCCTATATATCTATATAGAAAATTTTAAAAATCTTCTTGTCCGAAACCACTGGACCAATTTCAATATAATTTTGCAAAAATGTTCCTTTAGTGATCCTCTACCAAGATTGTTCAAGCCTTTTGGATTCGTCAAAAAACATGGCCGCCAGGGGGCGGGGCTTAATTTCCCTATATATCTATATAGAAAACTTTAAAAATCTTCTTGTCAGAAATCACTGGACCGATTTCCATATAATTTTGCAGAAATGTTCCTTTGGTGATCCTCTACCAAGATTGTTCGAGCCATTTCGATTAGTCAAAAAACATGACCGCCAGGGGGAGGGGCTTATTTTCCCTATATATCTATATTGAAAAATGTAAAAATCTTCTTGTCCTAAACCACAGGACCGATTTCCATATAATTTTGCAGAAATGTTCCTTTGGTGATCCACTACTAAGATTGTTCAAGCCATTTGGATTTGTCAAAAAACATGGCCACCAGAGGGCAGGGCTTATTTTCCCTATATATCTATATAGAAAACTTTAAAAATCTTCTTGTCCGAAACCACTGGACCGACTTCAATATAATTTTGCAAAAATGTTTCTTTGGTGATCCTCTACCAAGATTGTTCAAGCCATTTGGATTCGTCAAAAAATATGGCTGCCAGGGGGTGGGGCTTATTTTCCCTATATATCTATATAGAAAATTTTAAAAATCTTCTTGTCAGAACTACTGATCCTATTCCATATAATTTTGTAGAAATGTTCCTTTAGTGATCCTCTACCAAGATTGTTCGAGTCATTTGGATTTGTCAAAAAACATGGCCGCCAGGGGGCAGGGCTTATTTTCCCTATATATAGAAAAATGTAAAAATCATCTTGTCCCAAACCACTGGACCGATTTCCATATAATTTTGCAGAAATGTTCTTTTGGTGATCCTCTACCAAGATTGTTCAAGCCGTTTGGATTTGTCAAAAAACATGGCCGCCAGGCGGCAGGGTTTATTTTCCTTATATATGTATCTATATAGAACACTTTAAAAATCTTCTTGGCAGAAACCAATGGACCGATTTCAATATAACTTGGAAGTAATGTGTCTTTGGTCACCCTCTTCCAAGGTTGTTCAAGCCATTATGATTCCTCAAAAAATATGGCTGCAAGGAGGTGGGGCTTATTTTCCCTATATATCTATATAGAAAACTTGAAAAAAAATCTTCTTGTTTTCCCTATATATCTAAATAGAAAACTTTAAAAATCTTCTTGTCAGAAACCTCTGAACAGATTTCAATATAACTTGGCAGGAATGTTCCTTTGGTGACCCTCTACCAAGTTTGTTCAAGCTGTTATGATTTGTCAAAAAACATGGCCATCAGGGCGTAGGGCTTTATAGCTATATAAAACTTTTTAAACCACTGGACCAATTTCAATATAACTTGGCAGAAATGTTCCTTTGGTGACCCTCTTTTAAGATTCAGTTCAAGTTGTCAAGATTTGTAAAAAAAAACATGGCCGGGATAGTGGTGGAGGGGGGTGGGGGTGGTTAGTGCTATAAAGTTTATACAAAAATCCTAGAGCAGTGAACTTGGCTGAAACTTCAACAGTAAATATGCAAATCTGTTTGGTCAGGTGAGCGATATAGGACCATCATGGTCCTCTTGTTCACCGTTTGTCACAAGGTACCTTTTTTAACAATGTGTTTTCCTCAAAACAGACTAATCGCAAGTGACAGGAGGTCCTTCCTTTAAATCACAAGGAATTCTATCATATTTTAGCCATAAAATTTACAAAAATACTCATTTTCTGGTACCAAAAGTTTGGCTGTGATATGCCCTTTAAGAAATAAAGACATTTTAACATGTTTGAGGTGCTTGAAATCATAAAAGGTTGCCAATTTGAAAGACAAATTTTTATTTTATTCTCTGAAATGCATCTTTGAACCTAAAAGCTCAATGTCATAATTTTATGGCAGACCACAATCTACTTGATTTCTAATGCAACATGATATAGATCTAGACTATACGAATACATACATAAAATGGGAAATATGAGCTTTATGACCTCTGAGGAAACAGATAATTGTATCTGATCTTTGCTGAGTGTATGCAAAGGTAAGACAATTTGAATGTCATCACATGCCCTATTTTAGTTACAAAATTCCTAATTTTAGCCCTAAATTAGCCCTAAAAATTCTTATTTTTGTCTCTAAAATTAGCCCTAATTTTCTTTCAAAAAGTGCTGGACAGCCTGCTAATGACCACTGGGGCATGGCCAATTTGGACCACAGGGGCATGGCTGGCAGGATTTATATAAGAAACCACTTAACATTGCTACATACTGTTAGCTCTGGGCCTTATGGTTTCAGTGAAGAAGCTTTTTGAAGGTTCTTCAACTATATAGTTCTATATAAACATTTGATGCCTGGGGTGTGACCAGTATGAACCCCAGGGGCTTGATTGGCAAGATTTATGTAGGGGATCACTAAACATGCATGATACTTTATAGCATTATTTTTAATTATGGCTATTTTGACAATTTTAGCCTCCATCTTGGCAGCCATCTTGAAGTTTTGAAAATCTTATTGGGCTGACACTAAATTTTATGACTGTACTATATGATGTAGGTGTTTTCGTTGAGTTAAAAGACATTTTAAATAGCTTCAGACTGGGCTACCCTTTGTCATTTTGAGGGAAAATGCACTTTGTGACCTTTGACCTTGTACAGACACAACGGAAGGTCATATTAGGTGGCACAGACCCTGAAGTTGATGGGTAGGGGTCACTGATCAATACTAACAGTTGTGCCTTTTATTAACATTCTGACCTACCTGGGTCAAAATTTAAAATTTTAACCACCAGCTCTATAAAACTTCTTGTCCGCTCTGTAACTTGAAAACCCTTTGGAATATTTTGATGATACTTGGTAGAAATGTAGATAAGGACATACAAGACTGACAGATCTGGCTTTCTTACTTTTGGAGCTATCACCCTTTGTTTTATTTGAAAAAGATTTTGTGTCCGCTCTGTAACTCAAATACCCTTTGGAATATTTCGATGGTACTTGGCAGAAATGTAGAACAGGACCAGATGTGTCGCATATAAGAATGGCAACTCTGCCTTTCTTACTTTTGGCATTATCTCCCTTTGTTATATTTGACAGTGATAATCAATTGATTTTGTGTCCGCTCTGTAAGTCAAAGACCCATTGGAACATTTTTATGATACTCTGTAGAAATGTAATACAGGACCAGACAACATGTCGCATACAAGAATGACAACTCTGCCTTTCTTGCTTTTGACTTTATCTCCCTTTGTTATGTCTGACAGTGATTACCCATTGATTTCATGTCCGCTCTGTAAGTCAAAGACCCTTTGGAAAATTTTTATGATACTTGGTAGAAATGTAGAACAGGACCAGATGACATGTCACGTTCAAGAATGACAACTCTGCCTTTCTTACTTTTGGCGTTATCTCCCTTTGTTATATTGGACAGTGATTATCCATTGATAATGTGTCAGCTCTGTAAATCAAAGACCTTTTGGAATATTTTTTATGATACTTTGTAGAAATGTAAAACAAAACCAGACAACGTGTGGCAGACAGCTCTGGCTTTTTTACTTTTGGAGATCTTCCTTTGTTTTGTTTGAAGTAGATTTCTCGTCTGTAACTGTTATAACCTTTGGAATATTTCGATGGTACTTGGCAAAAATGTAGAACAGGACCAGACGAGGTGTGGCTTACAAGAATGACAACTCTACCTTTCTTACATTTGGCGATATCCCTTTGTTATCCCCAGACCGAAGGTTTGGGGGATATAGCGATCAGTATGGCGTCCATCCCTCTGTCAGAAGAGGCATCCTTGTGCGCTCCATAACTTCGATACCCTTGGACATATTTTGATAATATTTGGTAGGTATGTAGAGGAGGACCAGTAGGCGCATCACATGCACAAGAGACAACTTTCACTGTCTTTGTTATGTATTTATCTCCCCTGAAGCCAAAATCTTGTGCAGGCTGTAACTCCCATACTATTTGAGATAATTTGATAATATTTGGTAGGGATGAAGAGGAGGACTAGTAGGCATGTCCTGTGCAAGAGAGACAACTCTCACTTTATTTGTTTATTCCCTTGAAGCAGAAATATTGTAGCCTCATCCTTGTGTGCTCCTTAACTTTGATACCCTTAGACATACGTTGATAATATTGGTAGGAATGTAGAGGAGGACCAGTAGGCGTGCGCATGCAAGAGAAACAACTCTGTCTTTGTTATATAGTTATCTCCCCTGAAGCCAAAATCTTCTGCAGGCCATAACTCCCATACTGTTTGAGATAATTTAATCATATCTGATAGGCATGAAGAGAAGGACCAGTAGACCTGGCTCATGCAAGAGGGACAACTCTCCCTTTATTTGTTATTTCCCATGGAGCAGAAATTGTACTCATCCTTGTGTGCTCAATAACTTTGATACCCTTAGACATATTTTGGTAATGTTTGGTAGGAATGAAGAGGAGGACCAGAAGATGTGTAGCGTGCAAGAGAGACAACTCTCACTGTCTTCCTTATATAGTTATCTCCCCTAAAGCCGAAATCTTGTGCAGGCCATAACTCCCATAATGTTTGAGATAATTTGATAATATTCGGTAGGGATGAAGTGGAGGACCAATAGGGGTGTTGTGTGTAAGAGAGACAACTCTTACTTTATTCGTTGTATAGTTATCTCCCCTGAAGCGGAAATCTTGTGCTTTCCGAAACTTTGATACCCTTAGACATATTTTGATAATGTATGTAGAAATGAAGAGGTATGTTGCGATCAAGAGTGACAACTCTCACATTCTTTGTTATATAGTTATCTCCCCTGAATCCGAAATCTTGTGCAGGCCAAAACTCCCATACTGTTTGAGATAATTTGATAATATTTGATAAAGAGGAGGACCAATAGGCGTGTCACGTGCAAGAGATACAACTCTCACTTTCTTCATTATGTAGTTGTCTCCTCTGAAGCAGAAATCTTGTACTGGCCATAACCCCGGTACTGTTTGAGATAATATGATACTATTTGGTAGAGATTAAGAGGAGGACCAGTAGGCATGTCACATGCCAGAGAGACAACTCACTTTCTTCTTCATTATGTAGTTATCTCCCCTGAAGCCAGAATCTTGTGCACTCCATAACTTTGATATCCTAAGACATATTTTGATAATGTTTTGTAGAAATGAAGAGGAGGACCAGTAGGCATGTAACATACAAGAGAGACAACTCTCACTTTCTTTATTATGTAGTTACCTCCCCTGAAACCAAAATCTTGTGTGCTCCATAACTTTGATACTCTTAGACATATTTTGATAATGTTTGGTAGAAATGAAGAAGCATGTACCATGCAAGAGAAACAACTCTCACTTTCTTCCTGATGTAGTTATCTCCCCTGAAGCCGAAATCTTGTGCAGGCCATAACTCCCATACTATTTGAGATAATATGATAATATTTGGTAGAGATGAAGAGGTATGCCGCATGCAAGAGAGACAACCCTCACTTTCTTCTCCATTATGTAGGTATCTCCCTTGAAGCCAAAATCTTGCATTCCATAACTTTGATACCCTTAGACATATTTTGATAATATTTGGTAGAAGCATTGGTATTGAATAGTAGGTGTGTTACATGCAAGAGAGACAACCTCTGCTGTGGTTGTTTTCTAGTTATCTCCCCTGAATGAATTTCTAAGCTAAATCCTTGAGTATGTGGTTTGAAATATTTTGATAATATTTGGTAGAGGCATAGATAAGGATTAGTAGGCATGTCGTGTTCAAGAGTACTCTCACTATCTCCATTATTATCTCCTCTGTTGCAAAAATCTTGTGCAGGCTCCCACACTATTTGAGTTAACTTGATAATTTTTGGTAGGGGCATATACCAGGTCAAGAAGGTGTGTAGCATGCAAGAAGGACAACTTTTACTCTGTTGAGTTTTTATCCAAATAAACATACAGCAAGTTCCTTTACCTTTACAAGGCATATTATTTTTTTACTATTATTTCTGAATATGTACACTCACAAATTCAAAGTATTTACAAATACTGTGTATTCTGTTATCACATCAGAAGTAGTTATTAGATGATTTTGACAAAAATAAAAAAAAATAAAAAAATAAAAGAACACTCAAAAATTAAATCATTCACAGTACGCCTAGTTTTGTTTTCACTTATTATTTTGGTCACATTTCATACTATCTTTGCATCTTTTTTACTTTGCTCATGTTCAATATATACATAATATCGATTGAAATACACTTAATTTAGAAATGGCGGTTTGGTCGGGGGATTTGTCATCTCTTCTGATGGCTATGAGGGTCCTGCAAAAAGTTTTGTCACTGGGTTCGGATTACTTCAGTGCTACATTTTATCAAACATATCTTTATTACAAACATTCAAAGTATTCCCCCTTTACTGAAACATATTTTTGTAACCTTTTTACCCAGTCGCGAAAAGCAGATAAATAGCCTTCTTTTGGTATCTGTTGGAGACACTGATAAATAGCGCTGCCAAGAGAACTTCTAGACGTATACTTATTTTCAGAAAGCATTTCCTTAAGCCTTGGAAATAAAAAGAAGTCACAGGGACTCAGGTCAGGTGAATAAGGTGGATGGTTTAAAACTTTCACCTTTTCAGAAGCCAAAAAAGACTTAAAACCTCACACTTATGAGAGGAGGCGTTGTCCTGTAAAAGGTGGACTCCTGACCATCATTTGCTTGGTCGTTTCTTATTGTAAAACTTTCACTTTCTTCAGTACAGAATTCTTGTAGAATCGGCCAGTGACTGTATGACAAGATGGACAAGGCACTTGAACGACTGGCCCACTTGAATTAAAGAAAATTGCGTACAACATCTTTTTCGAACATATGGTTCTCTTGGCAATACATGGGCGTTTTTGATCTTTTCGCTTCCATTGCTTATTATCAGCCTTTCTTTGTGGCTCAAACATGTGCACCCAGGTTTCATCACCTGTTAGCTGTTAACCCAACTATTACAGCCTTTGTATGTTTTCAAAAGTTCCTGGGCACATTTAAGGGGTTGTGTCTTTTGCTCCTCAGTGAGCAAATGAGGTACCCACCTAGTGCAAACGTTTCTCAGGTCCAAATGCTTTTTCAGAATTGTTTGCACACTGCCTTCTGATTAAATATCTGCTTTGAATCTATATTAAGCCTAATGCGGCATTTAATATAGCTACGAATTTCAGTCTTCTGGTCCATGTTCCAATGTAACAAGTAAATTGGTCAGGGTATATGACTGCATCTATTTCAATTTGAAATAACTCGGTCAGTTGGAAAGCAATTTGCACGAAATAAATGGGTATCGTAAGCTATTCAACACACCAGTCAAGTGCAGTGAAGCATTTTAGAATATACCTGGGATAAAACCAAGGAAGCCTATAACTTTTTGCACGACCCTCGTATTTTTATATTTGAAAGTGATAATCAATTGATTTTGTGTCCGCTCTGTAAGTCCAAGACCCTTTGGAAATTTTTTCATGATACTTGGTAGAAATGTAGAACAGAACCAGACAAAGTGTCGAGTACAAGAATGACAACTCTGCCTTTCTTACTTTTGGCGTTATCTCCCTTTGTTATGCCCCGCCACCAAAAAAGTGGCGGGGTATTATGTTATACCCTCTGAAATTTTTAGTATCCGTCTGTCCGTCTGTCCATCCGTCAGCGCCCCCACCATCCGTCTGCCCGCAACTCCTCCTACAGTTTAGGCCAATCCTTTTCAAACTTTACAGGCGCTTTTAGGATGGTCTGAAGATATGCATATTGTTTTTTCAGAATCCTGAAATTATTTTTTATCACATTTCTTTTTTTTTTTTTTTTTTTTTTCATTTTTAACTTAGACTTTTTTCAAGCCCTAATACTACAGAAATGTATAGGGAGTATGTACCTTCTGCCCGCAACTCCTCCTACAGTTTTAGGCCAATCCTTTTGAAACTTTACAGGCACTTTTAGGATGGTCTGAAGATATACACATTGTTTTTTCAGAATCCTGAAATTATTTTTTATTACTTTTTTCCATTTTTAACTTAGACTTTTTTTGAGCCCTAATACTATAGAAATGTATAGGGAGTATGTACCTTCTGCCCCCAACTCATCCTGCAGGTTTAGGCCAATCCTTTTCAAACTTTACAGGCGTTTTTAAGATGGTCTGAAGATATGCATATTGTTTTTTCAGAATATGAAATTATTTTTTATCACATTTTTTTTATTTTTAACTAAGACTTTTTTCGAGCCCTAATACTACAGAAATGTATAGGGAGTATGTACCTTCTGCCTGCAACTCCTCCTACTGTTTTAGGCTAATCCTTTCGAAACTTTTCAGGCTCTTTTAGGATGGTCTGAAAATATGCATATTGTTTTTTCAGAATCCTGAAACTATTTTTTATTACATTTTTTGCATTTTTAACTTAGACTTTTTTCGTGCCCTAATACTACAAAAATGTATAGGGAGTATGTACCTTGTACGCGCAACTCCTCCTACATTTTCAGGCCGATCCTTTTGAAACTTCACACATGCTCTTAGGATGGTCTGAAGATATGCATATTGTTTTTTTCAGAATCCTGAAATTATTTTTTATCACTTTTTATTGCATTTTTAACTTAGACATTTTGGTGTGTTTTTTTATGTTTTTTTTTTTTTTTTTTTTTTTTTTGAGTTATGAAATAACTGTTTATTGCTTCTCTTTATGTTCAACTTAGTTTGTTTTCAGCCCTTTTACTACAGAAGTGCATAGGGAATATGTCCCTGTGTGGCAGGACATGGTGCATTGGCTTGCAATTATATTATGTCTGACAGTGATTAGCCATTGATTTCATGTCCACTCTGTAAGTCAAAGACCCTTTGGAATATTTTTATGATTCTTGGTAGAAATGTAGAACAGGACCAGAGGATGTGTCGCGTACAAGAATGACAACTCTGCCTTTCTTACTTTTGGCGTTATCTTACTTTGTTATGTCTGACAGTGGTTATCCACTGATTCATAAGTCAAAGACCCTTTGGAATATTTTTATGATACTTGGTAGAAATGTAGAACAGGATCAGATGACATGTCGCATTCCAAGAATGGCAACTCTGCCTTTCTTACTTTTGGAGTTATCTCCCTTTGTTTTGTTTGAAATAGATTTCTCGTCTGCTCTGTAACTGGAATACCCTTCAGGATATTTCGATGGTACCTGGTAGAACTGTAGAATAGAACAAGACAACGTGTCTGTTACAAGAATGACAACTCTGCCTTCCTTATTTTACTGTTTTCTCCCTTTGTTATATTTGACACTGATTATGCATTGATTTAGTGTCTGCTATGTAAGTCGAACACTCGTTGGAATATTTTGATGATACTTGGTTGTATTGAAGAACAGGACCAGATGACATGTCACATACAAGAATGACAACTTCGGCTTTTTTTACTTTAGGAGTTATCTCCTCTTCTTGTCTTTGAATTTGATTTCTTGTCTCTGCTCTGTAACACGAATACCCTGTGGAATATTTTGATGTTGCTTCGTACAAATGTAGAACAGGACCAGATGATGTGTTGTGTACAAGAATGACAATTCTGGTGGGATTCCGGGGACTTTTGTTTTTGTTTTCTAAAAATAATTTCTAGTTTTTTTTTAGAATGCGGTATTAGTAAAAGGCAATGTCAAAATGTCATGTTTGTGTATCAAACAGCAGGTTTTTTAGTATGTCTATAGTTTCTCTAATCATTGTAAGTTAATTATCATTTTGACACAAAGTTTGAAAAGTTTGAGAGGACAGCATTCATTTGGAGATTGGAGGGGATGCATACGAGAATAATGTAGATTTTTGGCTATTGAAAAAAAGGAACTTTTGTTTGTGATTGAGCTTGGCTACCTCACCTCAGAAGGAAGTGATAATAATTTGGACGCACGGATATAGGTAGCACCTATTAAATTCATATTATATATATATGCATCATATCTTGGTTAATAACTAGGTTTTATATCAGCACCTCGTAACTTGGCCAGTATATATATATATATTTATATATAAACAATGACGCATAAGACAGCAATGGCGTTTCATACATTCCTCTTTTATCATTTTTCTTTTCTTTTAATTTATTTTATAGGGATGGGTTTAGTTCACTTTGGCATTTTTGACGGTAAGCTTGCAAATTCCAGTATGGAACCCGTTCCAAAATAATAAAAAGGCGAATTTTATTCCAGTGAGTCTTCATTCACTTTAAAGTATACTTTTTTTGTGGATTTTTTTTATTTTTCAATAAATATTAGAATCATATATAGGCATATTCAGGTCATAAATGCAAACTCACAATCTTGAAAAAAAAATCGTGTTGTTTTTATTTATTTATTTTTTTCTTAGGAGTGTAATTTTTTCTTTATGTTTCTAATTGGACAGGACTGATCGTATAAACAGGCTCTCGGACGTGATAGATGAAAAACAGGCTCTCGGATTTGATAGTTTGATACGTGTTGACACGTGACTTGAATTTCACAGTTTCGGCATGGTCAATTCTTATCGAATTCGACACTGTCTAGTTCGACAAGAGGACATGTTTGTTCGACAAGTGTAAATAATGGTCCAAGTATCCGAGATATGCCCCATAATCCCAGAGATTATTAAAAGCCTGTGATGCTGGAAAACAAATTAGCCGAAATTGAACAGATTGAAAAGTTCAATAGCTCGAAACAATCTCATTTTGAACAATTCAGCACGATACCATGCCCGTGCAACGAATGCCTTTGTTAAATTCCACTTTATAGAGAGAAAAAAATGTAGTGTTAGTGTTATTTCCCTTTGGTGTCTTGGATGGGAGGTATAAGGTAATAGTATAGATTCCTGCTCATTGCCTTCACTTCCTTTTTCTTTTCTTTTTTTTTTTTTTTTTTTTTTTATTCAAAGCATGGATAGTGGGTATTCTTGAGAACTGCCTTAATCGCAATAATGGTGCAAATATCACGTTTTCATAAACACACCTTTCAATTTTGTATATATGAAAGTATTCACTATGTCACACGAGTGTGCCATTTATATGTGTTTTGTTCAAGAATTTTGAATTGGAAAGACTGATCTTGTGAACAGGGCTTAATAAAGGCAGTTCTAATGAGCACCCACAATTTTTTTTTTCTATTTTTGAAGCAGCAACAGCAGCAGAAATAAGGAATAAAAGTCAGTATTTCATTGGTGAATGAAAATATTTGTAAGCTAAGGCATTTCAGTCATTTTTGTAGTATCTCCCTAATTATACTTCACTGTTTAATACCTGGAGCTGTTGGAGGAATTCTCATTGAGGCGGTTCAAATGAGCACCCACAACATATGTTTGGAGTATGAATAATAAAAATACCACAAATTTTCATGAGAAATATAACCACTTTGGAGATTGGAAATAATGTACTATATCAAACGGATGTGTTGTCGTAATGACGTTGGGCGCCGTATACAAATGTATAAATGATATTGCGGGGCTTTATATATATAATATATATATGCATCATATCTCGGTTAAAATTTACCACCACTTAACTAGGTTTTATATCAGCACCTCATAACTTGCCCAGGTTATATATATAAACAATGACGCATTCCCCTGTTATCAGTTTATAGGGACGGGTTTAATTCATTTTGGCATTTTTGACGGTGAGCTTGCAAATTCCAAGATGGAACCCGCTGCTTAATACAAAAAATACGAATTGTATTCCATTGTGTCTTCATTTACTTTTATGTATACTTTTCCGTGGATTTTTTTTTTAAAATAAATATTAGAATCATATATAGGCATATCATTACGAAGACATGCCTATTCAAATATACTGAAAATTTTATCATCAAAAAACGAAAATTTTCAGATAAAAAAAATGAAAATTTTCATATTTCTGCTAAAAACGTAGATTGTGGGTACTATATAGTTAGGCGATTCTAATGAGTACCTATAATCTATGTTTTGGGTAGAAATAAAAAAAATGTATACCCCTGTAAGCGCCAATTTTACTATATAAAAATGGCGTTTAAGGGGGTCAGAATTATACAGGCATGTTTTCATGATGCTCAGGTCATAAATGCAAACTCACAATCTTGGAAAAAATCGTGTTTTTTTTTTTTTTTTTTTTCATTATTATTATTTATTTATTTTTTTTTTTCGGAGATTATTTTTTTCTTTATATTTCCAGTTGGACAGGACTGATCGTATGGACAGGTTCTCGGACGTTTTGTCCATATTCGATAGATGAAAAACTTGGATTCGATAGTTTGATATGTGTTGAATTTCACAGTTTAGGCATGGTCAGTTCTTGCCGAATTCGACACTGTCTAGATCAAGAAGATTGATCTTGAGGACGTGTTTGTTCGACAAGTGTAAATAGTGGTCCAAGGATCCGAGAATTGCCCCATAATCCGAGAGATTAATAAAAGCCTGAGATACAGGAAGACAAATTTTGCCGAAATTGAACAGATAGAAAAGTACGATATTGCTCGAAACAATCTCATTTGAACAATTAAGCACGATAACATGTCCGTGCAACGAACGCCTTTGTTAACACCACTTTATACAGAGAAAAATGTAGTGTTAGTTTTCTTTCCCTTTGGTGTCTTGGATGGTAGGTGTAAGGTTATAGTATAGATTCCTGCTCATTGCATTCACTTCCTTTTTTTTTTTATTCAATACATGGATTGTGGATATTCTTGGGAACCGCCTTAATAGCAGGAATGGTGCAAATATCACGTTTTCATAAAAAACACCTTTCAAGTTTTTCGAGGTATGAAGTATTCACTATGTCACAAGTGTGTGCCATGCAAATTTGTTTTGTTCAAGAGTTTTGAATTGGAAAGATTGATCTTGTGAAGAGGGCTTAATAAAAGCAGTTCTAATTAGCACCCGCAATCTTTTTCTGCAGCAGAAATAAAGAATAAAAAAAATCAGTGTTTCATTGGTGAATGAAACTAATTGTTAGTTTAAGTCATTTTAGCCATGTTAGTAATATCTCCCCAATTATACTTCACTGTTTAATATCTTGAGCTGTTGGAAGAATTCTCTAATAATAGTTCGAATTAGTCATTGCAAACGAGCCATCGGTGTTCGAGGCATCCAAGATTCTCTGAATGCGTAGGGTCCCAAACAGTCATTTGCAAATAGCGAAGACTCCGAGTTTAGCGTCTGATCAACGTCTACCAGTTTGGTTTAAGTACAGGAATTCCTTTAAAATTTACCATGAAAAGAATATACCTGACACACCTTGTTTTTCGACTGGGCCAGTACAAAGCTATACATGAAAGCTGAATATTGCATTGGTAATAAGCTCACCTGAGCATTTATTATTTTTGTTCGCCCTATGCTACTTCTATTGACCGTATACTACTCGGAATTAAGTGACAGATAAAATACCTTCCATTATACCATTATCTTTCCTTACTATTTCTGCACAAAAGTGTTGTTTACGGGTTTTCATTAATTTTGCCTAACAAGCATTTCTAAGATGCCAGTAATCTATGTTTTGAACGAACAAAAGAAAAACAAGCAAACTATGTTTGAGACAGACGAAAGAAAGGCCAATGTTTTTCACCACAAAATGTCAATTTAGTTAGCCTGTATGCAAGGACAGACGAATTTTAGTTCTACCTCTCGGCGGCGATTCTATTATCGTTATTCTTGAAATTTGTGTCAGAAAGTAAAGCTCGGTTATCATATTAACAAGTCCGTGTGATGAGCACCCCTCTAAACACCACATTATATATAGAAAACTTGGGTTTACAGGTATATTATTCTTATTTCTGCTCCAAGACATAGGTTGTGGATACTCTTTAGAACAGCCTCATTGAGACGGTTCAAGCGAGAATCCACAACATGTTGGGAGTATGAATAAGAAAAGTATCACATTTTTATGAGAAATATAACCATTTTGGAGATTGGAAAGGGTGGGTGTGTTATTGTAATGTCGTTGGGCGCCGTATATAAATGATATTGTGAGGCTTTATATATATAATATATATGCCTCATATTTCGGTTAAAATTTACCAGGTTTTATATCAGCTCCTCGTAACTTGGCCAGTGTATATATACAATGGCGAGATATACAAAGACGCATTCCTCTTTTGTTTTATTTTCATTTTTTTTTTTTTTTTTTTTTTTTTTTTTTTTATAGGAACGTGTTTTATTCATTTGGACATTTTTGATGGTTAGTATGCAAATTCCAAGATGGATCCGGCTGCTAAAATATAAAAAAAAAAGACGAGATTTTTTTCCAGTGTTTCTTCATCCAGTTTTAAATTATACTTTTCCGTGGATGTTTTTTTTTTTTTTTTTTTTTTGTTTTTTTTTTGTCCATTTCACATTAGAATCATATATAGGCATATTCAGGTCATATCGGCAAACTCACAATCTTGTAAAAATCGTTTTTTTTTTTTTTTTTTTTTTTTTTGCGGGGTTCGGGGTGTATTTTTTCCTTTACGTTTCCAATGGGACAGGATTGATCGTATGGACAGGTTCTAGGACATTTTATCCAAACTGGATAGATGAAAAACATTGCTTCGATAGTTTGCTACGTGTTGACTCCTGACTTGAATGTCACATTATCAGCATGGACAATTCTTGTCGAATTCGACACTGTCTAGTTCGACTGAGTAATAGAATCGCGTAAGGACAGACAGACGGAGGGACGGACGAAGAGACGGAAATACATACTTACGTACGACCCGAGCACTATATGAAAAAGGTATCATGCAAATGGTGGGGGTTTGTTTTGCCATTACTAAACTTTGTTCCGTTCCGTTCCGCAAAGTATAATTATCCACACCGGTAATTATATTTAACGGAACGGAACGGAACAAGAATATCCAGACCTGCTTTCAGCTTCCAGCAAGTCAGGAAGAAAAAAAAAATCTTGCAGCATGCAGATATACTTAAGACTGTACATGAAAGAAAGAGTTGCTCAGGAAATATCCAAACCAAAAAAAAAAAAAAAAAAAAAAAAGACCACAGCCATCCTAAGCAACCAAACAAAGTAAAATAAGACGAGACAACGGTACTCAAAAGATCAAAATTTAAAGATTTCATTGGACTATAGGAATGTATGGAAGGAAAAATATGCAGAACCCTTGTTACAAAAATGTGAAACTAAGTGTAATAGAATCGCGTACGGACAGATAGACGGAGGGACGGAAGTACGTACTTATGTACGACCCGAGCACTAAATGAAACATGCCAATGGCGGGGGCTAGTTTTGTCATTACTAAACTTTGTTCCGTTCCGTTCCACAAAGTATAATTATCCACACTAATAATTATATTTAACGGAACGGAACGGAACAAGAATATCTAGAACTGCTTTCAGCTTCCAGAAGCAAGTTAAAAAACAAAGTGTAAGGGAGTTAAACGTCCCCTGATGTATGTATGTATGTATGTATGTATGTATGGCTCCGCTTCGAATGTATGTTTATCTCTGTGTATGTCTATCTGTCTTCCTTTGTGACTACACATATGTATGTATGTATGTATGTATGTATGTTTATCCTCTTGAACAGGTACATGTCATTTAGTTTGTTTTTTTTTTGTTTTTTTTTTTTTTTAAGTAAAAATGGATATGTCTTGGCATTTATTAACTTTGTTCCGTTCCGTTCCGCAAAATATAATTATCCACACAGATAATTATATTCAACGGAACGGAACGGAACAAGAATATCAAGAACTACTGGCTGGTCTCCATGATATCCACGGTACAGGTGAAGGTATACTGTAACTACATGTTCACTTGTCTGCATATGGACCAAACGCGTATGTTCTCCCAGGTTATACTTTATGAACAACATTTTTGTACCGTCCTAATTTGGGTAGATACTGTACGGCTCAGGTAAAAGAACAAAAAAAAAAAAAAAAAAAAACCTTTTTACTCCGAATCTCGGCGTTTCGCAGACTCTCCAAAAAAACTCTCCCAGTTAATCCGAGTAAACGTATACACTTGGAGGACGATCTTGAAAAGCCCATAGGGCCTAAAAGCCCAAGCGAACAGCGAGACTAATCTTGAGTCTTCACCGGTCGCACAGGTACTTTTGTTCTAAAAGTATTTTCCAAATTTCCCCCAAGTTGTTCGCTGTTCTCCCAAGTTTCATTCCCTTGTTCGTAGCGGCGTCTGATCTGGGTCTACACTGTTTGCATAGGCCTATCTGTCCCAATAGTTAGGTTCTATTTTTTGTAACGTGTCAGTTTCGTATGCATTTCTGACGAGAAAAGGCGCTATAATTTAACGAACATAAGTTTGTTTTTCTTTTTTTTCTCTAGGCGATTTCCCGCCGTTACGAGCACGTGGTTTCTTCATGCGGGGCAAGGGAAATGTTACTTTGTGACTTACATTTTCTGGGTATCTTCACTTATAATGTACTGGAAATGCGAACGTCCCGGAATTGCGTGTCGTCGCCCGGTGGCGTGTCTGGGCAGACCCATGAGCATCTACAGAGGGATGACTAAATACGTTTCACAGTATTTAGAAACATGAGTAGCCGTTTTGATGGGCAGACTGCTTTCTTGTATTTTTATTTATTTATTAATATGAAGAGGGTAAGTACATTTAGTTAAAGGCGCTATGGCTAATCTACCATATGTGACCACAGATACTTGGGGTCAGTAGGGCAGTGCAAGCCCCAAAAAAATATCTTGTAAATATTTTTCTCTAGTTATTTTTGTATTTTAGTACAACAGAAACACTGCTGATAAAATATAATCATATTCTGTGACATCTGAAAAGGTTCTAAAAAACATCATATTTCTCGCAAATGGTAATATATTACCATTTGCGAGAAATATGATGTTTTTTTAGAACCTTTTCAGAAGTCACAGAATATGATTATATTTTATCAGCAGTGTTTCTGTTGCACTAAAATAACTAGAGAAAAAATATTTACAAGATATGTTTTTGGGCCTACACTGCCCTACTGACCCCAAGTATCTGTGTATGTGACCCCCTCTTTTCTGAGAAAAATGACAATAAAGAAAAGGTTGCTTAAGGCCAGGTTAGCATTTTAAAAGATTTCACTGAACACTGAAGATCGTTGCTCACATACAATGTACGGTATAACGCGTTTGTCTAGGTTTCCGCTGGCTGTAAATACTTTGATGCTTGTAGGTTTGTGGTGTAGTAGTAAGGTATCGGACTCGAAATCGAGAAGTAGCGGATTCGATACCCGCTAGCACCAAGTGTCATGTCCTTGAGACACTTTATCCACATAACTTAGTATTGGTTTCTATCCGGGAAGACCCTTCCTAGAATATCCGCGAGGACATTAAACAAAACCGATTCCGATATCCTGATATATATGCGTTTTTTTTTTTTTGTTTTTTTTTTTTTTTAACTCGTTGAATCAATTATGGTTTTGGTTTTTGCATATTGAATGCTAAAGACAAAATACTTTACATAAAAAAAAACAACAACATAAGTTCTTACTCTGTAAGTCAATAATTATAATGTTTTCATTAATTATATATAATGGAAAAGAATAACAGAACTAATATTTATATGCACCCTGGTAAATGCGGGGTAAGGCCCTCACTCTGTATGTGTACTCTTTAAAGGGAGCTAACTGCATATGCCCTGATAATTCAATTTTACGACTCGGACCCCTGCGAAATGGGATGTGGAACTGCATTTTTATGAATCAGGGGCGGATCCTGTATGACTTCGAAGAGGTTCGATTTGATCAAATATCCGTCCTTACTCTACGTATTCGGACAGGCCTGGGCAATGTAGACCCAGATAAGACGCCACAGAATGCGGCGTCTGATCAGGGTCAACACTGTTGCCACTCACCCAACAATTTTGCACACATTTCGCAGGTAGTAAAATGGACTTGTGAAAGGAATATAATATAAAGAATAAGGTGTGTGAAAATTTAGGGTCAATATGACATCCCAAACTTATCAAAAAATTTAAAATGTATCCAAAATTTCCCATGAAAATGAAATATTGGGTCAAAAGGGGATTCGTCTAACCCACCAAATCCCCCACAAAATTTGTTTTTCTAACTTACTGGAAGCTGAAAGCAGTTCTGGTTATTCTTGTTCCGTTCCGTTAAATATAATTATTATACTTTGCGGAACGGAACGGAACAAAGTCCATAAATGGCAAATCACGAACTATTGTTATTTAAAAACAATTCAAAATAGTTTGATGTTCAAGACGATAAACTTGTAATCGATAATAAGCCAAAATATTCTCCAAAACAGTGGTCAAGAACAAATATTATAATTTTATATGTATTCCCCATTGTGTGCCCCTGAAGTTGTTCCGTTCCATTCCGTTCCGCAAAGTATAATTAGCCCTAATAAGCGTTTCTAAGATGTTTGGAACGAACAAATGAGAAACAAATAAAAGAAAAGTATATGATTCAAATCACACATTACTGAAAAAAAAAAAAAAAAAAAAAAAAAAAAAACACACACACACACACACACACACACAAAACGAAGAATTAGTATTAACCTGCATTAGTTGTGGCTCACAATTCTACACATACTCCGAGTTACTTATTCGCCACTTAATAAGTGTAGAGACATCGAAGTTTACGAAGTTTGCATGCGTATTGAACTAGAAAAAGCACATAAAAACAAAGAATTTGTATTTTCATGAACATTATGTTTGTGGGGCGACATATATAATACCATTGTGAGGTTTTATATATATATAATATATATGCCTCATATCTCGGTTAAATTTTTCCGCCACATAACTAGGTTTAAATTCCAGCACCTCATATCATGGCCAGTTTCTATATATATATATATATATATATATATATATATATGAAGACTACATTTACAACAGATTTTGAAGAAGACATGCATTTACAATAGATTTTCAAGAGGACTGCATTTACAACAGATTTTCTTGAATATATATATATATATATATCGTTTCCCTTAAAGCACACGGGAGACAAAACAATTTAGAGTTGCTTCCCCTGAAAATGTATCACTTCCCCTAAAACATATTTTGGTTCTGGTCTGACTTTTCCTTAACTGAAATCAACAAACTGGCGTGTGCATCCAGCGAAGACTCAGAGCAGCCTGGGCATCTGTCCAGTATGATCAGAGTCTTCATTGTCCGCATGAGGAAAGCTAGGTACCTTAGTTATCCACTGAACGCACAGCGAAGACTCTGAACAGACTGGGTGGATGCCCAGGCTGATCAGTCTTCGGTGGGCGCATATCGTCATGAGGTGGCTCAGACACGTTGGGCCTTTTGCTCTCTATTCTTATCTTTCTGTAGTTTCAAATGATTCTGTTAGCGGACAGCGAAGGCCCTGATCAGACTGCGCGCATGCGCAGTCTGATCTGGGCCTTCCCTGTCCGCAAATGCCCGAAGACACGCTTCAGCATGGCACGGCCAATGTAATACGCTCTCTCTATTATATAACGAATACGTATAAGCTGGGGCATTGGATTTCCTACAAGATTGCTTGTGCACACAGCGGAGACTCGATCAGCGTTCGCATCCACACAACCTATACAGAAACACTGTCGTCCGTCTGAGGAAAGTTTTGCTGTTTTTTTTTTTTTTTATTATTATTATTTATTTAATCAATTCAAACATTTACATTATAATTACAAAGACAAAATTCAGATATGTTAATATTTTTCAGTTTTTCAAAACATTTCATAATATTTCATATACAAAGTTAAATGAGAACAGAGAAGAAGACAGTAGAGAGGAAAAGATGAAGGAAGACAGATATTTTATTTATTTTACTGAAAATGACTGCGATTAAATGGCTCGCAAAATATTAACCCTTCTCTTGCAGAACACGACATGCCCTATCTCAGCACATAGTGTAGATACAGATCAGTTGGATTCTGAAGAAGCCAACTGATCTGGATCTGCACTGTTTGTCATTAATTATGGGAATTTTAATCAAAAACCCGGATCAAGAAATCTGATTGGCTGGAAATTAGAAGTGGGCGTGGCATCTTAATTTATTCAGCAAGGCAAGGGTAATCAAATTCTTCAGAGTTCGACCTGCAACTAGTCAGCCATTTTCATTTAGTGGAATTGACTGGATAGTTGTGGGTCATAAAGCAGGATCACTGATGATGGAATCGCCCCTGATCTTGAACATTGAGTATAATAGGTATGTAGCTTTGACCTTGGAAATAGGAGAACCATTTCCACATAAACGTCCCCTTGCAGGGCTCCGAGGTGAGTGAAGCGCATAGCTATTGAAACTTGTACATTTCAAAATGGCTTCCAGTATTCCTTGCTCTGTCTCTGCAAAGAGACCTCGACCGGATTTAAACGATGACGACCAAATGCCTACCCTCTTCACGATTCAAGAAAAAAATCCTTCATGCTTAATAATCAAATCTAATATTGAAAAAAAGCATCACTTCTTTATTATCTTTTATTATAGAAAAACAAATACAAGGCTTAATTGGGACAGTAAAATCAGTAACAGAAAATAAGAGATGAAACATTACTAGTAGAAACCAGCAATAAACGTCAGTCAGAAAATTTGTTAATCGATAATTTTTTATGTTACCTGTCATCGTTTCCGAACATAAAACATTAAATTCATCCAAAGGAATCATAAAAGATAGAGCTTTAAAAGAAAAAAAAAAACAGAAGACATCAAAGATTACCTAAAAGATCAAGGAGTTATAAATGTTAAAAAGTTTAAGGTTAAACATGACAAAGGAAACCTAATAAACACAAATACTTTACTACTGATGATTTAATTCGACAACTACCCAAATCATTGAAATATTCTACAGAATTATACCTGTTGAAATATATGTGCCAAATCCTCTGCGGTGTTTTAACTGCCAGAGGTTTGGACATCATAAAACCAGATGTACAGTTCCAATGGGTCAGTATGTGAAAAATGTGGTGCAGATGGTTTGACTATTATACAACTTAAAGTAAAATCCAGAAAATGTGTCAAATGTCGAGGAAATCATGTTTCAAGATCAAACAAATGTGAACTTTGGATAAAAGTAAAGGCTGTAATGAAAATAAAAGTAACCAACAACATAACATATTTCGCAGCCAAAAAACTTTTTGAACAAAAGTAGTGCAATCTCTCACAGCAAAGCCAGACTCCAAAACAATATCTACTCAGTATAATACAGAAGATTAAACAAGAGGCCCACGGGCCACGGGTCGCTCACCTGAGTGACATAGCCACTGCAGATATGCAGATGTTATGCAACATTTTTCCAATCCTGTCATCACGACTAATGAAAAGATCATCATTTAAGCAGTTCTTAATTTTGAAGAAGAATATTATACATGGCATGACAGTTAATGGAGCGTGATCACTTGAACAAACTCTCGATCACATTTCAACAATAGGATCAATGTGAAATTTGGTGGCAATTGCCTAAGTGGTTTCTGAAGAATCATGATTTTATACATGTAAACAGCACAGTGGCAGGGAAATATAACAAACATAAACAAGATGGCAACCATCTTGGATTTCCAATCAGAATGACTAACTACTGTTTATCTACAAGTCACCTCGATACTTCCGATGAACTTTAAGTCAATTGCCCTTTCGGTTCAGGAGAAAAAGTTCAAAACATGTTTTCAAGATGGCCGCCATGGCCGCAATTTGGGATTTCCTGTCGCAACGGTTTGAACTAATTTTAATATACAAGTCACCTCGATGCTTCCTACCAAGTTTCGAGTCAACTGGCCGTTCAGTTCAGAAGAAGAAGGGAAAAATATATTTTCAAGATGGCCGCCATCTTGGACTTCCGATCGGCACAATTTTACATGTAGCTATTTTTATATCTACAAGTCATCCCGATGCTTCCTACCAATTTTCAAATCAATTGGCCCTTTGGCTCAGGAAATACGCGAAAAAATAAGAGTTTCAAGATGGCCGCCATGACGACCAATCTTGGATTTCCGATCCAAACAATTTAAACTACTTTAGATCTACAAGTCACCCGAATGCTTCCTACCAAGATTCGAGTCAAATGGCCTTTCAGTTCAGGAGAAGAACCGAAAAATAGATTTTCAAGATGTCTGTTATGGCGGCCATCCTGGATTTCTGATAGGGACGATTTTAGCTATTTTTGATCTACAGATCACCCTGATGCTTCCTACCTAGTTTAAAGTCAATAAGCCTTTCAGTTCAGGAGAAGGAGTGAAAATAGATTTTCAAGATTGGATTTCCAATCGGAACGATTTTAGCCATTTTTTTTATCTATAAGTCACCCTGATGCTTCCTACCAAGTTTCAAGTCCATTGGCTTTTGGGTTTAGGAGAAGAAGTGAAAAAAAGATTTTCAAGATGGCCACCATGGCGGCCATCTTGGATTTCCGATCAGCATGATTTTAGCTATTTTTAATCTACAAATCACCCTGATGCTTCCTACCAAGTTTGGAGTCAATTGGCCTTTCAGCTCAGGAGAAGAAGCGAAAAATAGATTTTCAAGATGGCGGTCATAGCGGCCATCTTGGATTTCCGATCGGAAACATTTTTGCTATTTTTGATCTACAAGTCACCCCGATGTTTCCTACCAAGTTTCGAGTCAACTGGCATTTGGGTTTAGGAGAAGAAGCGAAAAATAAATTTTCAAGATGGCCGTCATGGCGGCCATCTTGGATTTCCGATCAAAACAATTTAAGCTATTTTAGATTTACAAGTCACCCGAATGCTTCCTACCAAGTTTCGAGTCAAATGGCCTTTCAGTTCAGAAGAAGAACCGCTATGCTTCCTACCAAGTTTCGAGGCAATTGGCCTTTCGGTTCAGGAGAAGACGCGAAAAACAGATTTTCAAGATGGCCGCAATGCAACGATTTTAGCTATTTTTGATCTACAAGTCACCCTGATGCTTCCTACTAATTTCGAGTCAATTGGCTTTTGGGTTTAGGAGAAGAAGCGAAAAATAGATTTTCAGGATGGCCGCCATGGCGGCCATCTTGGATTTTCGATCGGCATGAGTTTAGCTGTTTTTGATCTAAAAGTCACTCTGATGCTTCCTACCAAGTTTGGAGTCAATTGGCCTTTCGGCTCAGGAGAAGAAGCGAAAATAGATTTTCAAGATGGCGGCCATGGCGACAATCTTGGATTTCCGATCGGAACAATTTTAGCTTTTTTTGATCTACAAGTCACCCCGATACTTCCTACTAACTATCGAAATTGGCCCTGGGGTGTAGGAGTAGGCTTTTAAAGCAATTGTTGACGCCGCACGACGGACGACGGACATTGACTGACCACAATAACTCACCATTCGTGCTCATGGTGAGCTAAACATTACACGAAGTTAAAAATCATACAAGCTAGAACAAAAAAATCAACTTCCCAAAATAATTCACAATCTTCAACTTCAAAAACAAACATAACATCTTCATCATCAAGACCAAATTCAAAGCCAAGAAAACAAAACGAACCACAGACACCAAGTTATACGTCAAGATAACAATCACAAAGTACATGAGGCTCCCAAAATCATACAAGCTAGAAAAAAAATATCAACTTCCCAAAATAATTCACAATTGTTAACTTCAAAAACAAACATAACATCTTCATCATCAAGATCAAATTCACAGCCAAGAAATCAAAACGAACCACAGAAACCAAGTTATACGTCAGGACAACAATCACAAAGTAGAAACAACTCCAAATCAAATAATAAATCTCCTAAGAGAGACCACACAAATTCAAATAGAACACCAAAAGGGTCACAAGATCCCATAAAAGTATTCAATAGATACGCAAACCTCGATTCTATGGATGGCACATAAAGCTGAAACATAATCCAAACAATACTTCTTATTATTCCAAAAAAGAAGAAACACAATGAATAATACAAAGCACAACAAAATATTACAATGGATTTGTCGAGGACTTTGACCAAATTACAATGAGAAATTATTATTTATATCTTTATTTTCTCCCCAATTATTTTGTATTCAAGAAACAAAGTTAAACAATACTGACAGTATATCTTTTAGTAATTACACCCCATATTATTATATGCACAATGATTATCAAAAAACCTCTGGTGGATCTTCCACCCTAGTAAAAGCTGATATTCCACATAGCACAATTGATCTTACTACCAACTTACAGGCTAAAGCTGTAAAAGTAACCTTATCCAAAACTATCACTATATGTTCTGTATATATTCCTCAAAACTCAAATCTAGAACAAAATTATTTAGAAAATCTCCTTCTCCAACTTCCACGTCCTTGCATTATAACGGGTGATTTTAATGAACATAGTCAATTTGGGGATGTTCAAATTTCAATAATAAAGGCAAAATAATAGACGATTTTATCAAAGAAAATGATTTATGTATATTAAATGAAAAACAACCAACATACCTCCATCAAGCATTTGGAACCTTTTCATCTATAGATTTATCTATATGGCATCCATCACTTTATCTTGATTTTCAATGGTCAGTCTCTGATGGTCTTCATGGAAGTGATCATTTTCCCATTACCATTAAAAAAATAGAAGAGACAAATGAAGATTCACCAGAAAGATGGAACTTTAAAAAGGCAAATTGGGAGAAATTTAAAAAATTGTGTGAAAAAAAATTGCAAATTGAAAATTTTATTAACAAAGAAGATCCAGTCATGCCTTTTTTCAGAATTTCTCTTTAAAATGTCTGAAGAATGTATTCCAAAGTCCTAAAAAAGCTCAAGGAAAAATAGGCCCTGGTTTAATAGTGAATGTAAAGAAGCTATTAAAAAACGAAAAGATAGTTCAAAGAAATTCAATAAACAACCAACAAAAGATAATTTGAATATAGGCAAAGTAATTCGAGCTAAAGCCCGTCGCACTATAAAAATTGCTAAACGGTCATCATGGCAAAATACGTGTCTAAAATAAATTCAAAAACTTCAATGAAAAACATATGCAACATGTTAAGAAAAAAATAATACAAAAAAAAAGAAAATAACCTCTGTAAATCACTTCAAAACCAATGACAAAACATTTGAAACTAAAAAAGGAAATAACAGATATGTTAGGTGAAACATTCCAGCAAAGTTCTTCCTCTGCTTATTATAATAAAAATTTTCAAAATTTAAAAAATGAAGAAGAAAAACACCCTTTCAATTTCAACTCTGATAATAATGAAACATATAATTTTCCTTTTACAATACCAGAACTCATGGAATCTCTGCAAAAATGCTCATGACTCAGCAACTGGCACAGATGAAATACACTATCAAATTTTAAAACATCTACCTAATAAATCTCTAAATACTCTCTTAGAAAGCTTTAATATAATATGGAAGAGAGGAATTTTCCCTTAATGTTGGACAGAAGTAATTGCTTTACCTGTTCCAAAACCAAACTAAGATCATACTGAACCAACAAATTACATGGCTATTGCATTACTTAGTTGTGTTTGTAAAACTATGGCCAGGATGATTAATAAAAGACTAGTTTGGTACTTGGAGAAAACATAATTTAATCTCTACTTATCAAACTGGTTTCAGGAAAAATATAAGTATTAATGACCAATTGATCAGATTGGAAACATTTACTCGTAATGGTATTATAAGAAAGCAACATGTAGTTGCTATTTTCTTCGACTTAGAAAAAACATATGGTACCACTTGGAGATATGGTATAATGAAAGAATTACATAACATTGATTTGAGAGGTCATCTGACTGATTTTATACAAAATTTTCTGTCAAACAGATCTTTTGAAGTTCGTGTTGGCTCTACATTATCAGATGTCTATGATCAAGAACAAGGTGTCCCATAAAGATGTATTTTGTCAACAACTCTATTTAATATTAAAATAAACGACATCACTAAGTGTCTAGACAATGATATAAACTGTTCTCTATATGTAGATGACTTTCTTATATGTTACTGCTCAAAAACAAGAAAACTATAGAGAAAAAAAAAAAAAAAAAAACAAACTCCAAAACACTCTAAATAAAATTGAACAGTGGACTACAGAAAATGGATTCAGGTTTTCTTAAACAAAGACAAAATGTGTTCACTTTTGTCGACAACGCAACCTTCATCATGATCCCACCTTAATAATATATGGGATTCAAATTCCAGTAGTAGATGAAGCTAACGTTCTAGGTTTTATATTTGACAAAAAGCTAAATTTTCCGCCACATATTAAAGCTTTAAAACTGAAATGTTTAAATGCTTTAAACATACTAAAAATTATTTCTAGTTCAGATTGGGGAGGTGATAAAACCACTGTACTAAACCTCTATAGATCTCTAATAAGGTCTAAACTAGATTATGGCTGTATTGTGTATGGCTCTGCTCGAAAATCATACATGAAAATCACAGATACTATACATCATCAGGGTTTACGTTTACCCTTAGGAGTTTTTCGTACATCTCCAATTGAATGTTTATATGCAGAAGCTTGTGAACCATCTTTATACATAAGAAGAGAGAAACTTGCTTCACAGTATATTTACTAAACTAGCAGCTAGTCCCAAGAATCCAGCTTACAATGACATATTCTAGCCTCTGTAAAAACAGTCTTATGAAAATCAACCTAATACTATCAAACCATTGGGTCTCAGACTAGAATCTATAATTAAAGAAGCAAATCTTGATATACAAAAAGTTGTAAATAATTCCTTACTCCAAACAGAATCATGGACCTTGAAATCCCCAGAAATTCTATTTGAGCACAACGAAGGAAAACAAATCTCAAACCAACCCTATGTTTCTTAAAAATAAGATTTTAGAAATGAAGTCCAATTACAATGACTATATGTCTATTTATACAGACGGGTCGAAACAAGAAGATAAAGTGGCATGAGCAATAAATCGGTATGAAACATTAAGTGCTCGATTACCTGATACATGCTCAATATTCACAGCAGAAGCTATAGCTATAAATTTAGCACTTATGTCCATTAGAGATATTAATTACAAGAAACTTATTATATTTTCTGATTTCCTATCAGTATTAAACTCACTTACACATAATGATCATTCTAATTCTATGATTCAACAAATATTAAAAAGATACTTTGAGTTATCAAAAACAAAAACAATCATATTTTGTTGGATCCCTAGCCATATAAATTTACAAGGAAATGACGAAGCTGATTATGAAGCAAAACGTGCACTAAACCAACCAGTTACAAACATTGAAATTCCTTATGCCCGTTACAAACATCATAAAAGAAAATATGAACAAAATCAATGCAAAACAATATTAGATAACAACCAATATAATAAATTACATAAAATTAAACCCATTTTTTTCAAACTTTTAAATTTCTATCAAACAGAAAGGAACAAGTGATTTTGACCCGTTGTCTTATTGGACATTCATATTTCACTCATTATTTTATCTTAAAAAACGAATAGGTACCAATATGTGTATCCCGTCAAGTCAATAAAATTTTACAATGAAAACATATTTTATTGGAATGTATAGATTTCCAACATATTGGAACTCGCTTTTATGATGTTAAAACTTTGACAGCTCTTTTTAATCAAGGATCATCAAAACAGATTTTAACTTTTTTAAAAGAAATAAATATTTTTAATAATTGTTAATAAACACAAATTCTATCAAATTACACTTCTCACTTTTAAAACATATTAAACAAGTTTGATAAATAATATTAACCAATTTTTAATATTTACAGATACCATATGACCAAATGGTTGAGGTGTCTTTAAACAGAATTACTCACTCACTCACTCACTCACTCACTCAAATTCTTCACATGGTAGCTGCCTACGCTTGTTCTTTCTGACTACATTATCATTTTGATGTATGTATGTATATAGTAAAAATACGTCTGTGGCTCTCACATAAAAGGGGAAAAGGTTTGCGGCCCATTTAAAGATAATTTCGATGTTTGGCTAACAATACAATTCGAATCAATGACTGATCAGTCTGCGAATATGCACAGGCTAATCCGATTCCTTGCTGGGTGCACAAGCAGACTTGTAGGAAATACCACGGTTTATAATATAGAAAGGCCGGCCTCGGTGGCTCAGTTGGATGCGCCGTCCGACTGGAGACCAGGAGGTCGCGGGTTCAACCCCCGCCGAGGCCGGCAACATTCTTTCGTAGAGATTGATCATGAAATATTTTCTACGGTCATTCTCTCCCTTCCGCTGATTCAAGAAGGGTAGTTGTCAGTTTCTGGCGAAAGAATGTGCACAATATTGGTTAACCGCTTAGAGGACTAAGCCTGCCCAGTAAACGTATGGGTAGGTAAACTGACCGCACTTGACATGACCCCATTGGGTTGACTGGGCCCTAAAACCTTAACACAAACAAATTATAATATAAAAAAAACAAACAAAAAATAAAAACAACACGTCGAAATATATTGTTTTAATCTGGTTTATTTTAGGTGTCTCTATGTAGTATGTAAAGCGGACGACAAGTCAAATGTTATTTTATTAAAAGCTATTTTTTCACATTTTTTGCGAAGTATATACATACATACATACATACATACAATGCAATGCATGAATGCATACATACATACATAAAAACATATTGAAGCTCTTTCAGCACTGCAGACCAAAATTGATACCTTTGCAAATAGAATTGATCCTGATGAGAACTAATCAAGACCTACACTGTTTGCCTTTTCAACCTTTCAATAAGAGAGACAACTTTCATAACTTCCTGTATTCTTTCCTGCATGTCAAGCACCTTCTGAAAAGGGGTACTATACGAAAAAAATTTGCTCCCCTTACCAGAATCGGATGAACAATTTTGAAAGAGATGCTCCCTTGAAAGTGTATCAATGCCACATAAACTCATCGTAATGTACACATGAGCCAGCGAACGACCAAACCTACCATAAGACCTGTGTGACCAGCAAAGACTCAGAGCACCTTGTACATCCACCCAGTATAGCACGGATTCTCGTTTATATCTCTTTTGACAGCCCAGAGGTTGTAGAAGGAATATTCGATCAGCGGACACTCTGATCAAACTGGTCGCTGGACATTTTTAATAATGATAAGAGAAAAAAAAGCTAAAATCTACTGATTGGAGAAAAATGAGGGCTTAAAAATTTAAAGAAAACAAAAAACAAACAAAAAAACAAACAAACAAAAGAAAACTATTTATAGAAAAAGGTGAAAAGTGACGCAAACTGAATAGGATGAAATAAAAATATAAAAAGAAAACCAGGGCCCAGTTGTTCAAAGCTAACGATTCGTTAAAATTTACATCAAGTGATACGCAAATATTCTGAATTTTTTTGCTGAAAAAATGTGAGTAGCTTTTCACATTTTGTCAGCAAAAAATATCAGAATATTGTGTATTGAATCAGCTAAAACAGTTAACGAAATGACCCTTAACGACGTCGTTAAGCTTACGACGCTTTGAACAACTGGGCCCAGCCCTCAGATGAGCAGAAAGCCGGAAAACGTTTTAAAGAACAAGAAATGTCAATAAGCAGTGCTTATAAGATACCACCCGCTCAGAAAACAAAACGTAGCGGACGGACGGATGTTCTAACGAAATGGGTATTATGTGACTTTTTATGTGGACAACTGATGGTTATGTGACTCTTTTTCATGTGACCCGTCACATAAAATAATACTGTGTCACAACACCCTCACTTACACGGAATAAATCTGACCAGTTGAGAGTTGTGTGACTGTAAGTCACAACTGTGATGACAACAGTCAAATAACACCAATTTCATTAGCCCGGAGAGACGAATGGACGGACACACGGACGGACAACGGTAAAAACAGTATTCACCCACAAACACAAATAATGGATAGAATTTAAAGAAAATTCCACACTTTTAAAGGGAAAGTGAAAATGTTAAAGAAAGTGAATAGTAAGCTAAAGTTTTACTAATTAGAGATCCAAATCAGTCCCTCATATTTGTATAGCCTTGGGAATGTCCAAGATAACGGCCCGCTTTAGATTTATAAAGAATGCTAGCTGGGGTATGCTAAGACCATTTAGTGAAAGTCTCAAGACCCAAACACTTACGTGCAAATAGTATCATACCGAGAAAACGACAGTAATAAAGCATTTCGTAACCGGCCTGTAACATATAATGTAACGATTTAGCAGTATTTGTTATAACGCCATTAACGCATAGCATGTAGAGCAGACACCATTCCGAAATATTTTTTCTTTGTTTTGTTTGTTCCAGAAACTAGGGTTTGGCAAATTGTCTCCTTTTGAAACCATTTTCACGAAATGCCAATGCCTGTTTTCTTGGAAAAAAATACCATCAAGTAGTCGTCTGCTGACTTTACCAAGGAAATGGTAATGGTTAACTTTCTAAACCTGTTTTTGCGTTATATTAAGAAAGGAGGAGAACCTACTTCACAGATAATCTTTCAAATCGGTAATTTGCTGTCGATTTCTATTTCGTTGTTCTGACAAAAACCAGGATAGGCTCAGAGACTGTAGTAAAAAACAAGGCATTATATTGGCTAACTTGATGCTTAACCGTATTGTCATTCGCGCACAATTTACTTCTAAGGTTATCAAAATATTGTTCCTGAGTGCCTTAAATGATGACAATACGGTAGTACATAAAATCTGCAAATATACGTACTTTCATCCTTGGTACATACTCTGAGCTTTTTCTAATTTCAATCAAATCAAATCAACGAAAATAATAATAACAAATCAACGAAAATAATAATAAAAAACGACTAAACTGTTTGAACGGGCCCATTTCGCAAAACAAAAAAAAATCTATAGTCTTTTTCACTGTTTTCTATGACGTAGGTTCTCCCCTTGTTCAGGGTATTGGATAAACCTGGGCGACTGTCCGCTATGTTTTACCCGAAATCTAAACTGTGTGACTTCACGTTTACTTTCTTCCACACCAAGATTCTTGTGAAATGGGGACTACCCTAAAAGAAAAACTGGCCCCACGGGGAGCATTTATTTTTAGACCAGACCCCGTTTTCAGAAGGTTAGAAGGGTTCTACTCAAAAAGGAAAGAATGTGCTCCTCTTCGGAGCAAATTATTTCCTTTTAGAGTAAACCTGCCCCTTGGGAGGCAATGCTTTTCTTTTAGAGTAGATTCCACAGCCCTAGATAAGAGTGGGTATCCAGATAATACTTTTCTTATTTCTGCATGAAAACATATGTTGTGCGTACTCATTAGAAGCGCCTCGACAAGGCGCATCAATGAGTACCACAACATATGTTTTCGTAGAGACATAAGAAATATAACAATACTTTTTGGTTAAAAAAACAAAACAGCTTAACCATAGCTATGGGTTCTTTTTAAAAGGAACTCCAAAGTCCGAACAGTGCTGCCTCCCCATAATGTGTATCTGTTCATTTAAGTCCGTAGTAAAATCTCTTCTTCCATTCTACTTGTTCCGCTGGGAAGGCAAAGGTGGCATAGGTTTCTCATCTGTTCCGGATTCCTCGCTGTCCTGAAATTCCAAATGTAAATATTTGCTGTATAACTGTCAGAAATAATTGGTAATACAACCCTATTTTCCGTTTTTATTTTAGCATTTGTTTGCATTTTGACGGTTCCGTCAGAAATCTCAGATCTTCTTACATAGGATGCTTAAGAGAAAATGTCATGCGTCAGTAAGAAAACATAATAATTTACCCAAGACATATTAAAGAAAACTTGGTGTAGCCTCAAGAGTAAGAGAGGGCAAAACCAAAGCAAAAGTCTACTAAGAATAACTTTTCAGATGAGAGGAGCATCCTAACGTTCGTGACTTTGTCAGAGATTTCTAAATGAAAACGGCATAAGGTTCTTTTCATACAGGTACTTAAATACTGATACCAGCATGTAAGTACTTATGTCCGTATAGAAACACTGAGTTTATGCTACGCTCAGGGACAACAATTTATGCGCACCGATATTTGGCCCCATTGGCTCGATATCGCTGCGCATGAATTGTAAGTCCCCGAGGGTAAATAAAGCCATTTGATCAAAATCAGTTCGGAAGTAAGAAAAGTAGAGGGTTTTCAGCATTTAGTAAATTGGGACTCTGATCTGTCAGACATTTCATCATGAAAATGACATAATATCATGTTCATATTTGTGCCAAATAACTAATACAGGCATTAAAGTACGGAGGCAGATGTACGGAGCTGAGGATAATCTCGGAGACGTTTAGTCCATCAGCAACGATATCGACCAAGTTGTGTAACGTTAACTTAATCATATCCAATTTAGTGTGCTGGACACACACACACATCTGTCTAATTTTAACGAGAAAACAAAACAGCGAGTCACGCCATGAGAAAAGTTGTATCCTGAGTAAATGCGATCAGCAACGATGCACATCAACAAGCGGAGCTATATCGTTTAAACGTGGACTGTTATGACTCGTCGTATACTATAGTACATACACTGAAACCTGTGTAAGAGAGTCACCTCTGAGATTGACTTCAGCGATTGATGTGGAAAGGTGGCCGTCTTATAAAGGTACATGTCATGTAATTTTGCTAGAAAAATATGATGACATGTACCTTTATGAGACAGACCCCTTTTCCACATCAACCACTATTTAAGCCCGCGCAGTTGCGCAGACCACTCTAGGGTTTTGTGGTCCGCATATGCCCAGAAGGGACATTTTCACATGGCGAAGGTCATGTGTATGCTATTGGCTTAAAAAATGTATCACCCATTCGTCACTGTCTGGTAGTGGCGGCGGCACTCGCAGTCGCGGTAGCGGTGGCAGGGGTCGATGTTGTAGATTGACAGTTGTATCTTCCATTGTACCATCCGTTCCACGTATTTTGCTCTGAAAGGCATCATATAGAATTCTTTTGTAAGAATGAGACACAATTAGTGAAGATAATGAAAAATATACTTACTAAGCCATGCTTAAAATACATATAGAGATACCAAGGTAAAATAAAAAAATCTAATCTAAAATAAAAATCTTTGGAAACAAAGAACACACAAAAGAACAAAAATCGGAGACTCGGTTTTATTAAGCCTCTTCATATACAGCAATGAAGTGGACGAGGCTACATACGCCCCGTTGCACCGGCTTAAGCGATATTTGATTTTCGAAGTAATCTGTCAAAAAATAATAATAAAAAAATAAAAATAAAAAATAAAAATAAATTAAAAAAATAAATGAAGATATAGTCTGCACTATGGTAAAGTAAGGGGAGGGAGTCGTTTTAAGGCCGCCACACGGCATTTAACCCCAGCTGCAGTGAAGTAAAATTCAAATCTAAAACGTTGCCTTTGGACCAAGGAACTCACAAAATACCACATTCCTCCCAGATATAATGACATGAAATGACAACCACGGTACACAGTAACAAATGCAAACCAACCACGACAAACAGCACGATTAAACTAAAGAACTAAAACCACAGCACCTGGCCCCGAGGTTATAAAACTTTTTTCATGCTCAGCTCAGCTGAGCATGACATTTTCTCTGCAATTAAATATGAAAATGCCAACAAAAGTTGGCATTTTCATACTTATTAGCAGAGAAATTTTCATGCTCAGCTATGTTTAGCAAGAAAGAATTTGCACTTGTTAGTAATTTGAGATTTATTAGCAAGACAAATTTCATGCTTAGCTGAGTTGAGCATGAAAAAAGTTTATAACCTCGGGGCCAGCTCTTTCTTTCCCAGGGCCAAGTTGTTCGAAACAAACGATGTCGTTAGTTAACGTATCGCTAAAACTCTGATCATTAAATATGGCATATACGCTAATTATTTTTGCTGAAATAATGTGAGTAGCTTTTGTATTTGCAAATGCTACTCACTTTTTTTCAGCAAAAATAACTGAATTTGATATTTTATTTACTAGAAAAGTTAACATTTTGACCACTAACGAGCTCGTTAAGCTAACGACGTTTTGAACAATTGCGCGCAGGTGATCACAATGCCATTCACAAAAATAGGACATTAAACAGGACAAAACACGAAACACATCCGGGCAGTGAGCAACCACAAGGATCGTCAAACACAAGAACGACCGCCTTATAACGGTCAGTAGTAAAACTATTGCGTCGGTGGGGAATTCAATCGAAATCTTAGCCTCAGACTGAAATGTTGTAAGACATCACGAAGTCATACCCAATAATTTTGACCCCCCTTAAACCCCACTTTTATACAGTAAAAAAGGTAAGAGAAAAGTCCAGGGAGTGCCACAATCACAAACCGCAGCCCTTCCCAGACCCCAAGAGGAAGAGGAAAACTGGAGTTTTCAGGGGTATACATTATTTTTCTTATTTCTGTTCAAAAACATAGCTTGTGGGTACTCGTTAGAACCGCCTCGGCGAGGCGGTTCTAATGAGTACCCACAAGCTATGTTTTTAGCAGAAATGTGAAAAATATCAGATTTTTTATCTGAAAACTTTCAGTTTTTGGTGGTAAAATTTACAATATATTTGAATAGGTGTGTTTTCGTAATGAAGTTCAAAAATAATGTTCGCAGAGTCTCGCGAATTCAATCAGTGACACAATAACAGAAAACAAATGCGTAAATTAAATTACATCACTGTGATGTAACAAGAATAAGGTCTCGTTTTTGCAAAAAAGCAAACAGTGTGGACCCTGATCAGACCGCTCCTGATCTGGGTCCACACTGTTTGCAAAAATGACTTTTAAAATCACAGGCAGATGACAAAGCAGACGACAACTGTTGTGGCTGGCAGTTTTAGGGTTAACAGGAATAGTATAGAAGATTTCCAGGAAGAGCCAATAGCACAGAACATAGCTTAACAATGCCACAAAAAGTGTGAGAAAACAAACCGTGACAGACAGAACACATGCCACAAACAAAAGATAAATAAAGTATCCGGCCCTCTCTTCCCCAACGAGGTAATGCTAGACAAGGTCTATCAGAAACAACAATAAGACAACACGAGAAAACATGAAAAAAGCACCGCAGCGAGTAGCCACAGTGGGCATAACAACCATATCATCACGAAAACATACCTATATAATTTTGACACCCATAAACTCCACATTTATATAGTAAAAATGGGTTTGCAGGTGTATACATTATTTTTCTTATTTCTGCTCAAAAATAGATTGTGGGTACTCGTTAGAACCGCCTCGACGAGGCGGTTCAAACAAGTACCTACAATCTATGTTTTGAGCAGATATATGAAAAATATCAGTATGTTATCTGAAAACTTTCAGGTTTTTTTTTTTTTTTTTTTTTTTTTTTTGGTGGTGAAATTTTATATATCTTTGAATAGGCGTGTTTACGTAATATTTTCCTTATTTTCTGTAATGAAAATGCGATACGACGTAGTAAGAGAACATATTTTGCACATGTTTGTTAATGTAATATCTGCCCCACCTACAATAGTGTGTTTTTCTTGTCCTTCGGAACAGTGTTTACATTTCTAAAAACACATTTATCATAAACACGCTGCTAAGTGATTTTTGCACTTTAGGTACCGCACATGAACAGACCTAATCAAATCAAGTGCCATGTATTAAAGCGTTTGCGCTTTTGAGTTCTTTGTACTTACAAGTGCTTCCTCTTTACTGACTTTCTAAATTCAGCAAATCATTTTTATTACTATCAGTAAACAAAACTTTGCATGCAAACAGGATATTGTTTAGAATGTAAATACCCTATACCCAGCTAGCATTGTCCTAAATCTATACTGGACAGCTATCGGCCCGACAGGATGCTTATCGGGCCGATAAAGATGAAGGATAGATTTAGGCAGAATGCTTGATGGGTATGTTTTCTTAAGTAATTACCTCCTCGCTAGTTGATGATGATGGTCGGGGAGGGAGCGGGAGTGGTCTACTTTTCCTATCTACAGGCGGTTTAGGAGGTAACGCATTCCTCAGTTCTGTCACTGCGCTCTTCATAAAGAATAAAAGTGCAATATTTATTTAGTAGTAGTATTAGTAGTAGTAGTAGTAGTATATTGTTGTTGATGCCGTTGTTCAAGCTATTATCGATTTTGTTTTCTTACCATTGCGAAAACATGCCTATTCAAATGTACTGAACTTTTACCACCAAAAAAAAAAAAAAAAAAAATGAAAAATTTCAGATAAAAAATTCTGATATTTCTCGTATTTCTGCTCAAAACATAGATTGTGGATAATCGTTAGAACCGCCTCGGCGAGGTTCTAACGAGTACCGTAAATCTTTTTTTTTTCTGAGCAGAAATAAGAAAACTAATGTATATCCCTGTTCACCCCAATTTTACTATATAAAAGTGGGGTTTAAGGGGGTCAACATTATATAGGCATGTTTTCGTGATGAAATACAAACATGACGTTGCAAATGTAATGGATTTGTTTGAGACTCTTTTGGTGGACACATCAAAATTTAATTAAACCTTGCTAAACATAGAATAAAAATAAGCAAATCGTGTCTGAACCAAAATTCAGATTTCAAAAATATAGATTCTAAAAAGAGCGACTTTTGAGAACAATTAACACTTTCACACAAAATACTCAAAATTACCTACAGTGTCAGGTGTTCTGGGCCAGACTAGAATTAGGCCACAACAAACAAATTCAGAGAATGTACCCAACCAGTACTGTTAAATTGCATGCGTAGTAGGTACTTCCTGCAGAGGTACCTACTACGCATACACTTTTTACAGTATTGGATCTAAAACAATAACTGTAAAAATGCGGAAAAATTAAAGAAACAAGGTACCAATTATCTATGCACACGTACGAACGTTTAATATTTGAGCTGCAAAAATGACCAAGTGCAGAATGCCGAAAAAGTGATAAAAATACATTCAGAAAATAGCAAAAGCACATGCATACCTTCCGACCATGACAAAAAACACTTGCAACGTTCAAGAAGATCCTCCAACAGCTATGAAGAATTTGCGTCCACAAGGGACCAACTACCTATGCACATTTATTTATAATATTTGAGCTGTAAAAATGGCTAAGTCTAAAACGCAGAAATAATTCCAGAAATATATAAAAGCACATGCATATTTGACAAAAACACCCGCAAAGTTTCAAAATGATCCGCATATAAACTTTAAGATGACACAAGGTACCCGCTCTCTACTGGGGATCGAAAAATGACTTAGTTTAAAAACGCAGAGAAAGGTTCAACAAATAATTTCAGGAATACACCAATAACACACGATTCTTGACAGACCATGACAAAAAACACCTGCAAACTTCAAACCGAACCGTTTATAACTGTATGAGGAGCTACCTCTACAAGGTACACACTGACATACTGTGTTCAAAACGCAGACAAAGTAACAAAACTAATTTCAAGAATATACCAAAAGCACATGCATGCGTTCAGATTCTGACAAACACATCTGCAAGGTTTCCTGTTGATCCGTCTACAAATGTAGGAGGAGTTACGTCAACAAGGAACCTACTTTCAGAGGTGGTAGACGGAGTGTTGGGGGATTACGGAAAGCTGAGTACTATGTCCTCTCGCTTTTCGTCGGAAAGGCGGGGGAGAACAATGACCCTCCTACATCCGGGATGGGGTCAAAGGATCATGAAGAAACGTTTCATCTTCAGCCCACAAAAATGACACCAGTGAAGATACTGTTCAGATTGCGCAAATGCGCAGGCTGGTCTGTATCTTCGCTGGATGCACATTTCCGAAGGTACCTTTTCTGGTGTTGCGGCAAATATATGTGTGATACGTCGACTTGGTACTCCAACAAAATCATTTTTGCAATAGTGGTGAATTTTTGTTTAAACCAGGCGCATCCCTTAATCTCACTTTTGGTCAGATATATGCAAAAAAAGGGTATTTGTCTGGCATGTCCATTGGTGGAAACCGTATCGACGTATTCCAAATACTTACAAAGTTATTGAGGTTTAAATTTTTTGCTCATTTGCATCTCATTAATATTAATAAAGAACTAGTGACATCAATGGTTCTTATGAATAATCTTAAGAAAATGTTTACAAAAAATAAGGTTTAAATATTCTGGGAATGTTCACACAGATATGCCAGATTCCTTCATTTTACATACAGGGCTGCGCGTACATACATATTTTTAAAATCAATTTGTTTTTTAATTAAAAACTTAACTTATAAAATCAAATTTAAACAAGAAAATCGGTGAATCCGAATGTTCCCGCAGCTGTGGGAAGGTTATGTTAGTGAAAGAGTAAAATATTTAAAGAGATATGCTATCGATAAGCTTATTATTGCAATCAAGGCGCTGTAGGCGCTTATGGCCTGGGTATAGGAAGGCCCAAGACAAATGAATAGAGATCCATTTGAAAACCTGTAGAATGTAAAAAAAACAACAACAAAAAAACTAGAAATGTGTCCACAGTACACGGATACCCCCGCTTTGGGTACCACTATAAAACTGTGCAAACCTTGCCAAATTAGCCTACGTCAATGCGGGGGCATCTGTGTACTTTGGACACATTTTTAGTTAACTAAGAATCCAAAAATAATGAGAAATGTAAGGCCCTTTGTCTGCAAGGTCAGTAAGTCCTAAACCATGAGACTAAGAAACTCAGTTTTGTATTCTCTAGTAAGTGATTTTCAACAAAGAATGAAAACATGAGGAGAAATGTAAGGCAATTTCCCTGCAAGCCTTGTGGCTCTTAAACCATAAGACTAAGAAACTCAGTTTTGTGTTCCTAGTAAGTGATTTTCAACAAAGATAAGGCGTGCATCCAGAGTATAAGTAAGGGAGAAAACTCCAGATGGACAGATGCCGAACAGACGGTGGCCAGGCACCCTTTGCCTGCACTCTGCACTTCCCCTGATGGCCATCTATCAATGTATCACATTTCACTTAATTCCCTTATATACTATCACAGATAGCTCCGAACAAGCTTTTTAATGCAAAAAATAAAAAGGGAAGTTACTCCGCAAATACTGGTGCCAGGTTACGGTTCTGGCATTCTACAATTCCCTTCATGGCCCTATATCAGTGTAGCAAGTTTCATTTATTTATCGTCGATACTTTTAATAATATGCTCCGACCAAGCTAACTATTGCAAAAAATAGAAAGGAAAATTACTCTATAATTACTTGTGATAGAGTTACGGTTCTTGCACTTTGCAATTTCTCTGATCGGCGTCTCTCAATGTATCAAGTTTCATTTAATTCCCTTTCATACTTTCTGAGATATGCTCTGGACAATCTTTTTATTGCAAAAATTAAGGAGGGGAGTAACTCCGTAAATACTGGTGACAGGGTTATAGTTCTTGCATTCAGTAATTTCCTTTATAGCCCTCTATCACTGTATGAAGTATCATATATTTATTCTCAATAACTTTAGAGATATGCTCCGGACAAGCTTACTATTGCAAAAATTAGAAAGGGAAATAACTCTAAAATTACTTGTGATAGAGTTACGTTGCTTACACTCTGCACTTCCTCTGATGGTCATCTATCAATGTATCAAGTTTCATTTAATTCCTTTCTATACTTTTAGAGATAAGCTCCAGACGTGTCTCAGAATCGCAGTCCCCGTGATGCAAACAATGACACTCGGGACGGATTGTTCTGTCTACCCCTCACAGTTATCTAAGACTTTTATATTCTTACCTTAGTGGTCTGGTCCCTACGACTTGGTGCTGGCGGTGGAAGTGGAGGAAGCTGTAAATATATGAGTAATGAGTGTCTCTAAATGTCTTAACATGTTGTGTCTAATCTCATCTTTGTTTCATTATATGCTTTCTCTGTGATGTATTTGTTACCCGTGATGACTCATGGATGAGTTAGAAGACCACCACGCTGTCCGTACATGTGTATATTTACAACTATGGAAGCTGAGGGCGAGGGTTGGAATCCCGTAAAGTAGCTTAAGCACCCGACTCATCACCCCAGTAGTACAAATACATGTAATAATTATGTAACTCGGAGGCTTATAATTCTATTAACGGGATTATCAGCTCCCAAGTATGGGGTATACGACATGTAATGTGCGGGTTGCCTATCATCCGATTGGTTGCTGACTGACAGTTTATCATGAATACTATCTCGTTCTCTTTGAAAAACTGTTATGCTAATAGCTACTACACTAAATGTTAAGAAATAATAATTACATATGCCAGCTGCCCAGTCAAAGCTGGTTAACACTGAGCATGCTGGGTAAAAAATTCAGCAGAGGACATTTTGAATTTTTGTTTTTATTTTTCGCAGAAAACGGGGTTTGACATTTCATGCAAACTGTCTCCTTAGGAGACAGTTTGCATGGAATGTGAAATCCCATTTCTTTGGGAAAAAGAGCAATATCATCAAACAGTCGTCTGCTGAATTTGCCCAAAGAGTGATAAAGTTTAAAAGACTACAGTAAAGGTAGTAAAACTTAAAATTGATCGTCTTACTTTGCAAAGGTTATACAAACACATTAATGCTATTCACTGCTGAAGTCAGCTAGCCAATTAACCCTTAAAGCGCCAGTCACAACAATTGTCGTCTGCTTTGTCTTCTGCCAGTAACTTTAAAAGTCTTTGTTGCAATTAGTGTGGACCCAGATCAGACTCTGATCTGGGCCCACACCGTTTGCCTGTATGCAAAAATAGATTTGAAAAGTTTGCAAGAATATTCAGCAGACGACATAAACAGACGACATTTTCAGATCAGGTTTTCTTGACGTTTTAAGGGTTAAATGGCACTTTCGTCCTATAAGTTATTTCAAGGATCATAGCCCCGTTAGTAGAATTATAAGCCTCTATGCAAGTGAATTATATATTTAGTTAAGATTGGGCAGCAGTTGCCGCCTTTTTAAAAAAAAAAAAAAAAAAAAAAAAGATTGCCAACTCGGCTTGCCATCTGTACATTTTGTGGCTGTTTAATTGTATTTGTCTGTCTTTCTCTTTGATTTTAAGAACGTGATATGGGTCTGATTGTATCAGTACCTGAGTTAACTTACTTATTAAGCATGTACCGTACATACCCTAAGTATAGGGATACTACAGCGTCTCACAATATTTGTCCTATGAACAAGTCAATTCCTGTCCTTCAGAAACTGACGATTCAAGAAGGGCAGTTGTCAGTTTCTGGCGGAAGAATGTGCATAAATACTGCTCAACCGCTTAGAGGACTAAACCTGCCCAGTAAAAGTGTATTTATATAAACTGACCGGCTCGACATGACCTTAATATTATTGACTGGGCCGTAAAACTTCAACTCAAACAAACGAATAATAAAACATCTAAAGGGTTGCTGAAAGTCTAAAAATCCACTCCAATACTTGATTAGGTGCCTACAGCTGCTAGATAAGTTAGTGTCAATGTCGACTCAGAGACTACTCGTATGTCCTCAGTGTTTGCTCAGGCACAACTGTCCTAAAACTTTGTGTCTGTGTATTGGTGGTAGGGTAAGGGGTATATTTAATACGCCTTTTTATGCATTTAACTCGCGTCTTACAGCCCAGTGTTTTCAAAAGCAGATGAAATATAGACCATGTTCGTTTATACCTAACAAATTAATATTCTTATGTTACTTACATATTTGTATCTATCATACTTTTTCTACTTTTGTTTCCCTGCATTAATGAACACACCCCACTCTTAACTGGCATACTGGAAAAGCTGGGCTGGACCCATGGGGTGGACCGATGGGATGGACCCGTGGGCTGGGTCCTTGGGCTGGACCGATGGGCTTGGGCTCAAGGTCAAGACCTGAATAAGGTCAAGACCTCTAAATTGCTGGCTAATGTTTATCTACTAGCACAATAAAGACAGCTGACCACTCATGAACTTTAGCATTGCTGATAAGGAAGTCCCTTGAGACAGTGTGTCAAGAAATCTGAGCTACTGCCATATATTCCACTAAAAGTGGAGCCTTGGAGTTGATTAGGAACGATGTAATCATGTTCTAGTTTTTTAAGCTCATCAATGGTATTTGGGTTATGTTGGGAATATGATAAAATATTAAAATCATAAAGGTTCTGTTCAGATTAACACTATATATACACAGGAATGCCAGATCATGTGGTTTAACTCCCTCTTCCTCCACCCACTGCTGAACCACAATTTTGATAAGTAGACTCTCATTTTGGATAGGTCCTTTTCCAACAGATGGGGTGTCTGGTTAGTTTTTATTATTATTATGTTTTATAGAAATGCCTGTTATTTAATGCAAACAGTTTAGACCCTGATCAGATGCTGCTTTCAGTGGCATCTGTCTGGGTCTACATTATTTACCAATGTCACTTTTATTGAATGCTAGGCATAAAAGGGTTAGGGTGAGCGTGAACATAAGTCTCAGGCAGGCATGTCCGTTGTCATGACTCCAAATATCTAACAATATTTCATGGGCCGCATCAAGCGAAAATGTGTCTTTGAACATGTGCAAATTGTGCAGATTCTAGCATGTGAAAGTATCATTTGGGCCTTTGTTCATCATTCATACATTCTGTAGTATCCAATGATTCTATTACCTAATAGTGAAGTCATTGATCATACTGCAGGGATGCACAGGCTAATCTGGGTCTTCGACATCCACCTATGCCAGAAGACACGTCTGAGCATAGCACGGCCAATATATTGTGTGTGAACAGCAACTTCAAGTCAATTTAGTGATTGTGTAGACAGGTGTGGGCCTTTACTGTTCACACATACACTTAGGCAAAAACCTTGACGTCTCTGTGGATGGAACCTTACAAGCAGCAAGGTTAGAAAATGTACTTTATAATGTGTCAAGTTCAGGTTAGTCTGTACATTTCATTGTCTGATCAAAATCTTTGCTGCCACTCTGGAAACGAAGGGTGTAAGATGTCTTCAGTGAGGAAGAGGAGACAAAGGGGACAACTAAGACTCACAACAAGCTACCCGGATGTACATGCTGATCGGAGTATTTGTGTAGTGCTATTTCTACACATTGTAGCTCATACCGGTTTGCGAACAGTACGTAAATGCAAATACAATGAATAAGACCAGAAATGCCCCATTTTGTCCCTGAGACAACGACTTTTTCCAGATTACATAGCCTTATGTGTTTTCCCTATCCTTTTAATATGGTGACCTTAGAATAAAAACACTGGTGGCCTTAATCTGTTCAGATAACCTTGTATCGCTAGTCTAATTTGTTTCATTTTGACCTTAAAATACAGGACAATGTGGGGCACTAATGAGTGTCCAGGGACTTAGGAAAATTGTGTTCTTATGGGAGCAGTTTACCATTGTAAACCAGCCCAGGTAAACATTCTGAGTAAGTACGGTCAAAACAAAATTTCAAATACTTTGCCGATACAAACACACACACCAATCAGGAGGCACATTTGCGCAGTCTGACAACAATATACGCTGTTCACGTGTTCAACGTCAATACAGTATGTCAGCTAGGTGCACATAACAAATACAGTACTGACCCTAAGTATTTGGATTGAATGGGTTAGAAAAAATGTTGACAAAAATCGGATGCCACATTTCTGGTCAACAGTGTTTGCGACTAATCCATCAGTTAAAGGCATATCAGCTGGTTATCTTATTCAAATTTATAGACAAGTACAGTAAGGAAAGTACGAAGCCCACATATTTAGAGTAAATAGAGTAATTGTGATTTGTGCGCGGTAGGATGGTGCGCCCTCTTGTCAAAACTGTCGTGGGGATGGCGCCCCCGACACCTCCACCCCCTCTATCACTGGCTTTTCCTAGAAAGCTTCTTGCGTTCAAGGGCCTGTATCTCATCTATACCATTCTTCTTTACTCTCTTTCTGCTACCGGGAGAAAGCTGTACATGACTAATATTCATGGTAGGGTATTAAACTTGAACTCGTTTCTTAATAATAGTATTCACACGAGCATGAAGAATACAAAACTGATGCTAGGGGAGGGGAGGGGAGGTAGTATCGGTCTCAGAGAGTCTGACATATTTGAGATGATAGTCGTCTTAGCTATTATATGAACCATATTGCTCAACTGACTGACGATTTCTGGGTCAAGCCTCTTCATTCTATCCCCCACCCTCACTTCGTCCTGATTTAAGGGGAATGCATACACTTTCAAGAGAAGCGACTGTTTTGCTCCCTTTTGAAAAGGGATCTATGCTAAAAGAGGTTGCTCCCCTTAGGAGCACATTCTTTCCTTTTAGAGTAGACCCTTTACAAGTGTGTGCCTACCGTTCAACCTTCCCCCAGCCCCACCCCTCCCCATCATTAAATTACTTGACAACTGGGCATTTGCCTGGCATGTATCTGAAAAAGGGTAAACATGTCTGGCACAGATGAGCGGAAATGATGCTTAAGCAGGCTTACCATTTTAAATCAAACAGTCCTGTAGGCAGCAACAAAATTAAGAAACCCCAACCGTTTGTTAACTTGTCAAGCTATATCAGATATAAGAACAGTAATGTCCTGTTGGGTCATTGAGCGAATACGTTTATCCATATTGCCTAGCCTTCTGTGTTTTCCCTCTTCTTAAAAATGTGACCTTAGAATAAAAACACTTGTGGCCTTAGAACTTTTTCAGAGTTTCCACTTTGACTTTAAAATACAGGACAATGGTGGCACCACTGAGTGTCAAGGGAATTGGAGAACAGTGTGCTCTTCTGGAAGGAGTTAACCAAATCTGCATTTACTGTAAACAAAGTAAGGGTTAATGTGTTTTCTAAACCACATAACAGACAGTGCAATATGAACAGTACATTACTATGAGCAGAATGCAAAAATGACTGTAGTCTGGTCAGGTCTGGCATTGTTCTTTGCACACAGAAAACCTGAACTAACATAATTTAGTTGGGAAATCCCCAAAAGGTGAAATGGCAACAATGTAGACTCAGATCAGACGCCACAGAATGCGGTGTCTGATTAGAATCTACCTTCTTTGCATTAATTACAGGAATTTCTATATAACATAAGAAAATAAAAACCATCCAGATACCCTGCTATTGGAAACAGACCGTTCCAAACAGTTATGACAGAAGAGTCTACTCACCATAAATGGTTAAATAAAAACAGACAACAAAATATGACCTGTAAATTAATTTGTGTTGTGTGCAATAAATGGGTCTCTTCTTTTAGCACAATGAAACTAGGGTTTTTTCTGAACAGGAAAGGAAATGAACTGTGTAAATAGTTTTCTCTGTTCAATAAGTAAAAGACAAAAACCAATACCAGCTTTACACCGCCTTCTTATTGAGCTCTGTGGCTAACCTATAGGTATGGTCTGGATTTCTATATATTTGAGACAACCACAGAAGAAAAGTTCACCTATAGACTAGCTAAACACGACTCACTCTATTCCAATATGCCAGGTTTCTTCAAAAATATCAGGGAACATGTAACGGTACACTAAATAAATAAATCTCAGCATGAAGTGTAATTATCCCTGACTCTGACCTTATTTTACTCCAATTCACAGATGGCAGTGATTTTTTTACCTGTGAGTCCGCGCTTCATATCCTCACAACCTTGTCTCTGGGACTCACAAAATTTATGCATCTGAGTCCCAAAACTCACAGAATACAATAGAAAACTGCTCAAAAATATGTAAAGGGCTCTAGATTTTATCCTGGGACTCATCAAACATCTATCATGTAAGTCCCTAGGACTCAGTAGAACCAAAAGATAAATAAATCACTGAGATGGTTCCTACATAACCAATATATCGCTCCCCCAAATCCACACAAAATGACAGCATGCAAACAATACAATCAGAACACTGAACAATCCATCTATTGGTGTAGTACGTTTCCTTAGGAGACAATTTACATGACACCTAGAGACCTATTTTGTGAAAAAAAAAAAAAAAAAAAAAAAAAAAACATTTCAATGTGTCAAATGTTTTATGCGGAATTAAGATAAATATCCCAAACTGATCATCAAATATATCTCCTTAACGCTTATCACTCTGGATGAACTTTTCAGCAGACAACCTACTGAAATATATTTCTTATCTTTCCCAGAAATAAGAAACTGACAATATCAGGCAAACTGTCTCATATGGAGACATTTTGCATGAACTGTCTGGGATATATAAGAAAAATGTCATCAATTTGTCGTCTGCTGAATTTGCCCTGAGAGTGGTTAAGGTTAAGACAACCAAATGCTTTTACCTTTGGATATTATTTGAGGTAGATACGAAACCTTGATTGTAACCTTTTGCCTGTTGGGTAAAAATTCAGCTGACGGCATTTTGACTGATTATATAGCTATAAATATTAAATTATTAAAATGTGCGATAAAAGCCGAGGAGCTAGCGTGCCGATATCACAAGATATCGGCACACTTACTCGATATTGCACACCTACTTTGATGCCTTCTCATATTACCGTTACATGGCGTTGCTTTTGATGACGTCGTAATGCAGTGACGTCGCGCCAAACCCTGTAAGGCACATTGGTAGAATTTACATTTTTTGTTTTTAAAACAGCGTTTTATAGGTTAGAAACACCGAGAAATGAAATAAATATTTATAGCTATATAATAAAAGGGTTATCACACTGATATTGGTGAATATTGTCCCTCGATGGGATATCTACTGACGCGCGCAAGCTCGATATCCCAACTTGGGACAATATTCACCAATATCGGTGCAATAACCCCATAATATTGTTTCTTATTTTTCCAAGAAAACAGGTTTAAACATTTCAAGCAAATTGTCTCCATGGGAGACAGTTTGAATGAAATGTCAAATCATGTTTTCTTGGAAAAATAAGAAAAGTAGAAGATATTTTGAAATACTTTTTCTTATTTTTCCAAGTAAAACAGGTTTTGACATTTCAGGCAAATTGTCTCCATGAAAAATAAGATAAGCAGAATGCATTTTGTAAAAGTTTTCTTAATTTTCCAAGAAAAAGGTTTTACATTTCATGCAAATTGTCTCCATAGTATGCATGAAATGTCAAATCTTTTTTTCTGGGGAAAAATAAGAAAAAAATATTTCAGATTTGTAAAATGCAATCTGCTGAAAACTTTGCCCAGAGTGCTAAGCGGTAAACATGCACAGGCACAAGAAAACTAAATACTCATTTTTCATTTGCACTTTGGCCTTTGGCTTTCTGAAGGTCAGAAAGAAGACTACTGTGATTACTCCAAACTAAAGCCCTTATTCTTACCATAAAACTGAAGCAGATCTATTTTGCAAGCTTGGTGTTGTATCTAAACAGATTAGGTGAATTGCCAACAGTGTATAGCACGCCCTGATCAAACTGCTTCAGCTTTAATCTGGGTCTAAACTGTTTCCTCAAAGATGCCCTCATATTTAGGATAAGGTTTGAGAAAACATGCAGCCGCAAAATATCATGGTAATGAGTAACAATTACTTTAGCCAGTGATGGAAATCATAGGATATTATACAGAGTCTGAATTACATTAATTTTGAATTTTCTAAGAATGAATTGTGTCATAATTTACTTAACCCATAATGCGCCAAGCAAAATGCAACAGACGACATTCTAAAAAAAAATATTTTTCGTAGAAAGTAAGTCTTGAAATTTCATGTGAATCATCTGCTTAGCAGACAATTCACATGAACCGTCAAGACTTATTTTCTAAGGAAAAATAATAAAATAAATTAAAATATATTTAAAAGTGTCGTCTGCTGCAGTTGTGATTGTTGCTTTAAGGGTTAAAAGCACAGTGTTTCATAACTATAATTAACTTGCATGTTTCAAAATCAGTATGTTTACAGGCTATTTTATTGCCTCTTTGCAGAATTCAGCAGTACTGACAGGTCGTGACCTGTAGGGGGTAATTGATATCCTGATAAGAGCTATAAAATTAACTGGTACCTAATTCCTCAGCATTGAGGAAAATTTTGTCATAAAAGAACTGAGTGGACTCACAAAGTAGAATATAAATGAAAAAAAAATAAGTAAACAAAAAGTGACAAACATACTTAAAATATTGGCCTAGTAGCTAGTCATAGTAGTAGGAACTTTGAATTTTGAATTATGAAGTATTATAGTGAAGTATGAAGTATGAACTGTGTAGTATACGGTGATTTAAAAATTGTGAAGTATGAAGTATGAAGTACGACCTGTTAACAGTGAATTACCAACTATGCAGTGTAAATGACAAGTCCATTTTTTTTTTTTGTACTGAACAATACATCGTAGATTTCAGTGTTTGAAAGTATACAGATCTACTTAGGCACAGAAAACAAATAAAAACGTTAAATTAAAATACCCCGACATTATAGTGTCGCAGGCAGATAACGCTGTCAAACATTGACGAAACTTGCCCATTAGCAATTCTTAACCAGATCTCCTTCATCTCAATGCACATACCAAGTTTGGTTAAAATCCCTTGACTTTTACTCAAGTTTTGTCCCAAAATGAAAAAAAATGGGCAGATAACTCCGTCAAAATTTGATGAAATTTGCCCATTAGCAATCCCATACCAGATCTCCATAATATCAATGCACACACCAGATTTGGTGAAAATCCATTGATGTTTACTCAAGTTATCATCCGGAAACGAAAAACGGACGGACGGATGTACGATGGACAGACAGACGGACAGACACACGGACTTCCAACGTGAAACCATAATACCGGCCACTATATAGTGGCGGGGTATAAAAAACAGATTTAAGATTGTAATATACTGGGTTCTTTGTAAATGGTCGAGATTTACAAAGTCCACAGAATCTGATAAAATGAGTCTGAGATGAAATGCCAGTACAGGTGCGGGTCCAGGATAATTTCTGAGGGGATTCCCTTTGATCAATTAACCTTACTTACTCTACAAAAGATAGGCCTAAGCAAACAGTGTAGACCAAGATCAGACGCCACAGAACACGGCGTCTGATCAGGGTCTACACTGTTTATCATTTGTCTAGCAATTTTACACACAATCATAGGTAGGAAAATAGACTAGTTGAAGGGAAGTATATGGAAAAGAGAAATGATGGAATAAAAAGATATAGAAGTTATAGCAATGAAACTATTTATAACGTTAATTAGGAGCCATAATACTGTAAATATACCTAATACCTTATATATTGGGACAGATAGGCCCTTGCATACAGTGTAGACCCAGATCAGATGCCACAGAACACAGCATTTGATCAGGGTCTACATTATTTGCCATACATACAACAACATTTTACACACATTAGAAGGTAGTAGAATGGACTATTTCAAATTTGTTGATAAGTATGGCAAGTAGACAAGGTGTCCCAATTCTTACAGTAAATACGGTATATCAAAATCAATATCTGCATGAAAGGCACACGTAAACAAGGCTGTACAAACGCTTTCAAGCATATACTTAGCCGGTCTCATATAACTGAAACAATATTGAACAGGCCAAAAACCATTTTGTTATAAGGCTCTCAGATCTTAGTTGGTCAAATTCAGACTACTAATAGTTTTCACCATCCTGAAGAACACAATTTCTTGGTTGGGAGAGAAACAAAACCAGAGAGCTATCAAAGATGACATTATGTCCCAAGAGAGCACTTTTCTGCAAGAGCTCAACTAATGATCTTGCAAAGAAAACAAACACCACAAGTCAGATACTGGGCTGACCTTAAACATAAACAGAGTTTGTGGGTACTGACCTTATGTTCACCTGTAATAACCCCGAGTATCAGCCCAGCCCATGGGTCCAGCCCAAGGACCTAGCCCATGGGTCCAGCCCATCGGTCCAGCCCATGGGTCCAGCCCAGCTTTTCCAGTATGCCCTCTTAACTACATAACAATTTAACAAAACTCTCCTTACGCACATTACGCGTATAAGCGACATGCAATAAAGAGACATAACATCAACCAACAACTATTTTGCTTCTTTACTATAGGGGCTGGTGTTAAAAGAAAGGACACATCGCTTACTCAGGGAACAATTTCTTTACATTACGAAAACACGCCTATTCAAAGTACATAAAATTTGACTTACAAAACCTGAAAAATTTCAGATAAAAATAATCCTGATATTTTTCATATTTCTGCAAAAAAAAAACAACATATATTGTGGGTACCCGTTAGAACCGCCTCGCCGAGGCGGTTCTAACGAGTACCCACAATATATGTTTTTGAGCAGAAATAAGAAACATAATATATACCCCTGTAAATCCCAGTTTTACTATATAAAAGTGGGGTTTAAGGGGGTCAAAATTATATAGGCATATTTTCGTGATGAAGAGTAGCCCGTACTTTGCTTATTTTTATTTATCAGTCTTTCCTTTTGGTGGATGTGGACCTGATTGTATGAGTTCCTGAGTTCACTTATTTACTTTGGCTTGTTGGTGAGGCTTAAAAGCAAATCTGAAAATGAACGCCCATATAAGATAAACGGAACACAGTTAAAATGGCAGAGTCAAAATGGCACATGAACCTGTGGGAGCAATCCGTCTTATAGAACAGCCTCTAGAAGCTGCTAAGCTCCAAAGTTAACAACATCGTTCCCACATTTTCCTTAAAATATCGCTTATTGTAAAATACGGCATAATTTGAATAATGTAACAAAAAAATAACCCAATCTCTACGAGAACGAGTTTGATAAAACGCAAAAATCTATGACGCTTGCCCTTGCAAATCTAAAACATAGAAAAACACGCAAGTTGGCGTCTTGTTTCCACTGAGATTCTTCATACGTCAGCGATGTAGTTTTCGGGGCTGCATCCGTCCACGCTCGCCACGACTTAAGCGGAGTTCCATTTTCTAAGATATCAGAATGGACTAAATGATCCCAACGAAAATGAAATAAAAAATCACTTTGATGAAAGGGGGACTTTAAGGCCATCGCATGGAACTTAACCCTAGTCCTGCAGAACCCAGATATGTCCTGCCTTTGCAAACAGTGTAAAATCAGATAAGTTGGCTTGCCAACTGATCTTCATCTGCACTGTTTGCCATTACGTATGTGATTTTGTATTAACAACATCGATCAAGTAATCTTATTGGATGAATATGTTAGGAATGGATGTGGCATCTTAGTTTATTCAGGATGATAAGGACTAACAGCACCGGTAGTGAATTCAAACAAAATATAATGAGCTTGCCCATGGTTACACCGAGGACATCACTTAATCACAAATGACGTCTTGGTTTTATTCAGACTCTTTGTATGCCGAGGCGGTTCTAACGAGTACCCACAGTCTATGTTTTGAGCAGAAATATGAAAAATATGAGAATTTTTATCTGAAATTTTTCAGTTTTTGGTGGTGAAATTTATTTTATATTTTTCAATATTAATAGAATAGGCTTGTTTTCGTAATGGCACAGTTATCCCGATGCATCAAAAGAGAGAGAGAGAGAGAGAGATCAGAAACAACGAAGGAAAAAACAAACATCATATGAAACCACAGACGCATAAACAGAGAAGAGCTACAAAAGGGGAACCGCCATTGAATGGCCAATGGGAAAATACTGGGAAGCTTATAGACCGCGACCTCTTTATAACACTATTGTTGGGGTCCATAGCATAAACCGTGTTAGTTAAACAACCGTGTTATATCGAAACAAAAATATATATAGATTATATTAAAAAATGACTACTTATGGCTATTTTTCGATATAATCTATGCATATTTGGGATCCATTTTTGAACCGTGTTATATCCAAAGCCGTGTTATAACGAACCGTGTTATAAAGAGTTTGAAGTGTACCAATTTTACTCGCGCGCAAATTTGTCCTTAATTCTGATGTATATCCAGATTACAAACATATGTTCGGTATACATAGGCGTCTTCTACCTGATCTGTGAAACTTCACACTGAAACACATACAATCAAAAACCTTGATAAAACAAAGCAAATGGCTCAATGGCGATCTGATGCCAGAATACAAGAAAACCATTAACAGGACCAAGATGAGCCCGACCACAGACATTGATAGTCAGGCGGCGATTATCCGAAATAGATGGAGGAGAGAGCCTTGCTTTAGTCTGAGGAGTGACCCGCCATCATGCAATTTTAAAAGGGAAGTAAAGTTACCAACCATAATTGGGTCAACAACCATGGATGCCGTTTTTCGCAGATTATTCGTGCTGTAACCTATCTTTTTGTAGCAAGCTTTAATTCGAGGACATTAAAGCCTTCTTGAAATAAGGAGAGTTTACAGACGGAGTTCTACTTTCGAAAAAGAAAAGCAATAAAACACAGACTCTCTCTGTGTCTCTCTGTGTCTCTGTGTGTGTGTATGTGTGTGTGTCTCTCTCTCTCTCTCTCTCTCTCTCTCTCTCTCTCTCTCTCTCTCTCTCTCTCTCTCTAGCTTGGTGATATAAAATCATTTTCGTTTTCTGTCTAGGTCAACATTCGCAACCGGTGGCAGTGTCCGAAAACGGTGCTTAATTTAGAGTACAGAGCCGCTAGGCCTTTGAGTTTATTTATTGACAAAAGCAGTTGATTTTCGTAATCTCAAACTCTAAGCTACCAGAATTTTGATTTGAGATAACAGTAGCTTGAAATAACGCTAGTACTAGTTGAAATATAAATAACATAAAGCAAACTTACAACAACATTACCCAAAATTTAGTTTGGATTAATCTTTAAACTGCCAATCACACCAATTGTCGTCTACTTTGTCATCTGCTTGTGATTTTAAGAGTCATTTCTGGAAACAGTGTGGACCCAGATCAGACTGCGTTAGGAGCAGTTTGATCTGGGTCCACACTGTATGCGTGTATGCAAAAATAGGTTTGAAAAGTTTGCAAGAATATTCAGCAGACGACATAAACAGACGACATTTTCAGATGTAGGTTATCTTGGCGTTCTAAGGGTTAAGTAGTAGTTTTAGTTATGATTGAGGTAAAGAGAGTTGACTGTATAAAAGTATCCTTACACGGAACTTGTCCAGGTCGGAGTTTTTTATTGCTGCTGACAACCAATGCAGCACATGTTTTATGTCCGGTCTTCGGGTCGGCTCTAGGTTCCAGCAGCGTGTCATCAGTTCTGCGATGCATGCCGGTGTGTCCTTCGGCGGCGGCATTCTGTATCCTATAAAGCAATAATTATTTAGCCTTTACCACTGAGCGATATGTTTCTTATTTTTCCAGGAAACAGGTTTAGACACTCCATGTAAATTGTCTCCAGTAGCGAGAATTTGCATGAAATGTCTGAACCTGTTTTCTGGAAGAAATAAGAAATAAATGTCGTCTGCTGAATGTGAAATCCTGTTCCCTGGAAAAATAAGAAACATATTTCAAAATGTCGTTTGCTGAAAATTTGACTCAGAGTACTAAGCGTTTAGATGAACGAATACAGAGCCAAGGCCGATTACTCTGATCTGAAGGAATGTTCCATCGGTCTCAAGGGAAAGCATTGTTTTTTTGTTTTTGTTTTTTTTTTTTTTCGGTTTAGTTACTGTACCCTTATTTTCACATATCAGGGTCTTCCCTGTCTGCTAAAGAATTATTGGATACTACAAAATGTATGAATGGAGAGCAAAGACCCGAATAATACTTTGCGCATGCTCTGGATTAATCAGACTGTGCATTTTGTGCATGCTTGGAGACACATTTTCGCTTGGCGCGGCCAACTTCTACTTTTGGCTATTTTTGAAAACAAAAAAAAAAAAAGAACAATGGGCAGGTATCTGTAACGAAAAAAAGTTCTTAATTTAGAAATGTGTGTGGAAAACTTCCACAACTATACGATTGTTCCTACCACATGAATAAAATAGTTAACAAGGGACATAACTCTCAAAAAATTAATCCGATATTTCTCAAAATTTAACAAGGTGATCTACATCCTATCCCAAGTAGGTTCACCAAGTTTCAAAACCCTAGCTTAAATAGTTACAAAATAGTTGTCAAACTATATTGCTCACAAGAAATACAATGCGAACGGATGGACGACCCAAAAGAAATAGCCCTTCCAACTTCTTCGAATTAAGAGGTATAATGACACCTTGAACTACACATATTTTGACTGTAAACACTGTACCTACTATAGACAGAGACGACGAAAAATGTCAAATAATCATTATTATTATTGCTGTCGTTAAAAGAAGATGATAGTCATGCATATTATTTAATAAGTAGTCCTGATTATCAAACGGAAGAAGTCTTTGTTATTTCATAACATTTAACCTTATCCTGCTGTTCACGACAAACCCTGCATTTTCAAACAGTGTAGATCCAGATGAAGAAGCCATCTGATCAGGATCTAAACTGTTTGTCATTCAATTTGTGAATTTGAACGAAACATAATGTTATGTAATCTGATGGGCTGATAGTCAGTATAGGTGTGGCTAATTGAATTATTCAGCAGGATAGGGGTTAAAAGCGATTTACTGTGTTCATATATTGCCGTCTTTTATTTCAAAAACGCCGCCCCTGGTGGATACTCTTATTAATTGAGTGACTATATTTGGAATCATACGTATTGTTCTAGGAAAGGCCCATTTTCAGCCAAAAAAGCTGACATATTTTCCTTATTTCTCCACAAAAATATACATGTTTTTGTTTTTGTAGAGAAATAGGAAAACTATTCATCACGAAAACATGACTATGTAATTTTGACCCCCTTACACCCCACTTTTATATAGTAAAACTGGGGTTTACATGGGTATATATATTTTCTTATTTCTGCTCAAAAACATAGATTGTGGGAACTTGTTAGAACGGCCTCGCCGATGCGGTTCTAACGAGTACCCACAATCTATGTTTTGAGCAGAAATAAGAAAAATAATAGCGTTTTTTTACCTGACAATTTTCAATTTTTTGGAGTTAAATTTTTTCTATATATTTGAATAGGCATGTTCTCGTAATGATGTGGGTATTCTTTCTTTTCTGGAGCTATGATATCTAAAGATATATGCGCCCAACAAAGACTAACCCACGCAATTTAATGAGCACCTCCGCAGAAAGCTCTGCGGACTGCCTAAGACCTGACAATCCAACACACACAGCGAGTGGAGACTCTGATCAGACTGCGGCGATATCTAAGACTTCGCTGTGCGCAAATATTCTAAATAATATTTTCTCAATTGATGGCTCAGATTAGTTATAATGCGTTATTGAAAAATGTAGAATTCCAAATCTTCATCTTTAGACACATTGACGTAAAGTTGTACACCACTCATTTGTAACTTTTTTATGACAAACTTGGAATTATAAGGATGAATTATTCTTTTGTGGATTTAATCGACGTGCTAACCGGCGAAACGCCCATAAACTGAACATTCGGGCTTTATTCAGTTTGTGAGTAATTCGCCGGAGTTTATACATTGATAAAATCCATAAAAATAAAATTCATTCCCAAAATAGAACGCATACCTTTCATGACATTGTCCACAGCATCTCTGTTTCTCGTTCCTGGATATGGTACGGAGCCTTGAGAAAATACTTCCCACACAAGAATTCCAAAGCCCCATACATCACTTCTGACACCAAAACTGTCTAACAGGAAAATTAACGAATTATCAATGCTACAAGTGAGCGAAATTATATTTCATGTGTTGATGTAGTATAATGAAGAGCAGTGTTCTCATATGGTCTTATTTATGAGCATCACCATAAATTACAGTTACCGCTGTTATTCCAATAGTCTGATCAGGGTCTTTGTTGCTTAAAAAATCAGCTACAATAAAAGAAGGAACTCATTGTCAAAAGATACTGCTCAGGCTGCGAGGAATATGCAAACTGTCCTGAGTCTTTTTATTGGAGCATATAAAAGGTACCCAGTGATCACATGACATTTATAAGTCGCATCATGACGTCAAATCGACGTTGATATGACGTTGCCCACTGGGTATATTTTACCACGTTGTGACTTAGTTATAACGTAAATACATAGGTAGTCCCGAGTTGGTATGAACCACTTCATGACTACCTGTCTGTCCTACCTTCTTATGTACATTCCATCTCCATAAGCAGTGCATTCTGTGTACAAACGAACAGTTCCAAACAGTGAACGTCGATCGTCGCTGTTCGCTCCCTTTTACAAGGCTTGGCATTTCAGTTGTTTTTGCTGTCGAGTCCTCAACGTTGTTTCATTCGTTTATATTTTATGTTCTCGGAGATGTTGCACTGATGAGTTTAGGAACCCTTCACGCGGACTGAACAAATGCCTTGTGTGTACCACGGCAGAACTAAGTCATAGGTTGTGGCCACGTAAGATCGATTTAAGCCCCCAGTAATATGTTTTCTGACCGTCCCAAGGCGGTGCTTCTGCTGTGGTTTATACTTTCTGTCATTGTATGTCTTTGCATATATGTCCCGGTGAAATTTTGGATAGCCGTGTGGCCAATGTTTGGAAACGAAACTGTCCTTTTGGCTTTCTGCTTGTACTGTTTCGTGGTGACGTTGCTTTAAGTGCGCCCTTCTTTCCCTTCTGTGTCTTAGAACGGAAGGGGTAAGGTAATTGTATCGATTCCTGATCATTGCCTTTCTTTCTATTTAGACAAAAAGCGACAATTTTGCCAAGAATGTTTAGGTGCATACACTAATCGTCCCGATCTTATTTCCCACATCAGGTTTCTGCTACAGCACTTGAACATAGGGTGAAGATTTGGCACCGGTAAATCGATTTTTATCATTCTCTTGCTAAAACTGTCTCAGCAAACAGTGTAGATCCAAATCAGTTGGCTTCTGAAGAAGCCAACTGATCTGGATCTGCACTGTTTGTCATTATGTGAATTTCGATAAAAAAAACGGATCAAATAATCTGATTGGCTGGAAATTAGAAGTGGGCATGGCATCTTAATTTATTCAGCATGAGAAGGGTTAACTTCCCTAAGGTAGCGTTTACTACTGACAGTTTCAATGCGGTGGCTCTGGTATTGGCCGGTCTTTGTGTGGGCTTGTGGCTGTTTGCTGTTTGTTTTTCCATTTCTTGTCCTGACCGTTGTCTTATAGTGTGTTTAGTGCATCTTCTCTAGCACTGTGATCACCTTGTAGAAGAAGAGGAAGTGTGTGACGTTGCTTTCCTGTGGTCTTCTCTTGTGTACCGTCTGTCTTGGTTTGTTTGTTCTGCGTCTTGGTGTCTTTGTCAGGCTATGATCTGTGATCGTAGCTATTTCTTCTCTGTAGATACCTTCTGTACTATGTTTCATATCATTATTATCCTCACCTGTTGTAGTAGAGAAAGTGAAAGTTAAATGGCCTCTGACTAAGTTGCCGGTCTTTAATCAAAGTGCAACAACAGGTGAATTAAAACTTTTTTATCTGTTTATCTTCACTACAAATAGCTATTTGTGCCCTGTGCTGACCGTAAAACGTCTCGCCGTACATCTTTCAGCCCAGTCCGGGATTTAGAAAGTTTATGAAGGTCACTGTCACTGTTAAGTCCCAATAGCCCGAAACAAGAAGTGTCAAAAATCAGTGCTTATTAGATACCACCCCCTCTCCCCCACCCCATCCCTGCCACCCCCGCAAGATAATGAATGTCTTGTGAATACTGAAAAGTAATGTGAAAAATGCATTTCTGCTTCAGTCTGTATGTGACTGGGAAAAACCAATACAGACAGACATATGGATAGACATAGACGGTGAAGTTTAAGTGGCAGTCATTTTGTCAAAAATGATTTTTTTCAGTAGCAAACTTCTTTATGCACATGTTCGACGTGTCTTTAATGACTCTGCAAAGTATCAGAATTTGTCAACAAGTTCTTCGAGTCAAGGTAATTTCGCCATGCATGCACTATCTCAGCTGTACCACCTCAGAGCATACAAAACCCCATAGTCAAGAATTACCAAAAATGGATCAATGAAAAAAAGCAGTTGTTTCGACGAAAATATGTTTTTCAGCATCATACTTCTTCAAGCACATGTTCAGTATGTACGTAATGAGACTGCAAAATATCAGATTGCTTCAAGAAATACTTTGAGATGAGTTAATTTCACTTTTTATGTACTATTGTCATGCCAAAGCAAATTTTCAAGAAGACCAAAGGGAATTAACCATAAATGAATGAATCCCTACGCACTTATTTTATTTAACAACAACATCTCATCAGTATCAACACTTATGCAAAATATGAAACGATTCCTTGAATTATTTATCCAGATAAGAAGCAGAAGCCAAAATGGTTTTTCAGAATAACAAAGAGAAATAACCCTGAAGAAGTAAATCCAAGGGCCCTCATTTTTCTCTAACAGGAACATCTCATCCATATCAACATTTATGCAAAATAAAAAAAAGATGATCTTTAAATTATTTAGCAAGATAAGAATCAGAAACCAAACACATTTTTAAGGAAAATAACTGTAAAAGAATTAACTTTTAGGCCCTTAATTTTCTCTGACAGCAACATCTAAACAATATGAACATTTGTTCAAAATATGAAAATATTCCTTAAAATAGTAAGATAAGAAACAGAAACTAAAACGCTTTTTCAATAATTACAAAGGGAAATAACTCTAAAGGAATTACACTAGGCCCTTATGTTTGTCTAATAGCAACACCTCATCAATATCAACGTTTATGCAAAAAAAAAAACAAAAAAAAAACACCTTCCTAAGAATTACAAAGGGAAATCACTCTAAAGATATTATCCCCTGTGGTGGATATACATAAAGTCTTGATACAATATAAAGGCTTAATATTTCAATATATATAATAATTTACACATTTGAATTCAACTGTTATAGTAATATGACTTGTAAATACTTTCCTTCCTTCTCTTTATAGACTCTAACCCTGATCAACCACATTGTATGCTTTGAAATAATGTTCTTGAACTGTCTCTATTTTTCTTACTGTCTCTGAATATTGTAGTGACGTCATATATCCTTTGAAACGACGTCAGTGTCTTACGACGGCATGTAATTGTTGCATAAACCAAATGTTCTATAACTAATGCAACGTCACCATAATAGAGTTAAATAATACTAATCATAACTATTCATATGCTCATATCTGTATGCTGAATTAAGTTAGAAAAGCAATATTTAAAATGACGAAAAATATGCACATAGCAACAATTAGCATAATAAAATAATAAAATCACGGAAAATCCGTGACACTCCCGCCAAGGAATTAAATGTCATTTAGAGCTTTTTTTAATTCTGTCGCGAGCTCTCGTGGCTGCTTGTCTCTTTGGTCGTGGTTCATTCTGCTGACTATACTGTGTACCGTCATTTGGTATGTCCCGCCATCTGTCAGAATTGTCCTCGTCTGTGGTAGTATCATTTGCAGGGCATTCAATTGGGTATAACAAATTAAGTGGGCGCCCTATCAGTTTATTCGTTGGTAATAAAACTTTGGCTGAGCGAATTTCTCCGTCTTCACTTAGTACCAGTTCTTGTATCCGCCCTAGTCTCCAGTTTCCCCTTGGTAACTCGTCTTCGATCAGTACCACGTCATCATTTGTGGCTAAGAATGGTTCTCTTCCTTAGGCTTAAAAGGTAATCATTCCGCCATATCTGCCAGAATCTGTCCAGCAGTTTATGTCCCTTTTTCCATGTTTCTAGCAGTTTTTTTTTCTGCTGCACTTTTATCCGGATTGTAGTCAACATCATTGTCGAGGTCATTGTCTTGTATTCCTATTTTTGGGTTCAGAGTCAAGAAATGCGCTGGCGTCAAGGTTATATGGGAATGAATATCTTCACTGACATAAACCAGTGGTCTCGAATTCACGACTGCTTCTGCTTCCTTTAATACTGCCAGAAGCTGGTCGTTTGTCAGCCTCACTTTACCTATTGCTTTTCTTAATAGTCCAATCAGCCGTTCATAGAACCCGCCCATCCATGGCGCAAGCTCAACAATAAATTTCCATTTTATTCCCTCATTTGCCACATAAATTTTTACGTCATTGTGTGTCACCAACTGTCCCCTTAGCTGATCAAATATCTCCGACTTCTCCGACCCATGTTTGAACTGTAGCGCGTTATCAGATATGATCTCTTTGGACTTACCATGCCTTGATAAAAATCTTCTAAAACCTAACAGGTACTGTTCAGTTGATAGATTTTGTATTAGTTTGAGATGGATTGCTCTTGTTACCAAGCATGTGAATAAGCACACCCAAACCTTCTGAGTCTCTGATCTGCTCTTAACAAACAAAGGCCCAAAATAATCTATACCTGTATATGTAAATGAAGTAGATTCGGAAACACGTTTGCCTGGTAGCGGTGGCATCAATGGCATTCTGTATGGTTCACCTTCATGGCAACGACATATGGTACAATTTCTTAGTACCTTCTTCACCACTGATCTCCCATGAGGTATCCAATATCTGTGTCTCACTAGTCCTAACGTCTGTGATACCCCTATATGCAGTGCCTTCTTGTGGCAATTTTCTATGATCAAGTTTGTAAATTTGTCATGTTTCGGTAGCAGTATAGGAATACAAGCACTTTCGGATATGTCAGCCTTTCCTAATCTGCCACCACATCTAAGTAGACCCAGTTCATCAAGATAAATGCCAAGATTGTCCTTGCATTTATTGGCTTTGTGTTTCCTGATTGACTTAACGATGTCACTGTAGTGGTGGCTTTGAATGCATGCTATCAATCTCTCTTCAGCACTAAGAATTTCTTCAGCTTCAAGAGGATCATTTGAGCTGTTTTGTTTCTTCAGTTTTGCAATAAATCTTGCTACTAGGGTGTTACTCTCAAAACTTTAGACAATGATGAAAATCTTGTAATGTTCATACCAAAAAGGGTGTTCATTGATTCAGTTTCTCTTCTGTTTCTTGTGAGACCCTCCCCTGAAACTACTTCAGCCTCATACATGACTTTTGTTTTCTTATACTCAGCTTCAGCTTTGGACAGATCTTCTTTCTCTTTAACATGCTTCCAGTTTGGCCACTCTTCCAGCCAGCCTGGTCCATTCCACCATAATTCATTTCCAGTGAGGTCATATGTTGAAGTACCTCTACTTGCCATATCCGCTGTGTTTTCCCTTGTTGATACGTAATGAAAAAACAAATATTGTCTAATTCTTTTATCACTTTTACTCTATTTTTCTATGAAAGGGCTGAGTGGTTTGTTGCTATCTAGCCGGTATAGTACGCACTAGGAGTCTACCCACATATGTTTTTGAGTAATTTCTAATTTCAGTTCTGTTTCAACAAACTTCAAACATCTTTTCCCAATGAGTGCTGCCAGTAGTTCTAATCTTGGAATTCTAATTTCTTCATTCGGTGCAAGCCTGGTCTTTGAGAATACCAAGTCAGTCCTACAAAGGCTGCCAAACTCCTGACGCAGGTATACTGTTGATGCATAAGCATATTTTGACGCGTCACAATGGGCTACCAAATTGATACTTATTGCATAAAAAGCAGTGTCGCACGTTATTAACAGCCGTGCATTAACCGGCGAAAAGCCGTGTATTAACAAGGCAATTCACGCGCTGTTAATGCATGGCTACGCAACTTTTAATATGCTCGTACCGGGGCCACAGATTTTCTGCCGTTACGAGATGTGTACTGCCCGGTCCTAGAACGAGCATAGTCAGTGGAAATTACGTTCGCGCGACATCGGTGAAAAGGCGAAACAAAATAGTGCAAGAAATAACGCGAAAAGTAGCAAATGTTTTCAGTTTTTATGCAATAATAGCGATCGAACATGGTTTTTCAATGCATTAACATTCGCCAGGTCCCTTGGGAGGTGTTGAAAACCGCGGCCTTCGGCCTCGGTTTTCAACACCTCCTACGGGACCTGGCGACTGTTAATGCATGAAAAAAAAATGTTTGATCCCTATATAACACTCTTCTTGAGGATTTTTGTGTTGAGGTTTTACGTCCCAGTCAATCCCATGGGGTCATGTCGAGCGCGGTCAGTTTACCTAGCCACACGTTTACTGGGCAGGCTTAGTCCTCTAAGCGGTTAACCAGTATTGTGCACATTCTTTCGCCAGAAACTGACAACTGCTCTTCTTGAATCAGCGGAAGGGAGAGAATGACCGTAGAAAATATATCATGATCAATCTCCACGAAAGAATGTTGCCGACCTCGGCGGGGGTTTAACCCGCGACCTCCTGGTCTCCAGTCGGACGGCGCATCCAACTTAGCTACCAAGGCCTCTTCTTGAGGAAAGCCAATGTATCTTGGGAAGGCTTAACTTGGAAGCCTTTCCAGTTCTTTTTATATATCATTCCATTGTGGGGCAATTTGCGGAGATAATTGTTGATCCCATGAAACATTTTGATTTCATAGTGTTTTTAGTAAAAAACATTTTGATTCCATAGTGTTTTTATTAAAAACCTTACCTTTCAATATCACTGGGCTAAACAAACCAAGCGGATCAAATGCTGATGCGATCTGTTTTAGTACCGTCCTTTTAGTCGGTTGCATGTCAGTTGCTGTGTTTACATTGACATTCATTTGATCAGTTGACACTGCCCATGATAGACCCAGAATTTTCATGTTTTCTGTGTTGGTTTTGTCTTGTTATAGTATTTCGCTGAGCACCGTCTTGCTGTTGATGCCAGTCATGCAAATTCATCACTGCCTTCTGGAATATCTGCTTTGCTTCATTGTAGAATGTTATTCTATTTTCTACAGGAGAACTTCCTGTTATTACATTGTCCACATACATGTTTTGTCTAACCTTATCTGATGCCAAACTGTTGAAAAGTTTCAAATGGTATTCTAGAGTGGCAGCTAGTAGAAAGGGACTAGAAATTATTCAAAATTGAACTCTACAAAATCTGTACTCCTGAATGTTATTTTTGAGGTTTTCTCTGTTTCGCAAAAGATGAACCTAGTGACATCTATGGAATCGTCTGAGGGTCGGATTTGTAAATATGCCTTCTCAATGTCAGCTACTAGCGCAATCCTGTTAAGCCGGAAGTGAAGTAATAGCCCGGTTAGGTCTTGTAACAATACAGGCCCACTGTATAGAAATTCATTGAGACTCTTGTTTTCTTTATTCATTTTGGCGGATGCGTCATAGACTATTCTCACCTTTGTTGATGTCTTTGGTGGATTTACCAAAGCATGGTGTGATATATAGTGTTTCCTGGAAGTGTTTGGGTTATAGTGTACCTTTTCAATTACTCCACTGTGTAAGTTGATCATCTATGATATCCCCATATTGTCTAACAAGTTCTGGGTTTGTCTTTATCCTGCGTATCAGAGATTTTAGTCTTCCCATTGCCAGGCCATGATTATCTGGTAAATACGATCTGTCGTGCTTTCATGGCCAAGTCACTTTGTACCTACCATCAGCATACCGGGTCGTTTCGTTGAAGTGTTGTCACAGTGGTTATTTCTTCTCTTGGTGTCTTGAATCATCTGGTGATTCATGTATGCCTATCGATTCCAACCGCCAGAAGTCTTCTAGATCTGGTTTAGTAGGCAGAGATGTGTCTACTCCCGTCAATAAACTGGTTTCTCTTAGAATCTCTGTACCACAAGTTATAACCAACATGCTTTGCTCTGTTGTTTTCTTTGCAGTGTCCGATGCTTACACATACAGACCTGGCTGAATTTCTACCTTTTGTAGCAAGATAAGATCAAAATAATAGCCATTACCTATGAGTATGTCTATTGTCGAACTTTCACTTCACTTGGTAGGGAGTCTGCAAGTGCATTTTCTTTCCAAAGATACTCCCAATTCTTCAGACAGCTGATATCGAAGGGACGCCTTTGGATTGGTCCTGTTATATTTGGTATTACACCAGCAGATTTTCAAAACACTTCCGTCCCTCAGCTCTATGTCTAAAGTGGTGGATGGCGTTTTCCGACTTTTTCGCTTTTCTGATCCAAAGGTAAGATGCGTAATTTCATTCATTTCACCCAATGTCAGATTCATTTTTTTGCCAAACTTTCAGTTATATATGTTCATTGACTACCTGAATCGAAAAGAATACGGCCATTTTCTTGTGTGCCTTTTCTTCGGTTTCTGATGTTGGCCTTTGCTGTCTGCATAAGTACCATTTCACCTGAAGAAATTAGAGCATTTTCTACTTCAGTTTTGGTGTCTGTAGTGTCTTCTTCATAATCTTGCACTAGTTTTTCAGCTAAATGTGCAGTCTCATTATGTACATTTCCAAACCGCATGGAACATAAAACTTCTATGGTGAACATTTGATTGACAACAGTCGCGACATGATCGGTCATAGGAGCATTCATTCGCCCTGTGCTCTCGTTTCAAGCAAATAGAGCAGTTTTTTTTTCAACGTTGTCTTCTCTCGTTTTGTGTTGGGTATACCGGGCACTCATCAGTCCAATGTCGGCCATGACAGTATCGACATGATGTTTTGGGCTGTTGTAAAATTGGCGACCTTTGTTTCTTGTAGCCTGAGACTAATGCTTCCGTTGTTGGTCGCTGTGGCCTTGGAAGTGTATACCTATTTCTGTTGGTACCTGTTGTTCAGCTCTTTCTCTTGCTGATAGGTATTCATTGATTAACTCTCTTAGTTTGCTCACATACCATTTGCACTTTGAACCTTTTTGTAATTCAAATTGAAATAGAACATCCCTTGGGATTTTTAAAGTAACCATAGATATAAAAACATCCTGATTAATGTCTTGGTTAAGTGCTTCCAAACATAAGTTCTTTTCTACTTGATCATACAGGGACCTTAGACTGTTTGTATTGTTGCTAGCAGGGCTAAGATTTATTAATTTTGCGAAATGAGAGTTACCAATTGATTGTTGGTCTCCAAACCTTTCCTTTAGTAAATGGTGGCCACTTTATAATTTTCATTTGATAGTGCTATACCTGATACGCTTGTTTCGCTTCATCTGTAAACTTACTGTTGAGATATTTAACTTTCTCCACACCGCTTGGGGAAGAGAGAGCAGACACAGTGCCTTGTTAGAAAAATATAGCGTCAGTCTGAAAACACTTCTGCAACAAGGTATATCGGAACCCGAATTTTACGGTGACTTAGTGTACAGATTTAGAAAAACTGTAGGTAAATCTAACTTTTTGGAGCAATTCAGAAAACTTATTAACCGTTATAAAAGAATTGGCTATAGCCTGAATATTATGCGGCAGACTGCATGCCTAGTTGTCAACCCAATCATTGTTGATGGCTATGCTTCACTCTTTAATTGCACGACGGCGGTTCGGGCCTCAGACTCAATGACGGCCTCTTCGTAAAACTTTAACCAGTGGGTTGGGGCTTGACGATATGTCTTTGGCTTGGCCCGCCGTGGTTCAACTATTGGTTTTCATTTACTCTGGCATAGAGTAGAATTAGCCATAAGTACTCGTCTTTGTTTATTATAGTGATTAATCTGATTTTTATGTTTTCGCTTTGATGCATTGACTGAGTTGGGAGCCTTTATACGAACCGAATTTTTATGTATTTCTGTATTAAGAGTTGCATCGGCACCCAGGGTGAAGTTAGCTAGCTGTAAAAGTGCTTTAAACCCCCCGGTGGTTTGCTTTACCGACCGTTCTAAGGCGGTGGTCCCGGTGTTAGTCTTACTCTTTGTTGCTTTGTGGTTTATTCTACGAGGCGATTTGTTGTATGTCTTTCCGTGTGTCATTTTGTTCTTGTGTTTTTCAGTCCTTTTAGTATTGCGATTACCTCGCTTAGGGAAGAGAGAGCTAATCTCAGTGCTTTTCGTACGTTTGTTCGGTTTGTGCTTGTTTAGATTTGTCGGTTTCCTCTTCTTCTTGGGGTCTGGGAAGGGCTGCGGTTTGTGATTGTGGCACTCCCTGGGCTTTTCTCTTACCTTTTTTCTTATCTTAGTGCTTTTCGTATGTTTGTTCGATTTATGCTTGTTTGGTTTTGTTGGTTTCCTCTTCCTCTTAGTGCCTTGGAAGGGCTGCGGTTTGGTATTGTGGCACTCTCTGGACTTTTCTCTTATCTTATTTTGATACATTATAAAGGTTTAATATTTCAATGTATAATAATTTAGCACACTGGAATTAAACTGTTATAGTAATATGACTTGTGAACACTTTCCTTCCTTCTCTTTGTAGACTCTAACCCTGATAAGTCACATTGTATGCTGGAAATAATGTTCTTCAACTGTCTCTATTTTTCTTACTGTCTTTGAATACTGTAGTGACGTTATATATATCCTTGGAAACAACGTCAACGTCTTAGGACGTCATGCAATTGTTATATAAACCAAATGTTCTATATTGAATGCAACGTCACCATAATAGAGTTAAATAATAGTAATCATAACAATTCTTATGCTCATATCTGTATGCTGAATTAAGTTACACAAATAGTAAAGCAATATTTATAAATAACGTAAAATATGCACAAAGCAACAATTAGCATAATAACATAATAAAATCACGAACAGTCCGTGACAACCCCTATGTCCTTATTTTGTCTAACAGCAACACCTCATTACTATCAACGTTTAGGCAAAATATGAAAAGATTCGTGAAATTATTTAGCAAGATAAGAAGCAGAAAATATAAATAACTATAAAGAAATTAACCTCTAGGCCCTTATTTTTCTCTAACAGCAACACCTCATCAATATCAACGTTTATGCAAAATATGAAAGATTCCTGAAATTATTTAGCAAGATAAGAAGCAGAAATGATAAATAACTATAAAGAAATTAACCCCTAGGCCCTTATTTTGTTTTAACAGCAACACCTCATCAATATCAACGTTTATGCTAAATATGAAATGATTCCAGAGATTATTTAGCAACATAAGAATCAGAAACCAAAACGCCTTTTCAAGAGTTGCAAAGGGAAATAACCCTAAAGGAAATAACCCCTAGGCCATGATTTTTGTTTAACAGCAACACCTCATCAATATCAATGCTTAAGCAAAATAAAAATGAATCCGGAAAACACATAGCAAGATGAGAAGCAGAAACCAAAACGCATTTTCAAGAATTACAAAGTGAAATAACTATAAAGAAATTCACGCCTAGGCCATTATTTTTGTCTAACAGCAACACCTTATGAATATCAACGTTTGTGCAAAATATATATATAAAAAAAAAATTCCTGAAATTATTTAGCAAGACAAGCAGAAACCAATAGAATAGAATAGAATAATAAAACAAAATGGCTTTTCAATAATAACAAAGGTAAATAACTCTGAAGGAATCAACCCCTATTTTCTTATTTTTGTCTTATTGCAACAACTTCTCAATATTAGCGTTTATGCAAAATATAAAAAGACTCCTAAAGTTATTTAGCAGGATAAGAAGCAAAAACCAAAATGCGTTTTCAAGAATTACAAAAGAAAATATCTCTAAAGATATTAACCCCTAGGCCCTGTTTGTGTATCAAAATATGAAAAAATTCCTTAAAATATCTAGCAAGATAAGAAGCAGAAACCTCAGACACAGTCTGCGGGGGGTATAACAAGCTAGTCTAACCCAGAAATCAGGACAATATACATCAGGAACTTTGATGTTTGTGTGGGTGTGGTAATCGCTCGCAAGAGGCATTCCTTTTAGAATACATATATTCTGTTCTGAAAGTAAGTGAGGTATCTAAATATGGTGCAGTTGTTGTTTTAATACATAAAAAAGTTCTTGCCAAAGGGATACTTTGTAAACTTGTGCTTTAACGAATACAGAGCAGAGTTGTATTTGAAAGTACCACTTGACAAGCGGTCTTGTAGATAGATTCAATATTAAACCATTTAATGTTTTAAACAAATAGCCTGTGTTACAAGTAGGACTATGTAGTGAGACGTCCAGGAAATGCAACGATGAAGAAGGTATAGCCTGTCTGAATCACTGAATGAAGAATACATACGGAACAAACAATGTCGCAACCATTACGAAAACACGCCTATTCAAATATATTGAAATTTTCAGCAACTAAAACTGAAACATTTAAGCTAAAAAAACTCTGATATATTTTCATATTTCTGCTCAAAACATAGAGGCGGTTCTAACGAGTACCTACTATCTATGTTTTTTAGCAGAAATAAGTAAAAATGTATATCCATGTAAATCCCAGTTTTACTTTACAAAAACAATGGGTTTAAGGGGGTCAAAACTGGCATGTTTTCGTGATGAAATGAGTGCAATGGCAGTAACCGACATACAAGAAAAAAAAACTGTAACAGAGAAATCACCTAGGAATATAGTCGGTATAAAACCAAGATAAGGACTGGAAGAGGCTGTAACTAGGTTTTTCTCGATTGAAAACTTGTCCTTTGATGTGATGCAGCTTCAATTTAAAATATGCATTCGGTCGGCGTGAGCGTTCTCCACCTACACAACAGTGAAATATCACCGTGGCAGTAAAACACATAAACTAAAAAATATATATAGATGAAACATTGTAGAAGTGCAAGAATGATCTGAAAGAAGAGAAAAAGAAAAGACACAAACTCCGATTGAGTGGTGAATTTCTAATGTACTTAAAAAGTTTGAGAAATGACACTGTCTATCACTTGTATTACACAAATAACTAGAACTAGAATAAAACTGTTAGCAGTTGCAGCCAAAGCAAAAGTAAGCTCATACAAAAATGTCCGTTACACAAGTCATAAAATGCATCAATGCGATATTTTTTCCTACATGTGTACATACCATAACTAGCACCATATGTTCCTTTCTCTGGTAACAGAATTAACGCTTCTGGTGCAGTCCACTTTGGAGCTACCCTGACGTTGTCAGCAACAGGTCGTAGGGGATCCATTTTATTGGAGAGCCAAAAGTCTGACAGTTTTACAACACCATTATCTCCGAGAAGGCAATTTCTGGCGGCAACATCTCTGTAAGGGTGAGTAAAAATTGAAAACAAGCATGGATGCAGACTTGTATACAATTCTACTCGGGAGTATAGTTTATATTGTATATGTTTAGAGTGTATGTGTGTTATCTACCTAGCCATAGGGTGTAGACTCAGAGTGTGTCAGAAATAAAATACTGGTCTACTTGGAGAAAGGTTAACAAAAATTATTGTTTCCTAGCAAATCCTTAAATGTTACACCAATAATAAACATGTATTGTAGCTGTTGATCAAAGTTATTCCAATATTTATAATATTTATATGATTGTATCATAAATATGGAAATTCTGGCAGTATATGAATGTCCATGTAGTCTTTAACACACACCAGAAAAAAGGAAATGGGCAAGACATCACGGAAAGTAGATAATCTCCAAATGATACGATTCACCCAGGGTGAAGTTGGCTAGCTGTAAAAGTGCTTTAAACCCCCGGTAGTTTGCTCTACCGACCGTTCTAAGGCGGTGGTCCCGGTGTTAGTCTTACTCTTTGTTGCTTTGTGGTTTATTCTACGAGGCGATTTGTTGTATGTCTTTCCGTGTGTCATTTTGTTCTTGTGTTTTTCAGTCCTTTTAGTTTTGCGGTTACCTCGCTTGGGGAAGCGAGAGCTAATCTTGGTGCTTTTCGTACGTTTTTTCGGTTTGTGCTTGTTTAGATTTGTCGGTTTCCTCTTCCTCTTGGGGTCTGGGAAGGGCTGCGCTTTGTGATTGTGGCACTCCCTGGACTTTTCTCTTACCTTTTTTTTTAAACAAAAGTAATCATATGAAAATCAGGCTAATGCTATTGAGGCATTAATGCAATTTCTAGATATTTAACTGACTTGCTTAATAATGAATATGTATATTTTGAACAAATGGCAGATAAAATTTATCCTAAAGAACTTCTGCTATGTAAAGCATATTCCGATTACAAAGCGTCATGCCTTGATTTTAGATTCAACAATGCCTAATGTAATCTCATCAAGACTTATGACGAACGAGATGACTTTAATTTTGACTTTGATATTGTAAATTCCTGTTTCCAGGCGGCTATCCCATGTACTTAATCTTTGGGATATATACTCGTATATCAGCGTATTCATTTTACCAGTTTATCCAGTCACATATTCAAATTTGACTATGACTTGAACTATGGCGTTCGTAATGAATATTATCTGCATAACTTTTATAACAAGCTTATCTGTATCAAAATTTTTTCGTCGACACTATGGATTAAGTCTTAAATACACCATCGATTAATATCTAAATACACCGTTGGTTTGACAAATCTTCTTTAACCAAAGTTATCTGAATCCGAGTTTCAATATGTCTTACTGTACAACTTCGTAGAGATGCTGGTACATTTGATTCTTCAGAATAGTTAAAACAATTTCAACAGATTATTATTCGACATAATAGGTTAGAATATGTCATAAAAGTTTATGGGAGAGACTGCATGGTTAGTTGTTAACCCTTTAAATGTTAATAAAGTTGCTATTCTCATGACGAAATATGCCTATATAATTTTGACCCCCTTAAACCCACTTTTATATTGTAAAACTTGGGTTTACAGGAGTATACATTATTTTTCTTATTTCTGCTCAAATACATAAATTGTGGGTACTCGTTAGAACCGCCTCAGCGAGGCGGTTCTAACGTGTACCCACAATCTATGTTTTTGAGCAGAAATATGAAAAATATCAGAATTTTTTTATCTGAAAATTTTCATTTTTTGGTGGTAAAATTTTCAGTATATTTGAATAGACATGTTTTCTTACTGTCTATAACTAGATGATGGTTACTCTGGCCGCAGACTGCATGACGGCTCAAACATAAAGCCGTTTAGTTCAGCTAACTTGTCTGTGATCGGGCTCAATATGCCTTTATGCATCTGATTTTCATTTGTTTTTACTTCGATTTATAGTCGAGCTCTCATCTGTTTTCATCATAGTGTTCAACAGGTATGGTGCTTTTATTCTTTTCTCTAATTTTATCCATTGGTGATTTATTAAACCCATAACTGGAAATACATCTAAAGTAAGGGCAAAGCTGGATGTCCGGAAAACCAGGTTTAAGGCCCAAACAGTTTTATTACGACCGTTCGCTTGCAGTTCCTCGTCATTTGTCAGTTTTGTCTTCCATGTTTGCAAATATACCTGATTTGTCCAGCAGGGCTACAAGGGTTTATTCGATTGCCCTAAAAAGATTGGAATATTGTTTGTTTGTTTTTTATACTCGGTTCCACTTTTCGGTAAAGTATTCTTAGGATTAATACGTTGTCTAACGACAGTGCATATATATTCAGTATAGTAATATAGACGTATTTGTTAAGTATTTGTTAAGATACACTTTCAGTAGAGGCTATACCTAGAAATTTGTTTTGCCTTCCTTCTGAAAAAGGGTTTATTCGAAACGGAAAGTATTTGTCCCATGGGAGTAAATGCTTTCCTTTCAGAGCAGACTTATTACCAGAAAGTATTTGGTGTGCATGAAATGAACAAGAAATTGCAAAAAGTTGACTTCCTTGTACAAAATGGCTGAAAATCTACCAAGTGTATCCAGTCCTCATAAAAAGCAATTACCTGTGAATACATTTTCTCTCCGCAATGTAAACAAGCGCGCTGGCCACATCTTTGCATATTTCGATCTTGCGCATGGAGTCCATTAAATATTCTCTTAAAAATGTCAGTAAACAGCCACCTAAAAACATTTTAAAGTCATCAACAACTACAATATAATAATAATAATAATAATAATAAATACATCATTCAACCTGATTCCCCAACCACCACCTCGGTACTGTACTTCCCTTTAACTTATATTTTCTGGTCCTTTACCATCTCTGCAGCTCATTTAGATTTATTTTAAAACAGAATGTCGTTCAATTGTGGGATATTGAGGCGCGAGCGGTGTTGGACAATACAACAATACAATTCTGTTCATGAGCAGACACAATTAAACCGTGTCATCTGATTGGTTGTTTGCATTCAAATGGTTATTTTGTATCATACAAGTCATATATTTTTTACAACAGCTTTTGATAAGTGCGATTTAACGGTAGTAAACTTTTTTTTTGTAAAGTTAGTATGTTTTGGTACTATGGGGTAAGTAATCATAATTACAGAATATCACTTAACCATGGGCTAGGAGATTGTTCATAAACATACACAATAATACAGATTTGCTTTTTTCATGATTTGTCCTGTTTTGTCTTATTGTTGTGTGTAGCGGATACTGTCTAGTAAGGCTGGCTAATCAGAGCTGAAAAGATAATCAATTTTCAGTCCTGCCATTGCGATCGATAATCGATTAGTAATCACTGAAGATTTGGTCATAATTTCACCTCTCTGTCTGAGCATGACTCTTACCATATGTTGTACTTTACTGTATGAATTTGATCTGACAGGCCTGAGCAAACAGTGTAGACCTAGATGAGATGCCGTAGAACGCGGCGTCTCTTCAGGGTCTACACTGTATGCCACTCATCCAGCTGTTTTAGACGCAACATTGGGTAGTAAGTTGTACTTGTTTAGATTAAGTATGGTAAGGAGTTGAGGAGTCTGAATACTAAGGGTAAATACGGGAAAGTAAGAGACACAGAAATTAAATGATCGATTATTAGCAAATCTGTAACGATAATCATTTTTTTGTGGAATTTATCGATTGTGCCAGCCTTACTGTCTAGCACTCTGATCACCTTCTTGAGGAAGAGCTGGTCTGTGGCTTGCGTACTGTCCGTTGTTGTTTGCTTGCTCTACCTTTTTGTGTCATTGGCAGTCTATGTTCTATGCTTGTGTCTAGTCCTGAACATCTTCTATACGAGTATGTGTAATTTTCGCTCATTTGATGTATTTCGCTTCCAAATGCAGATCATTTACAAAACGTACTCGTTTTTAAGCTGATGTTAGCAGCCCAGCTAGCATTCTACAGAAATCTATAGCGGGCCGTTATCGGCCCGTCAGGGTAGCTGAGGGGCCGATAACGGCCCGCTATAGATTTCTGTAAAATGCTTACTGGGAGTGTTAATGTTATATCATTTAGGTTCACGTGTTGTACTAAACTATGACTTTTGAATATGACTGTTATTTCCTTTACGAATTTAATAAAACTTAGATAAAGTGGTTTATAATTGTCATTGTTTACCTGATTGTGCGGTTCTATAAACGATGCAGAAATATTATGTTTGATACAATAACAATACTTTACATCGACATATTCATTTCAGCCCGACAAGCCAAATCAGATATCTGTGCAAAATGTGTAGATCAAGATGAGCCGTAACATCAGAAATACACTGTTTGCCAGTCTGTTTTTGATTTTACATTGAACACCCATCCGATGCACCGGATATGTCCAAGTTCAAATATCGAAGAGTCAAATCAAGAGACTCAGGGGTGAAAGAGTTAATGATAATACAAATATATAGCTGTTCAATGGATGAATTACTCTTATACGTTCTTAAGTCTTACAATGGGTTACAAATGTATTGTTATAAATAAAATTAATCTAGGCGAAAAGCAATTATATAACCGGTTTTGGATCAGAGTTGGCTATTTTTCTAACTATAGGTACCTGACATATATTCCATTACAACTGTCACCGGATCATGATCCATTGCAATGCCTAGACATTTCACAATGTGTGGATGGCCAAACTGGTGTAAGATTTGTGCTTCGCCAAGAAGTAGTTTTTTGTCGTCTTCAGACAGATCTTCACGGGCCATCTTCAAAGCAACTGTTCTGTTGGTTGATCTGCGTAATCCTTTATACGTTTCGCCATAGGAACCCTTAAATTCAAATGTTCAGCATCAAAAATGTTTTCTTTTTTCTTTTTCTTTTTTTTTGTTTCATTTTCATTAAGTAGACGAATTACATTTAGAAAGACGACACCTTTTTGACTTCCCGTTTGCTTTTCTGTATATCAAATCCTTTATGACAAATATCTATTCTGAAGGGAAAATTTACTCAAAGAAGAAAACTCTTTGCTGTTAGAATAGACCCCTTTTCAATAAGACCATTTTGACAAGGCTGTTTTTATTCCTCTTAAGAGTTTTAGTGCATGACCGTAATAAAACCCCGATGTTTCGCTGTTTACTAGATATGAGCCGCGTCCAGCGAAAAATCTCTTTGATGAATTTGTCTGCATCGAAGAACCAGATCAGTCTGGACTTAGGCAACGTCTGCTAAGGGCCTTGTATGTCCGCCTAACATGACCACTGGATACTGCTGAATATTTCAGCAGATACATGTAGCAAGAACCCTGGAGAGACTATGATATTAAATATTCTATTACGAAAACATGCCTATTCAAATATATAGAAAATTTCACCTCCAGAAACTGAAAAGTTTCAGATAAAAATCTTTGATATGTTTCATATTTCTGCTCAAAACATAGATTATGGGTACTCTTTAGAACCGCCTCGGCGAGGCGATTCTAAGGAGTGTCCGCAATCTATGGTTTTGAACAGAAATAAGAAAAATAATGTATACCCCTGTAAACCCCAGTTTTACTAAATAAAAGAGGGGTTTAATGGGGTCAAAATTATATAGGCATGTTTTCGTGATGTATTGTCTTTATGAAAGTGTTCGAAAATACCGTTTGTTGAAAAAGTAAATAGATACACTTGGCAGACTCTCCAAAATGTCTGAAAAATGAGGTGTGTTCCTGTTTGCCTTCCTAAAAATCAATCTCCTACTGAAAAAGAGTCTTCTCTGAAAGGACAGGGAGTATCATGTAAACCCCATTAAACCCCACTTCTATATAGTAAAACTGCGGTTTACAGGGGTACCTATTTTATTTCTTATTTCTGCTCAAAAACATAAATTGTGGGTACTCGTTAGAACCGCCTTGTCGAGGCAGTTCTAACGAGTATCCACAATCTATGTTTTGTATGTTTTGAGCAGAAATATAACAACATATCTGAATTTTTCTTTTTTTCTGTTTTATTTATTTATTTATCTTTTTTTTTTTTGTTTTTTGTTGTTGTTGTTTTTTTTGTTTTTTTTTTGTTTTTGTTTTTTTATTGTAAAATTTTCAATATATTTGAATAGGTGTGTTTTTCATAATGGTAAATTATTTCTTTTTTGAGCTGGCCTTTTACGAAAAGAGCAAACCCAATTCTGACAGGTTGTGTCCCTTGAAAATGTATCAATTTTCTTTAATATGTTATAGGCAAATGCGACAGATGAAAAAAAGGAGTAATGTAATTTTATGTTTGTTAAAATACTCTGAGGTCCTAAAATATATTACAATTACAGGAACGTTTCTCTGTCATTAACAGTAGAAGTACAGGTTGGTTGTTATTTAGTTACGTATTCCTAATTGTTTTATCAAGTTAAATTTGAATGTTTTGACAAATCGATTATTTTATATATATCAACAGCTTAAATAAAGAGACGTTTGAGTTTGTCGCAATTAGTGATGTGTTATGAATATTTAATTAAACAAAAAAAATCATGAAATGATAATACCCCGCCATTGTTTTGTTGCGGGCAGATAACTCTGTCAAAATTGACGAAATTTGACCAGACGGTATTCCAAACCAGGTCCCCATAATGTAAATGCACATTTTGTTAAGTTTGTTGAAAATCGATTGATGTTCTATCAAGTTATCATCCGGAATGAAAATGCGAACATGTGGTGAGCAGAGAGCTCTGTCAAAAAAAAAAAAATACAACTGCCATAATAATTTCAAACCACTCATCCCTGATATACAAGTATGCGCAAGACTAAATAAAATCCATTAAAACTACTCCAGTTAGAGAGCAGAAACCAAGAGCTGATGGACAGATAGGTGGACGAGCGGATGGACGGACGAAGGGGAAAGCATACCTCATCACTATCGCGTGGCAGGGTATTAAGAGTATTAAAATGATGTACATTTATTTAAATTAGTTTCTTTCTTTCCGTTATCCTGATTTCTCTTTGTAGTATTATAAAACTAACACTATAAATATTTCTGGACTTTAAAGACAAAGTATTTGGCATCACATAGCGCTACATTCTATGACAATTATATGATCATAGAAACGCAATCTCGTGTAACAATGCGTTTTGCGAAACGTTACATTTAGTTGGAGTTTTGATTTTTGCACGTGGTTCCACCAAAATTTGATAAACGGGACGATTTTGATTCTGATATAGTCAATTTCCCTTTCCTGGATAGCGATGTCCCCCGGCGTACCTCATATGGGGTATACATATCTCAACTTATTGGATTCGCCAGAGCTTCTTCAAATCTTAGTGACGTTAACTGCCGTACTAAAGCCCTTATTGCCAAACTTCTTAGGCAGGGCTATCGTTATTTTAAACTTCGTAGGGCGTTTTCGAAATTTTATCACAGACACAGTGCCTTGGTAGAAAGTCTGAAAAAACTTCTGCAACAAGGTATATCGGAACGAGAATTTTACGGTGACTGTGTGTACAGATTTAGAAAAATTGCAGGAAAATCTCACTTTTCGGAGCAATTCAGGAAACTTATTAACCGTTATAAAAGAATTTTCTGTAGCCTGAATATTATGCGGCAGACTGCATGCCTAGTTGTCAATTCAATCATTGTTGATGGCTATGCTTCACTCTTTAATTGCACGACGGCGATTAGGGCCTCAGACTCAAAGACGGCCTCTTCGTTAACATTTAACACGTGGGTTGGGGCTTAACGATATGTCTTATGCTTGGCCCGCCGTGGTTCATCTATGGGTTTTCATTTACTCTGGCATACAGTAGAATTAGCCATGAGTACTCGTCTTTGTTTATTATAGTGATTAATTTGATTTTTGTATTTTCGCTTTGATGCATTGACTGTGTTGGGAGCCTTTATGCGAACCGAATTTTTGTGTGTTTCTGTATTAAGAATAGCATCGGGACCCAGGGTGAAATTGGCTAGCTGTAAAAGTACTTTAAACCCCCCACCCCCCCCCCCGGTGGTTTACTCTGCTGACCGTTCTAAGGCGGTGGTCCCGGTGTTAGTCTTACTCTTCATTGCTTTGTGATTTATTCTACGAGGCGATTTGTTTTATGTCTTAGCCTTGTGTTATTTTGTTCTTGTGTTTTTTAATCCTTTTAGCATTGCGATTTCCTCGCTTGGGGAAGAGAGAGCTAATCTTAGTGCTTTTCGTACGTTTGTTCGATTTGTGCTTGTTTGGTTTTATCGGTGTCCTCTTCCTCTTGGTGTCTTGAAAGGGCTGCGGCTTGTGATTGTAGCACTCCCTGGACTTTTCTCTTACCTTTTTTGTACAAGCGATATTTCCAGAATATTCATTTTCAACTCACTAACTCAAAACAGAATATTAACTGTACACTTACGAAATAACCAACAATTACCATATTTATTCAAAACACAAGAAGATATTATGCCATTGTAACAGAAAGGTCTAGCTCAACCTGCGTACTGCAATCTGATCAGCGCTTGCTCAGTTCTTCGATCCCGTATTCTACGATTTTCAGAGATCCTCAGGGAAATTAGTCGAGGTCTTAACCAGATATCCTTCACTGTTTGCATATAACATATGAGGTATTCCCCAAATTGCGTGCCACACATATTTCACATTTATTGCACACAGTTAATACACAGCAAGAACTTAAAAAAAACTTACTCGGCCGATTTTCTGCTGAACGTCAATGTCGTCATTTCTTATTTCCCAAGATTCTCGTAGAATAGGATTACGTAGTTTCACCTCTGATTCTCTGCTAATCGGAATCTCGTTACCAAGAAAGTATTGCACTGGATTGTGGGGCTGGACATACAAACTCTGTTGCGAAAACCAAAGATCGTATAATATGAATTTAGGCACTGCCTAGAACTGGGCATGGCAACTGCTTAATTTTCAGTTAGCAGAAAAGTGTTATTTCTTTGCAGGGTCACGGCCTGTAACGATGCAGACGAGAAAAACATACACAAGACTGGCTCTATCTTTTATTCCGATTCCCGCCGGCTGTCACCTTGAACAGCTATTCGTTTCCAATCAGCGTCTCTTTAACGTTGACCATTATTATTGAAGTAGTCAAGAATAAATAATTATATGTTTTTTATAAACGTTTTATGTAGCTTTGAAATTTCTGCAGTTGCTTCAATTAACGAAATGGAAGTTAAACGAATGTAGGAAAATGGGTATGAAAATGATTTGCGTCCGGTAATATAACGTTGCGATTATCAGCAGACGCTTTGAGTTGTCGTATCTGATATGCTTCTGACGAACTGAGATGAAAGCGCCAGGTGAATCATTAAAAATCAATCGTCAGTTGGTTTTTTTTGTTTTGTTGTTGTTGTTGTTGTTTTTGTGGGGTTTTTTGTTGTTTTTTTTTTGCTGTTTTTTTTTTTCAATTTTGCATTTTTATTTAAAATAATGTGTGTATATTTCTTACTGTTTAAAACATCTTTAAAGATTTACGAAAAGGAAAAATCCTTTTAATAAAATAACCGTTTCTTGCTAGTTTTCAATTCGCGAGATTAGTAACTTTGGCACGGATCAGCTGAATGACATGGACAGGATACAGAGGTGAGTTTCGTGCGTGTTAACTATAGGCGTGCAGGCCAACGTTGCCTGCTGCCGTTGACGCCGGATTCACTTCATGAACATCATACTCACCCGGAAGTAAAACTCTATTAAAAATTGATAATTCAAATATTTTTCGCGCATCTCTCTCTCTCTCTCTCTCTCTCGCTCTCTCTCTCGCTCTCTCTCTGTTTGACTGCAAAATCACAGAGATTTTCAATTTACTTGGGTAAATAGGTTCTAAATACCGGTTGCGAACGATTTAAAAAGTGAATATTACATAAGCGATTTTGTGTACAACAAAATTTGCACAGAATTTTCCATACACCATCAATTATCAGTCAAAATATTTGCTATATGCGAGATGTAAGTACCTATTGCAAACGATCACAGCTCCAGATATGGCACTTTTTTCAAGACGAAAAGATGCTGATATTTTATTTCTCCATAACAAAAAAAAAACAAGTCCAATCAATTACGTCAGCGTAAGCTTCTGAGAAAGATACACTAGTAAAATCTGCTTACCTTTCTGTATTCGAAATGTCGATATCCTTTCCAAAACACAGAAAGTATATACTCTGGCACCGTTCCTTGTCCCCGTTCCCTAACCAGAAAGTCGCCATCATTTGATAAACGCTTTTCAGCATTTTCACGAGGCAAACATCCATGGAACCATTTAATTGTACTGATGTCACTGCAATCCTGTAAATTTAAGAGTATTATTCTTCTTCCCGATTCAGAGCAGCAGTATATACTGAATGACTAAGATCCAAGGTTGTTTTTCTCTCTTTTTTTATCTTATGCGGACTCATCGTCGCTTTCAACAAACTTTCAGTCAGACGGTGTCTCGATGTGACGGGGAGCTCAAAACTCCCTTTAAGAGTGCTGCCTCACTGACAAATCACACCGCAGACACAAGACGTGACATTCCACCCGATCACATTATATTGACACCGGACCGACCGGTTCCATTTTCTCAATGCTGAGCGCAAACGAAAGAGCAGCTTATACCATTTTTAAAGTCTTTGGTATGACTCGGCCGGGAATCGAACCCACAACCTCCCGGGCGCAAGCCGGACACTCTAGTAACTTAGCCACTGCGCCAGTAGATTCGAAGGTAATCGGTCTGCTGATTTGAACGTTTTTACCATAAATGAGTCAGCGCATGACAAAACCAACAAAATGACTGGGCTCCCAGGCAAAAATCAGCTCAACATGGGTATCCGCCCAGTCTGAACAGTCTTCGATGTGCACTCAACGAGTGGCTAAGGTGTCTGGATGTGACAGGGGGCTCAATGCTCACTTTAAGAGCGCTGCCTCACTGACATTTCACGTCTCAGACACATGACGTTACATTCCACCCAGTCAAATTATACATCAATGCAGTTTCTCCCGCCTCCGCCCCACCCCCCTCCCGCACACACAGTTACAGTTTGAATTGAAATAAGTGAAACACCTCTCGCATCCCCTCATCTCCCCCTCCCCCCCCCCCCCCCGACCCCGCTTCCACCCGCACTCCCCAACATACAGAAAAAAAAGAATATTCTTAATTTCGTATGCCATTACGTTTATTTTTTTGCACATTGTTCTTCGTTTCGGTTCACAGCTTCGTTGTTTACAGACATCAGAACGCGTAAGCTGCTCACCGTCTGCATCGCAGTAATGTACTTGGATGAACTGATTTATTTCCCACGAACTTGAAGGTCAGTAAGGTCAATCTACAGAAGGGCTTTTATCTGAGATGTCACGGCGGTGCACAGCTTAGGCGGGAGCCAGTGCACGTGATCTTGTTTACAGTGGAAAATGCGAGAAAGATATTTAGCTACTTTGGGAGAGTTTGAAAAAAAAAGTTTTGTTTTTTAAATTAAAAAATCAGAAACAGCAAACAAAATTCCATAAATCTCAAATCGAAATTATCAATGAGGGCAATATGCCGACGAAATAGTGCTGAAATCTCGGTTAATTTTACAATCTATTTATTTAGTAATATAGATTATTATTATTATTATTATAATTATTATTTCGTTTTTGTCTTTTTATTTATTTATTTTTTTTTTTTTTTCAGATTTACATTAGCATTTTCTGTGAGCATGTTCATTTCTCACAAGGACATTCCTTTTAGAGTATATTTATTTTTACTTCAGCTGGTGTAAGTGTCGTGTGGCAGCCGTAGAACGTCTCTCACTGAATTTCATTATAGAGTTGTTTGTATTTTCTGTTTCTTTGCGATATTTGAGTTCGTTGCTGGATTTTGTAGGTTTATATGAGGGTCACTGACGAGGCTTGTCCAAGACAGCTACTTTGGCCTACAAATTTTGACACTTCAGCTGTTTTCATATTTGTGAGTGTGTTCATTGCTTTCAATGATCACTCATTTTATGCCTCCGCCATTCGAAGAATGGTGGAAAGGGCATATACTTTACCCCTGTCCGTCCGTCTGTCTCCGTCCGCGTCCGAGATGGCGCTATCAATTTTCGTTTAATTTTTTTCCGGCGTTAGCAAATTGCGTTTAAGTTTTTCAGCCAGGGGCATCCGTGTCCTTTGGACAATTTTCTAGTTAGGATCTATTGTGATTGTGGTATTTCGTGGGAGAGATGAGAAAAAAAAATAAACGGCACATATGAAAACCTCGATGTCAAAGAAAGCCTTAATTCTGATGCAGCTCCAGATTATAGGCACTGGACCGATATCTATCTCATCACAGTGAAACATATAATCACACTGTGCTGAAACAAAGCAAAGTACACAATGGTGATCCAACGCCGAACACAAGAAAACCACAAACAGAACCACGACGGGCTCGACCACAGCAGGCTTAAAATATGGGCCGCGTCAAGCGAAAATGGTCTTTGAACATGTGCAAAACGTCAGATTCACATCATTCTGCAAATGACCACTCCGGGCCTTTGCTCTGCATTAATACATTCTTTAATATCCAATAATTATGTTAGCGAACAATGAAGGCTCTGATCAGACTGCGCGGATGAGCAGGCTGATCTGGGCCTTCACTGTCCGCATATGCCAAAAAACACATTTTCGCTTGGCGCGCTAAATATGACCTGAAAGATAAACTTATAAAAGATAAACTTATTGATTTAATTAACCGAACGTTAATTCGGGAGAATACCCAATATTTGGCTTGCAACGATGAATGTGCTTTTTTCACTTCTGATGTATATAATAGTCACAATTTATGGCCGTGTCAAAAAGTCTGTGATGCCCTTGTTTATCTTTTGGATAATATTTTTATTAGATTTGGAACTAAACTTTATAGGCAAATTATTGGTATTCCGATGGGAACTAATTGTGCTCCTCTTGTTGCAGATTTGTTTCTTTTTTGTTATGAGAGAGATTTCATGAAGTCTCTCTCACGTGAAAATCAGGCTGACATTATTGAGGCTTCAACTGAACTTCAAGATACCTTGATGATTTATTGAATATTGACAATATTTATTTTGACCAAATGGTGGACCGGATATACCCTACAGAACTCCAATTAAATAGAGCAAATGCTTCCGATACCGAGGCACCTTTTTTGGATTTGAATCTATGTATATCTAATGGTACAGTTTCCACCAAAATTTATGATAAACGGGACGATTTTGATTTTGATATAGTCAATATCCCTTTTCTGGATGGCGATGTCCCCCGGCGTACCTCATATGGGGTATACATATCTCAACTTATTAGATTCGCCAGAGTTTCTTCAAATCTTAATGACTTTAACTACCGTAATAAAACCCTTACTGCCAAACTTCTTAGGCAGGGCTATCGTTATTTTTAACTTCGTAAGGCGTTTTCGAAATTTTATTGCAGACACAGTGCCTTGTAAGAAAAATATAGGGTCAGTCTGAAAACACTTCTGCAACAAGGTATATCGGAACCTGACTTTTACGGTGACTTAGTGTACAGATTTAGTAAAATTGTAGGTAAATCTAACTTTTCGGGGCAATTCAGAAAACTTATTAACCGTTATAAAAGAATAGGAAAATCTAACTTTTCGGAGCAATTCAGAAAACTTATTAACCGTTATAAAAGAATTGGCTATAGCCTGGATATTATGCGGCAGACTGCAAGCCTAGTTGTCAGCCCAATCGTTGTTGATGGTTATGCTTCACTCTTTAATTGCACGACGGCGGTTCGGGCCTCAGACTCAATGACGGTCTCTTCGCAAAACTTTAACCAGTGGGTTGGGGCTTGACGATATGTCTTTGGCTTGGCCCGCCGTGGTTCAACTATTGGTTTTCATTTACTCTGGCATACAGTAGAATTAGCCATGAGTACTCATCTTTGTTTATTATAGTGATTAATTTGATTTTTATGTTTTCGCTTTGATGCATTGACTGAGTTGGGAGCCTTGTGTTTCTGTATTAAGAGTAGCATCGGGACCCAGAGTGAAGTTAGCTAGCAATAAAAGTGCTTTAAACCCCACGGTAGTTTACTCTACTGACCGTTCTTAGGCGGTGGTCCCGATGTTAGTCTTACTCTTTGTTGCTTTGTGGTTTATTCTGCTAGGCGATTTGTTTTATGTCTTTCCGTGTGTCATTTTGTTCTTGTGTTTTTCAGTCCTTTTATTATTGCGATTACCTCGCTTGGGGAAGAGAGAGCTAATCTTAGTACGTTTATTCGATTTGTGCTTGTTTGGATTTGTCGGTTTTCTCTTCCTCTTGGGGTCTGGAAAGGGCTGCGGTTTGTGATTGTGGCACTCCCTGGACTTTTCTCTTACCTTTCTTTTTCTGTTATCTCATGCCACTGATAAATTTAGTTAATAGCACTAGAGGAGAAAACCTTATTACACCTCGTATTCAGGAACGGCAGATGGAGGTGGCGCCCATATCTCATATGCTGAAAGTTTATCTTCCCCTTCTGCTTCTTGTTTATCATCTGTCTCTGTTTTAACCGTCTGTTCCTATCAACAAAAATGACAGTCCCATTAACATAAATAACATGACATGTGAAAATAGGTCTTCTGGCCATATGTTACAAAATAAGTCTGACCCACCTTAGTGAGCAACCGCCTGAGCAAAAAGCCAAAAAAAGTGGTTGCTTATGACAGGTGCTTGCTTAATACAGGTAAGTTTACATTTATTTTCTTTTTTATTGGACTTGAGTACTCGCTTGGGGAAGAGAGAGCTAATCTTAGTGCTTTTCGTACGTTTGTTCGATTTGTGCTTGTTTGCTCGGTTTCCTCTTCCTCTTGGGGTCTGAGAAGGGCTGCGGTTTGTGATTGTGGCACTCCCGGGTCTTTTCTCTTAACTTTTTTTGAGAAACTGGCCTTCAAATACAGGTGATTGCTTAATACTATGGTTTGACTCAACTACACATGGAAGACATCGTTGATGATTTTATGTTTCGAGTGATATTTTTTCTTCATTGTATATCATTTCTGTAAAGATGATTGTGGCAAAATATGTTGTCTTTTCTATCTCACTTGACCAGTATTCAAGGGCAACAACCTAAGCCATCAACATTATTTAATATAAATAGCTGTGACTGTAACATTTGTTCGGTTATATTACACAATCACAAAGACTGCATAATGGAGCGACATCATAACAAAAACATAATTTCCTTTTTACTACAGTCTAGTTATTATTGATACGAGGGTCCTGCAAAAAGTTTTGTCACGTGGTTCGGATTATTTCAGTGCTACGTTTTATCCAACATATTTTTATTGCAAACCTTCAAAGTATTCTCCTTTTACCGAAACACATTTTTGTAACCTTTTTACCCAGTCGCGAAAAGCAGATAAATAGTCTTCTTTTGGTATCAGTTGGAGACACTGATAAATAGCGCTGCCAACAGAACTTCTAGACGTATACTTATCTCCAGAAAGCATTTTCTTAAGCCTTGGAAATAAAAGGAAGTCACAGGGACTCAGGTCAGGTGAATAAGGTGGTTGGTTTAAAACTTTCACCTTTTCAGAAGCCAGAAAAGACTTAACAACCTCACACTTATGAGAGGAGGCGGTGTCATGTAATAGGTGGACTCCTGACCATCCTTTGCTTGGTCGTTTCTTATTGTAAAACTCTTTCACTTTCTTCAGTACAGAATTCTTGTAGAATCGGCCAGTGACTGTATGACCAGATGGACAAGGCACTTGAACGACTGGCCCACTTGAATTAAAGAAAATTGCGTACAACATATTTTTCGAACTTATGGTTCTCTTGGCAATACACGGGCGTCTTTTCGCTTCCATTGCTTATTATCAGCCCTTCTTTGTGGCTCAAACATGTGCACCCAGGTTTCATCACCTATTAGCAAGTTAGAAATAACCCGACTGTTACAGCCTTTGTATGTTTTTTTTTTTTTTTTTTTTTCAAAAGTTCCCGGGCACATTTAAGGCGTTGTGTCTTTTGCTCCTCAGCGAGCAAATAAGGTACCCACCTAGCGCAAACCTTTCTCAGGTCCAAACGCTTTCTCAGAATTGTCTGCACACTGCCTTCTGATATGCCAGTACAACTAGCTATATCTTTGACAGACAATCGCGCATCCTGCTCGACCACAATCTTTACAGCAGCGATCTTAACCTTGGTAACAGAGGTTTTACGCCTTCCAGGACGGGTATCAACTTGAACAGAAAATTTCCCAGCTTTAAAAGTTTTAACCCACCTAAAAACTGTGCGCATTGAAATGGTCTAAGGTCTATATATACCACACAATTCATTAAATATATGCTTTGAACCTACAATCCATGTGACAGAGGAATTGGCGCGCTGACTCAAAATGCTGAATTTCATAAAACCCTAATTGATTCACCAAGACTGCGTGAAACTAGTTACTTCCGAAACTACATTTTTTCTTCATCGATACCATGTAGGCTGTAGGGGTTGATATTCGTGCATATAAAATAATCTAAGACTTCTGAATGCGCACCCTAACTGCGGCCCCATAATTTAGCTACTGTGTAAACAGACTTTTCTAAGAAAGTGATTCTAGTTTTATTTCGTTTTGTGAGGTCAGTGTTAGCTACAGTGTAAACAGTTTTCTAAGGTGGTGCTTCTGGTTTTATTTTCTTTTGTGTGGTCAATGTTAGCTATACTGTAAACATGTTTTTCTAATGCGGTGATTCTGGTGTTATTTTGTTTTGTGTGTTCAGTGTAAACAGATTTTCTAAGTTTTGAGCAGAAATGCGAATATCATAATTTTCGTCTGAAAATGTGGTAAAATTTTCAGTAAATTTGAAAGTACATGTTTTCGTAATTATTTGTGAAGAGGGAGCTGGTTACTCGTGTTTTGGTATGTGGAATGTCAGCTGCATGTGTACTGTCTGCTAGAGTTTGCTCTTCCTCTTGTTGCCATTGGTAGGCCATGTTCTGCAATTGTAGATCTTCCTGGACACACGTCTATACTTTCTAGTGTATTGTCTATTCATTACGAAAAACCGCCTAATCAAATATATTGAATTTTTTTACAACCAAAAAAAAAAAAAAAAAAGAAAATTTTCAGATAAAAAATTCTGGTATATTTCATATTTCTCCTCCAAACATAGATTGTTGGTACCCATTAGAGCCGAGGCGGTTCTAATGAGTTCCAACAATCTAGGTTTTTAACGAAATAAGAAAAATAATGTAAACCCCAGCTATACTATATAAAAGTGGGGTTTAAAGGGGTCAAAAATATATAGGAATGTTTTCGTGATGTTTGTTTCCTTTCAGTCAATCCTAGCGGACACGCTGAGACAAACTCGCATCAACGTCGATGCATCGAAGTGGATGTGACATTGATAAATGGCATGTTCCCGATGGGATGGGCTTTACCTCTTTTAAAACTTCTTCTCCCACAGTGAACACATCTTCGTAACCCTCGTCATCATCAATGCAAGCTGTTAATCTCTGTGTACAAAGCACAAGGTTAGATGGTGTGAATTCAAAGCAAAGGGAAACATCGTCTTTAACCCTGATCCTGTAGATCCAAGGTATGTCCTGCCTTTGCAAGCAGTGTAGACCCAGATAAGCTGGTTTCTGATCTAAATCTGCACTGTTTGTCATTAAGTATATGAATTTGTATCAAGAACCTGGAAAAGTTTACATGATTAGCTGAATATTAACAATGGGCGTGACATCTTAATTTATTCAGCATGATAAGGGTTATTCTTAAACCAGGAGCACATTTTCTCGCAATGTTGGGTCCAAACTGTGAAGTCGCTTGTACGTTTATTTTGTTTTTACATAAACATAATTATTTTAAGTTGCTTATTTCGACACACTTTTAAGTATGCTTTCAATATTAATTCAATTTTTTATAACAAATAGTCTAAGATGATCAAGACGAGTATATCGAAAACTAAAATACCCTTAAATGTTTAAAGTGCAAGTATTTGGTCTAACAATATAAAGTTATATGGAAAACAAATGCTAATAAACTGCTGTAGATAAATTTTGACCAATCAATTAATTCTGAACATACATAAAATTGAAAACAATGCATGAACAGCATAAATGTTTTCATAACACGTTTTTAAGATGCTTGTTTTGAAAACACTATGTTGATTTGTCTATTTCAAATCATGTACAATTACATATGTTGTTTCAAATGATTCACCATGCATGAATATAAAGAAGATACCCTAAACGAAGTGACTCATAAACACAGTAGAACGACGCGAAATACTACGGACATATAGGCTTTTCTTTATTAGTGTAGGCCGCATAGTTGGTCTCGTTTGCATGGTTTTGTTAAAATTATTTTTTTTTGTCGATTTTGTTAATTGGATCCATGTGAAGTATAAAAAGATGTTGCCAATTTGGGTTTCTATGGCGTTATCATAAGTATACACAGAAATAAGTATAAAACGAAATATTATGGCAAAGAGGACATACGGGTTAGGTGCTAATTAAGCCAGCCAAGCAACCTGTCCCACATGACTAATACTCATGTTTGCCAAAGTGTTTACAGGGATCCATTAAATAATAAACAGCTCTTCTCCAAGGCAATAATTCTTATAAGCTATATGAAACGTCATCATTTCCAAGGCGAGCCACAGAAACATATTGGATTAAGAGGTTACACATAGTTAATAGCTCATTCGCATATTCAGGAGTAGTATTAATTAATTCTTAGTGTCTGTCGAAAATTGGGGAAAAAATCATAGCCCAGACTTTGGTCAATATAGATTTATACTACATGTACCAAGTAAAGGTTTATATATTGCCGTTCGGTTAATTGTCCATATATATCTCTGTAAGCTCACTTGCATATTTATGAATATTCATTAATACTTCATGTATGTTGAAGAGTCAGCAAAAATCAGAAAACCAGGCCGCTTTTATCTAGTAACGCGTTGTTTTCTTGCAAGTTTCGGTAGCTCATCCTTAGAAATTAGCATGATGTGTAGTCAGGTAGAAATGCCTACACTTAAAAACGGGGTTATTTAGCATCAGGTGTTTAATTTGGACTCCTAACTTGCCTGCTTATGATATACACAGACATTAGCATGAAACTATGTCTTCCTTAGCATGTTATACATTGTTTCGTTTGCGGTGATTACTCTGAGTAATTGTGTATTGTGTTACTTTTGTGATAATAATGATTATAACTTTGGTATCTTGAATTTAATATGAAAGGGGTAAGAATAGATAATGATTGTATTCTCTGATTGGAGCCCATACGGGGTAAATATGTTCATCTAATGTCAAATTTTCATAATTTTTTTTTTTTGCATACTTTTGATAGTCTTTCAAATTTATTTCTTAAGGCATAGCTTCCAAATATTATATCAAATATTTACACAAAATAGTTTGGTAGATGTCAAAAGACAAAGGGGACAGGTAGGATCAAATTCCAAGGTATGGGGTACGTGAGGAGTAAGTATGTTTTTTTATGGCAAAATATATGATCTGATAGACATTTTTCCGTTTCAAAGTGTCATTTCTGATGCCTAAGCCTGCTATTTACAAACACAAATGACAAGGGTATTATTCTCTGTAGATGAGCACCTGAAGAGTGAAAATGTCTACAGCATGGCAAAAATCCCAGGGTTTTAATATTCCTTCAATTTTCAATATGTATTTGTTGAGTCGCAGCTGTTAATTTACTGAAATAAGTTATGTCTGTTAAATTGCTGTTTGATACCTAGCAAAACCATCATCGTGGTTACTTAGGGGCCCAGGAAGGTGTTAACATGTCTTCATTATTTCAAAATATTATAACTTCATATACATTTTCATTTTAATGTGTTATTTCTAAACTTTACGCCTCTATATCCTTCAAATAATTATTCTTATTAGTGTTAAAGTTACCCTGACTCAAAACTAACAGAGAAAATTATACGTATATTCCGTAATATGCACCCAGGAAGGGTCAACGTATCTTCCTCATTGTAAAATCTATAAGTTTCCGTACATATGTTCTTTTTGCTTTCTTTTGAAGAATTATCCTCTAATTTACTTCAATTGTCACGTATAGTATACATAGTTTAGTAGACGTTATGACTCCAACCAGAATGGAAATAAGTAATTATACGTCTCCGAGTAAGGATCCACGGACGGTTCGATATGTCTTTCTTCTGGTAAAATATTGTACGTTTCATGTACATTTTCTATTACAATGATTATATCTGAAGTCTAAGCCTAATATCTCTTAGAACTTTATGATGTTTAGTTGGTACTGTATTTCAAACGAAAATATGAAAAAACCTGGATCATATTCTTTAGTAAGGAAGGGGCTTGTAAAGGCCCATGTCTTGCTTATCATTTATTACTATTTCTACTGGCTTATGTACTGAAAACTGAATATAGTACAGTCGACTCTCGTTATCTCGAATTCCAAGGGACTCTCTGAAATACTTCGAGATATCCGTAGTTCGACATATCAGGTTTGCAGAATTGAGGAAAAAATAATTTGATTAACCACATTTAACAAACTGATAGGTAATTGGACTTTTGAAGTTAGAGATATATTGAAAATATTGTGGAAAAGAGGAGAAATTGCTCCTTAGGAGCAATTTCTCCTCTTTTCTACAATATTTTCCATCTGTTGTTAGGTTTTCATGTATAGGCAGGGACCAGATTTTCACTTCGAGATAAGCGGTTATTCGAGATAAGCGAGGTCGAGATAACGAGAGTCAACTGTATATACTTATTTGAGTTTGAAACGATTATGCTCTTAAGTATGTAAGTACAAATACTCAAACAAGAATGGATGCTGTTGTGATTAGATTTCTAGTCAGGAGGTCCTTGTCTTCAGCACCTTTCGTGCTTGAGTAAAGGTATGAACCTTATTTATACGACAATAATTCGACCTTTTTTGTTTGAGTAAAGGTACGTACCTTACCTGTATGACAATAATTCGAAGAAGTGATATGCTGACAGTAAAGTATCTATTAAAGTAGAAAATATTACTAAGGTAGGTTTGCTCAGGGCAGCGGAAGACAGGGAAAAGTGGAAAATAATTATTGCAACATCATCAGTGGAGCCCTAACGACCTTCAAAGTTAAAGAACTAACTGAAATTAACTGGCCTACCAAACTATAAATCATGCTTAACTGAAAGAAATTAAAAGGCTTCAGAAATAATAACTGAAACAGAAAGTGTAAATAAAGTTATGGTAAATCGCCATTAAATAGGACTCACCTATCTATCCTAGGCCCCTTACTAGGAAAGGTCTATATAGATTCCAGCTCTGGTTTGTGTCAAGACATCTAACAAACTATTAAGCTTAATTAGTTTTAGTAAATTCAAGTCAGCAAATATATGCATACCTGAGGAATTTGACATTAGGAAAATATTCTGACCTGCCCTGCCCCCTTATCAGGGAATATGATATTATTTTACTCCATTCTTGTTTAAACAAAAGTGCTTACCGGACTAATAAACATAATTATGTCAAGGAAAAGTAGACTTCAGAAGTAAACAAAAATAAATTAGTGAATATATATACTATAGTTTGTCATAAGGAAGACAATATTGTCCTTCCTTGGATCCTAAATAGGATATATGCCTATAATTATTTGCATTTTGGTGATAGCCAGGGAACCAGCCATACTAGAAAGCAAAATTACAAAATAAAGTACATTATTAACCAAGTCTCAAGAAAACAATATTAAAAATAGAGAATGCATATGAACTTTAGAATTAGTCATATGAACGAAATTTTGCCCCTCACGTGGAGAATACCCTTTCTTACCACATTGTTCTATTTGTGTCAGGGTACCTTTAAAACTACTAAGCATACACATTTAAGGAAATTAGCGACTTATTAAATCAAAACTAAATTTTCAACTGGAGGATGACTATTTTAATTACAATATTTTGTCAAAAGGAGATATATACTCTTCTGAGACATACTAGAGAACGTGACCTAGCTATTCCCATTCCGTTCTGACCCAGGGGACCTAACAAGCTACGACGAATAGTCATTTAAAATGAAACAAACGGCCGTGCCTCGAAAGAATTTTAACCAAAAATAAAATAAACAGAAGGAAAACTGAAGACTTGTACCATCAAGCAGGCATATTGACCCTGTAGAGCCCCTAATTTGTGAAAATTACAATTTCTCTGTCCCATTTCTGTTTCTTTCGCAGTACTTTGCGAAGCTATAAGCTTTCTTATTGCAAGAAAATAGCCGGCTAAATTACCTAGAATTTTCACTGCAAATAATAATGTATAAAATGTTCTTGTATTTTGACATACACAAGACATATATGGACCAATATTAAGATATTAGATGCTACCTAATCCCATTTTTCTTTGGAATAGCATTGCATCCTCACTATCACGCATAATGAGTTTTAGAAAATATGATGCTGAGCTACTCAATGTATTGAGAAACATTAAGAAAACACGCCTATTCAAATATATAGAAACTTTCACCTCCAAAAAATTGAAAATTTTCAGATAAAAAACTCTGATATTTTTCATACTTTTGCTCAAAACATAGATTGTGGGTACTCGTTAGAACCGCCTCGACGAGGCGGTTCTAACGAGTACCCACAATCTATGTTTTGAGCAAATATAACAAAAATAATGTATATCCCTGTAAACCCCAGTTTTACTATATAAAGGTGGGGTTTCAAAAATATATAGGCATGTTTTCGTGATGACCGAAAATAAACAAGTTTAAAACGACTCGGTTTCCAGGCTTTCATATGATTGATTTAAAAAAGATAATGATAAAATAAGCATGAAGACATATCCATGCATATACAAATGAACTTCTTCGCATATATGGAGAAGAAGCAAAAAGTCAATGTCTAAGCTCTTAATTTGCTCAGTTGCGTTACATTACGAACAGATAGGGATATAACTGGTTTGTTTTGTAGTTGTTTGACATTTGTTTCGCAAAAAATAAGTATGAATTAATATTCATTCGTGTGCAAATGAGCTAGTTTGTAAATGCTCTTACTAAGATAAAGACCGGTGACTATTTGTATATATGGCGCCATGATATATATATTTTTTTGACAGACAGGGGTCCCAAATCACAAGTTCTGTAATTCATTCAACAGAAGACATATAAATTTTTATTGTATGACCGGTTGCCAGTTCAAAAATGAGGTCTTATGCTTATAATGTCACATTTGAGACTTCAGCATACTGCGACCAAGGTAAGCAAAACAAACATGAAGTAGAAATGTTTTCTTGTATAAATACATATTTTCAAAGTATCTCCACTGCGTAGTTATGCGCTTTATTCAGACCTTTGCAATAATAGGGTCTCTGTTAGAAAATAAAATACGGTGAGTACTACGAAATTTTGTTTCAAATTCACTTGGCACCTGGGCTAACTCTTGACACGTGGGCCGTGTCAAGCGAAAGCAGCCTTCGAGCATGCGCAAAATGTGAGGATTAATATCAACTTGCGCATGCGCAAGATCTAATCCGGGCTTTTGCTCTCCATTAATACAGTCTATAGTATCCATGTTAGCGGACAGCGAAGGCCTTGAACAGAGTGCACGGATGCGCAAGCTGATCTGGGTCTCGCTGTCCGTATATGCCCAATGACACAGCTTAGCATGGTGTGGCCCACATCATCACGAAAACATACCTATATAATTTTGACCCCCCCCCCCCCCCTTAAACCTCACTTTTATATAGTAAAACTGGGGTTTGCAGGGGTACACATTTTTTTTTTCTTATTTCTGAAAAATATCAGAATTTTTATCGGAAAATTTTCAGTTTTTAGTGGTGCAATTTTCAGTAAATTTGAATAGGCGTGTTTTCGTAATGATGTCTTTGTTCGTATGTTTGGATGCATTGTTCTCATGTTTGAAAGCATTTCAATAATAACTAAAACGGGCAATTCCTTCTACTAAACACACATCTGTCCAACAAGCACAAGAGGCATCGAGGACATTTATATGCATAGAATGGTCAGCGATTTTGCTGGGCTCACATTCCCAAAGATTTCTCTCATTGTGTGAATTTTGTATGAAAACTGACTGATGTAAAAGAGAGCTCATTACGAAAACACGCCTATTCAAATATATTGAAAATTTCACCTCCAAAAAACTGAAACTTTTCAGATAAAAAACTCAGATATTTTTCAAACTTCTCAAAACATAGATTGTGGGTACTCGTTAGAACCGCCTCGACGAGGCGGTTCTAACGAGTACCCACAATCTATGTTTTGAGCAGAAATAAGAAAAATAATGTATACCCCTGTAAACCCCAGTTTTACTGTATAAAAGTGGGGTTTAAGGGGGTCAAAATTATATAGGTATGTTTTCGTGATGTTTTGTGCGATGTGCTGCTATTTTACAAAGGGACACAATTTTTCTACCAGGAACGTTTCTTTCTACTATTTAAAACTTTCGAAAATGGGATATACTTTTCAATATAAGAATTTGTTCCATGACAAGGAGCAAATTATTTCGCTAAAGAGAGGCCGCTAATGAGAAAGATGATCAGAATTACTTCTCTTGAAGGTGCATTAATTCTCCTAGCAAAAAAAAAAAATATGCATTCACAGGTTTGTGCATCTGGTCAGGCACAATGTTCACTTTGTTCTCCAATATTCACTCGTAAGGAAACAGTTAAACAATATTATAGGGTTCCAGCATTGGCGTGAGGAGAAGATAGAAAAAACCGTCCCGAGGATCACTGGCATCACGAGGCTTGCCTCGTGATGCCAGTTTGTGATCGCGAAGGACGGACTTTCCTATCTACCGTCACACTCATGACAGATTTTTTTTCTTCGATACCTTTCATCTCTGAAAGTAGGTTTTTAATAATGCTGTCACTTCGATCGCTGACGTCTGCCATATTGTGAAGTCATTACTGTGGCGTTTAATGACGTCATTACGTTCAGTGACGTAAACCTTAATGATGGCGTACGTGACATCCATTACAACCAGTACTTGTTAAAACACATGGGAATTCTCGATTTTTATCTTACCCTTGGTAGGATAACCTGGGTAGAATAAAAAATTTCTAACCCAGGGTTAAATCCAGCATTTCCTTATCTGGTGTGCAAGAAAAGTCAAGATACCGCAGAAATGTCACAATCGTGAAATATAGCCTTTCTCGAGGCATCAAAAGAATGAGAGATGTGAAACAAACAATGCCAAACAATCGCCACATATGAAACTATCGGCGCACAAAGAAAACAGGCAACAGGGGAACACCCTGGAAACGGTCAGTAGGAAGACTATTTGAAGCTAAAGCCAGTTTTATTCTCACTCTCACCCTTAAGTCTGATGCAGCTCCAAATAACAAATACAGTTGATTCTCGTTATCTCGAACTCGCTTATCTCGAATAACCGCTTATGTCGAAGTGAAAATCCGGTCCCTACCGAAACATGAACATCTAAGAACAGGCAAAAAAATATTGTGGAAAAGAGGAGAAATTGCTCCTAAGGAGCAATTTCTCCTCTTTTCCACAATATTTTTAATATATCTCTAACTTCAAGAGTCAAATTACATATATATTTGTTAAATGTGGTTGTTCGAATATTTTTTTCCTCAATTCTGCAAATCTTATATATCGAGGTTTGGACATCTCGAAGTATTTAATAAAGTCCCTTGGAATTCGAGATAACGAGAGACGACTGTATATGTTCCGTCCACATATGAGTACTCTACCCCGTCTGTGAAAAATCACAATGCTACATATATAATCAAAACACTATGATGAAGCAAAGTAAAGGACATAATGGCGATCTGAAGCCAGACCACGAGAAACCACCGCTGTAGGTCGAGCCTGATGTGGGAAAGCCAAGTTCTGCTTACGGATGTTCAGGTGGTTTTTCCCCGGGTTCTCCGATTTTCGCCAATCTTTGATGAACGATCGGCTCGATATAAGTGAAATATTCTTGAAAGGGCCGTAAAGTCAAAAAAAAAAAACAAAAAAAAAACACAGATCTGAATGAGCGGACTTTAAGGCCCGACTCACACGTTCTAAGCAAGCTATGAATGCTGTAAATAATGAATAGTTTGAATTACCTTAACTGTCTCTGGTGCTGACGCCTGGTCGTCTGGTATTTTGCTAGAGACCGGCATACGTAGAGCAACTTTATGGGAAGCGGAGACCAAAGGTGTCATGGTTTGATGTAAGTGCTTGATAAGGTCCTCAAGAGTTGTAAAACGTTTACCCTTGAATTTCCATCCACCCTAAATTAAAGTACAAATATTAATCTCAGTATTCAGACATCACAACAACAGTTCAACATTTTGTGTGTATATTTTGGTGTGTGTACATATATATATATATATATATATATATATATATATATATATATATATATATATATATATATATATATATATATATATATATATATATATATCGATAAATCAAAGCACTGACAGCACTGGTGGGTCGATTGTCTCTGAGTGTAGGCTGGGAAAATGGTCCTAAACGGGGCCTTAAACCTGTTTCATTTAACCCTTAACTTCCTGTAATTTAAGCAAACAGTGTAGACCCTGATCAGACATAGCATGCTACGGCGTCTGATCTGGGTCTGCACTGTTTGCAAATGTCCTAGTCCAGGTTTTATAGATAACCCTCTTTACACGGCACTCTGACGTCACAGCGACAAGAATAGCCATGCTTTAAATAACCGTTGCCTGGATTTCGAATCAACGCGCGGTTTGATTTTATTGGTCAATGATAATCACGTGACAATCTTAAGGTAATTTTTGTGTATGTATACTATGGCTCGATTGTAAAAATCGACCCGAAAAGCTTGGATAACACATTACGAAAACATGCCTATTCAAATATACAGAAAACTTTACCACCATAAAATAAAATTTTTCAAATAAAAAATTCTGATAATTTTCACATTTCTGCTCAAAAACATAGATTGTGGGTACTCGTTAGAACCGCCTCGACGAGGCGGTTCTAACGAGTACCCACAATCAATGTTTTAAGCAGAAATAAGAAAAATAATGTATACCCCTGTAAACCCCAGTTTTACTATATAAAAGTGGGGTTTAAGGGGGTCAAAATTATATAGGTATGTTTTCGTGATGTTTTCTACCAAGAATATCAAGCTCTATCGAGCCGGGCACAACATTTCCTACAGACTGCATGTGCGACCAGCGAAGACTAGATCAGCCTGCGCATACGCACAGTATGATCTGTACCTTCGTAGAGCACCTGTGGGTAGCCAAGGATTCAAAGCATCTTTGGACGGATAGCTGACACTGAAAAGACTGCGCGGATGCGCAGGCTGATATGAGTTGTCGCTAGGCAAACAAGCAAACGCGTAGGAATTGTTGCACCGTGGCTAATTTGTCTATGACAATGTTCACGTTTAACCGAGCATATTTTCACGATTCATTAAACTCTTATATGACATAAAAAACGTACTTAAGCAAAGAAACGTTGCCGGTGAAATCAAAACATAACATACTATGGGCGAAAACGTGTCTTCGGGAATGTACGGACAGCAAGCGCATTCGCACAGTCTGATCAGGACATCTTCAGTCCGCAAACAGAATCATTTGATACTATTGAATGTTTCAATAGATAGCAAATACCCGGATGAGACTCTGCGTATGTGCAGGATGATATGAATCTACACATTTTGCGAATGCTTGAAGCCACTTTTTCGCTTGACACGGTCCATATGATACGCATATTGCAGTTTATTCGTTTCTAAGGGTGAATGGCTGCTGTTGTACTGTGGTTGCACTGTAAACACATGTACAAGTAAGCAAAGATAACATTTAGATATTACCCTAACGCTCTTTATAAATGCGTGGTGCTGTATCTTCGAACACACTGAAAGAACATAGTCGGTGTAGCCAGTAGCCTGGTTGGGCTTCGCTCTGAGGAGGTAGTCTCCGTTACCAATAAGGCGTGCGTTTGCAACATCTCTGGATATTTCCCCATGATACCACTCTTCATCTTCTATATTACCGCTGCCTGCTAACGGCAGTTGAACAGGCTAAAATAAAACAGCAAGAACAAAGATTTAGCTACGCCTACCAGAATATAGACAAGCCACAAGTCTGTAAATTATAAAACGTAATATAGGACTGCTGCAATAGAACAAATAAAGTAACGCTTGTGGGGAACAGGATACCACTTATCATTTCAAACATTACGCATGTGCGTAACATGCGTAAGATCAATATTTACAATAAAGTGACATTTACATTGGATAGTTTGCTTCTTAACCATAGGGGCTGCACTTAAATGAAAGAATTTGCTCCCTCTCTTTCCTTTAAGAGCAACCTCTATTTAAGAATCGATACCAAGGAGTTTTTTTTGTTTCAAGCTTTTTCCTGGGTGAGCTTAAAAATAATTCCGTTCTGGCTATAACCATAGGGCTGCACTTAAAGGAGAGAATTTGCTCCCTCTCTTTCCTTTAAGAGCAACCTCTATTTAAGAATTGACACCAAGGAGGTTTTTGTTTTCAAGCTTTTTCCTAGGTGAGCGTAAAAATAATTCCGCTCTGGGTACGCCATTGCTTATGGTGGTGAGGACTGGAACTAGCAAAATTCTTACGGATAAAAAGCTTGAATTTGATTAGACAGACTATTTCAATTCATGTCAGCTTTACACACAAAAATACATTTCAGTGTTGAAAAATCAGACTTGGAAAACTTTATTCTTTTGTTGTATTTTCCACTAGAATGAGGATACATGTGTTCACGGAGAGAAAAGTTCCAAAACATTCCGACAGACTCCTTCTGTTATGTGATGTATTTTATAAGTCTAAGCAATGCTATGGTTAAACTATAATTTTAGACCAAAATTGAAGTCAATAAATATTGTGGGAGTCAGACCTTATATAGAGAAATGCTATTATTAAAGCCTATGGAAAAGTAGTTATGTTCCTTGGCACTGTAAAAAAGAATCAAGCTGCTACATCAAATGGAAACTGAATCTTGGTACAACTATTGCAAATTATTGAAGAAAATATCATAATAAAATGTGTAAGAGGGACTTCCTAGCAGACATTTATTTTACAATGCCATGGATAACAAGTCATGCTTGAGTAACTTAAAACAAAAATGATGAAATGTATCAAGAAATATGTTAATTTTCCTCTACAAACAGACTAAAATATTTGATAATATTCATAACAATGAACACACACACATACGCGCACACGCACGCGCGCACGAATTAAAACAAGCTATTCATCTTAAATTTTGAGCCAGTGTAGCTCGCTTCGGCCATTAGGCCTGATCTATGCCCTCAATCAAAAGACAGAAGGGTAGAAAAACAGATGACAGAAGGAAGAAATGTAGCTGACAATCAGGGCCCAGTTGTTCAAAGCATCGTTAACTTAACAAGCTCGTTAGTGGTCAAAATGTTCATTGTTCTAGTAAGTATAATATCTAATTCACAGGTATTTTTACTGAAAAACAAATTTGAGTAGCTAAAAGCTACTCACATTTTTTTTTTCATTAAAAATATTAGCGTATATGCCATATTTAATGTTCAAAGCTTTAAAGATACATTAACTAACGACATCGTCAGTTTTGAACAACTCGGCCCTGAATGCAAAGTAGTCTAAACTTTTCTCGAAAACATACATTTGAAGAACTATAATGCAAGGAAGGTAATTCTAAAACATACAAAAGCGTGTTAGTTTTAGAATCTTAATATAATACTGACATCTAAACAATCATGATAATAGCAAGCCTATATTCCGAAAAAAATCAACAACATATATGTAATGAGTTCGATCTCATAAACATGTTAAGTTTTAACATTCTGTAGGCAAGGTCAGCAAATGTCTTTTTTACAGACTTGGTGTTTCGAACTGTCTCCATACAGACTGAATGAAATTTCAAGTATAATATTATGTGAAAAATAAGAAAAATATTTAACGACGTCAAATTTATTTAAATTAAGCATGTTAACGTTTAAGCTTTCAAAATCTGATAAAAAAAAAAAACACGCAGTTAGGCTCCGCCCCATTTAAGTGGGAGGATTACCGAATACTTAGGCTAAACTCAGTAAACAGTATTCTTGCGCTGTATACGTATCTGTGTCTAGTCATCGCAACCGCTGCCCGGATATGCGCTATCTACGCATACACAAACTAGTCTGCGCATACATTGTATAACGCGCTGAACGCTTTATATTACATGCATAACCAAGAAATACCATGATTTCTACCAGACATAAAACTGGTATTTTCCTTGTTTTCTAAGAAGAAATATTTCCTCTTAGCCGGGGAAATAAATCTCTTTAACCGGAACTACTTTTTTTTGTAACATATGAACAGCCTAGATTTTGACCCTGCTGTCAATATCATTTAGGATAAAAACAAAAGCTATTCCAAATATATTATTTATTACTACGCCGACCCAAAATAGAAATGACAGCGTAAACGAACTGGCAGACTAGACTTGCCATAAAAGCCTCTTAAATGGTGTACTCTATTGCGGCGAAATGCATGTAATATACAGTTTATTCATTTCTCCTATTTTAAATACGGGATTTATAAAGCTCGGGAGGTAAAAAAAATCCGATAAAGAAACTCGTGCTTCGCACTCGTTTCTTTATCGGATTTTTTTACCTCCCTCGGTTTATAAATCCCATATTTAAAATAGGAGAATGAATAAACTCTATATAAACCTAAAGGGGTAGAATATTGTTTGGTCGAGGATAGCATGTTCTGGGGAGACTACGCATGGCTTGTCACGCCTGAGCATTCTCGCCTCGCATATGCCGAAGAACAGCTTTTGTTCTTTAGAAGAATTAATACTTACGTTAGTTGTTTTTTTAACTGGCACGGACGGACCACTACGAAATTTGAACAGTCTAAAAATCTTTCCAAATGTAATACCCGATCTCTCCTGAAATCACAAATTAAACACCTACATAAAACATCATGTATGATACCCAGATAAATAGAGTTATTTGGTAAGGATAAATTTGTCCCGGAGCTGGGGCGGATTCCGAGGGGAACCGGGAGTTTAATCGAAGCTCCCACGCTCACACACACTAAATCTTTTTGAATGGGAATACCGGATACATTCTGGATATCATATTTACCATGAATATGCGCACACATTATTCTTGGCCATGTATAGTAAAACCTCAATGGCTCGCACATCTTTGAAACCATGGATATTTATTCGAGACATGGGTAGTTCGAGCCACTGACGGTAAATCATGGCGCCATGTCAGGAAGCCAATGGTGATGATTTAGGGAAGTTTTTTTGTTTTGTTTTTTTTATCTCTTATTCAATAATGGTATGTTGTGTGTACTTGTTAGAATTGCCTCGATGAGGCGATTCCAATGAGTACACACAATATACAATTTCATGGTAATATAAGAATATCTCCTTAATTATTTGTTTTCTTGAGCTATCGGAAGAATCGTGTAGGGACTCAAAAACGAGTTCGAATTAGCAATGGTAAACGAGCCATTGGTGTTCGAACTATTGAGGTTCGATTGTACTTCTAAAATCTCAACAGTTCTATTTTACTACCTGTTAATGTGTGTAAAATGGCTGGATGAATGGCATACAGTGTAGACTCGGATCAGACTGGAAGAGACACAACTGTTTGTAGGCGGTATCTTTAATTGGTATATAAGCAATACAGAATAATCAAACGTTTCAAAGTAAAACCCCGCGGGCAAATGACATTAAGTTAACACAACGACGCATTAACATCGATGCATCGACTTTAACGCTTAGCACTCTGGGTAAAATTTTCAGCAGACGACATTTTGAAATATTTTTCTTATTTTTTCCAGAAAACAGGGTATGACATTTCATGCAAATTGTCTCCTAAGGAGACAATTTGCATGAAATGTCAAATCCTGTTTTCTGGAAAAAATAAGAAAAATATCATCAGTTTGTCGTCTGCTGAAAATGCCCAGAGAGTGGTAAAGGTTAAATGTGACGTTTTATAAACGTCATGATGTTGCAGTCATGATAATGCGACGTTGTATAAACACCATGTTCTTGCTAGGATAAGTTTTTCAACACATTATCTACGCTCTGGAATAGTTTTTTTTTTTTTTTTTTTTCAGATTTTTCATATTCGGCAAATACTGCTCATTATTCTGTAAGCTCAGTGTATTAGTACTGTACTTTTTTTTATAAATTCCAAAATATTATTTCTGTTTCGGCGTAAGGCCAAATAACAGAACAATCCCAGCAGGCACACAACATCAAAATGACGTCGTATCAACGTCGATGCGACGTGATCACGTCGCATCGACGTTGAAACGACGTCATTTTAACGTTGTGTGCCCACTGAGATGGCTTCAATCAGTATGTTCATTAACAATTTAGACATCACTTTCTTGGCGTAACGCCAACGACTATCTGGTGGTCAGTTTATGTCACAGGACATGTCCGTCGTACCACCATCAGAGGCACCACGCATTTTGTTTGTGACATCAGCATATAATAAAATGTACTATCATGAAAATGAATGTTTGTCGCGTCGTTGCGCAATACTGTAGATAGCAATAAAGTCCGTAAGATAACGTTCGTCGCCGTTGGGAGGCGACGTTACGTGATTTCCGACAGTATATCGCAGAATATATCGTCGCAAATGTTTGACGTTTAAGAAATAGATCAGCTCTAGCAGTGATTTGTTGAGTAATAAATCACTGTTTGGAGGTCAGTTGTAAAGTAGATCAAATCACGAGCGCGGAGCGCAAGTGATTTATCTTCTTACAACTGACCGACAAACTGTGATTTATTACTCAACAAATCACGCACAAGAACTGATCTATTTCGATTCTAACACATAGAAAACGACGAAAAGGTAATTGTATCCTTTAGATTTTTCAAACTTTCCGCCATCGAATAAAGAAATCCCGCCAAAAGTTTTGACTGTAACGCTGACGTTTACATGCATTTCTTACGTTGCTGAAGTGAGAAAGACGACGTTACACAGTCTAGCGTCGTAGAAACTAAGACTGACGTCAGCAGCGTGTCGAAATGACGTCGGAAAGGCGCCAGATAGCGTCGCGCGTTTCCGCCCAGTGATTTATTGCATAATATATCACTGAGTTTAACCATTGGCTATATAGGCGAGGAGTGTTAGAATATCCAATCCGACGTTGTGTTACAAACGCAAGTGCATTAGAATTGTATTTTGTTATTACAGTTATTTGGAGATTTTACAATACGTGACGCATCGCTGCTCCATGAACTATTAGTGTAGTAATATGATCATTGCGTGTTATTGCTGTCTTAGTTCCCGTTGTTCGTTCTGTGAAACTTTGTGAGGTTTGTCCGTGTTGTGTTGTTTTGGTACGCCGTGTCTGGCATAGAGGTTGGCCTGAGTGGTTGTTTTTTCTTTAGTTTGTTTTGATATGTGTGCATTGTCCGTCGTGTTTTATGTCTATTCCTTTTTGTGTATTTTGTGGACTAGGCTGTGTATTTCTAGATCTTTCTGCATGTCTTCTTTGCTGTTCTGTATTTTAAAAATTACTGTGTTGCGAATGCCGAACTCATGATAACGTAATGCCTGCAGTATACAAGTGTTAATGTCGGGACTACATTTCTGTAAGTGGGGAAGTACGAGTATGTCATAGGCCAAGTCCGTCGTAGCATCATTTATTACGTCATGGGTTACGTATTTATTGGTCATTTCCGCACTTTCATAATTTCTTATGTCGTTGGTCGCGCCTGTTGTATTGTCCTTATTCATAGCCCTATGTTTCTTTCCACAATCCAAAGTCCTTTAAAATGTAGATGAGTCCGTCATAACTTGATAGTTGCATGTACCGTACAATTTACATACTAAAATGCACGGTTCGTTGCATTCGCCAGTTAGCTTCCAGCCTGTAAAGTTATATACTTTATCAGTAGTTTTGTACACGACTATCAAAATGTAATTAATCTTGGTGTCATTGGTTGGCTTAATTCTGAACAAAGGCGTAGCGTTCATTACGCATGTGCGGACATGCGTAAGAAAAATATTTAAAATAAGTGTCATATTCTTTCCTTTAAGAAGCGCCCCTATTTTGAGGTTTTTCAAAATACAGTCGAACCTCGTTATCTCGAACTCGCTTATTTCGAATTACCGCTTATCTCGAAGTGAAAGTCTGGTCCCTGTTTTAACATGAAACTATGACAACAGGTAACAAATAATGTGGAAAAGAGGAGAAATTGCTCCTTAGGAGCAATTTCTCCTCTTTTCCACATTATTTTATATATATATTTCTAACTTCAGGAGTCAAATTACAAATTCATTTGTTAAATGTGGTTGTTCAATTTATTGTTTTCCTCACTCTCTCAACTCTGATATGTCGAGGTACGGATATCTCGAAGTGTTTCAGTGAGTCCCTTGGAATTCGAGATAACGCGAGTCGACTGTACATGTATTTCAAGAGTGTGCGTAAAAATGATTCCGTTCCGGCTATGTCACTGTTGAATGTGAGAATCCTCCTCAGCCATTTCATTATGCCCTTTTCTGCGAGCGAGGGCGTCAGAGTAACACGCAATAACGCGGGAGTCAGTTTATAAGAACAACGGAGGTGTCCGAACACCATTCTTAAACATGTCGTGCAACTAAAGATGGAAGCAACCCATCGGGTACACAGTGTCGAAACAACGTCGTTCCAATTTTGATTCAATCGACGTTGTTTAAATGTGGTGTGTCCTGCTAGGAAGGATGTTAACGGTGTTTGTGTTTACCACTATGCATACAGTATTTCGCACAGCATCCATGTTACAACCTTTCTTGTACACCAGATAAGGATATCCTGGATTTAACCCTGGGATAAAAATTCTAATCCTACCCAGGTTATCCTACTCAGGGTAAGATAAATCGAGTTTATTTGTTTGTTTTGATCCATTACGGAGAAATAATTCACTAGTGTTCGAAGGCTTGCGCGTAAAAAACGAGTGAGCGAAGCGAACGAGTTTTTTACACGAAAGCCTTAGAATACGCGTGAATTATTTCTCCGTAATTGATCAAAACAACCAAATAAACTGTTTATTATATTTTTGATTCATGTTTTACCTTTGAATTTTCACATTCAGCCGTTATGATTTCCTACCAAAATAGTTCCAGTCAGTGCATGAATTTCAGGAGGCGTGGTTTAGTTTGAAAATCAGTCGCCATCTTGTTTTCACTTTAATGCAAAAATCATCCCGTGCTTGAAATACAGACACAACAATGTCACGAAAGTTGAACTGGATTATCAAGAAAATCATACTTTATATTTGCGTTGCAGGTCTTTCCTCAAAAACGCCAACTGGACGGGAAAATTGCAGTCTGATCTCCATGATTTTATTAAATTTTCCGAGAAATGTCAACTATTGTTATTGTTGTTACCAAAAACGTCAGCAACGTCGCCTAGCAATTATGACGTCAAAACGTTCGAAATGAAATAATTTACTCGGTAATTTATCGATTATAATTCACTGAGAAATCTCGGTAAATCACTGTTGAAAATGTGATAAAAATCGAGAATTCTGACATATTTGGTATGCACTGGTTGTTATGGTCGTCAGGTACGCCATCGTTAAGATTTACGTCATTGAACGTAATGACGTCATTAAACGCAACAGTAATGTCATCACAATATGGCATACGTCAGCAATCGAAGTGACTGCAATATTAAAAAAAAATCTACGTTCAGAAATTAAAGGTGTTCAAGAAAAAGAATCTATCATGGCTGTGAGGGGTAGATAGAAAAATCCGTCCCTCGAGATCACAGTGTGGCATTACTCGGCAAGCCCCGTGATGCCAAACAGTGATCCTCGGGACGGATTTTTCTCTCTATCCATCACACAAATGATAGCTCCTTATAGTCTATGCCTAGTTAAGGAAAGTGTATACTTTCCCGCCATTTCCGCCAAGGGAAACAACTTTATGACCTTGTTTACTTTACTGCACGCCAAACTCATTCTGAAAAAAAAAAACAAAAAAAAAAAAACAAAAAAAAAAACAAAAAAAAAAACGAAAAAATCACCCTAAAAGAAAAGGATTTGCTTCTCCGGGAGAGCAAAATCCTTTCCTTTTCGGGCAGGCCCCTTTTCGAAAGGGAGACAAAACCAGTTCGACAGAGTTGTCATTCTCCCCTGTGTGTATGCAGTCACCTTGAAGTAGATTCACGGTTTTGAAAAATAAGGACAACGTTGATAGATTTTATTTACCTTTCGTTCTTAGAGCTCTAGATCAGAGGGAGTAAAGGGTATTTTCAGTATTGAATTTTTTTAAAATCAGCATTGAAACTGAAGCTGAGGGGGGTAAAAATACTAAAGAAATTTTGGATTGCAATCAAATTTAGGGGATAAAATAGGAGCAGTACACTAGATCAGAAAGGGCTTCAAAGACAAATCCGTCACTAGGTGTTTTTTGTTTCAGAGAAAATAAACCTTGGCATTCCATGTGAATTGTCTGCTAAATTATCTATGCTACACTTAAGCTTGGTGCTTTAATAGTTAAGCATTGCAAATGGGGTTTTAAGCATTAAGCTTTAAAGCAGGGGGCGCGAGGGGGAGGGGGGGGGGATTAAATACTCTTTGTACCAAAACCTTATCGAAAGCCTTGCCGTTCTGAATAAAGTTATTGAAAACAGACGGAAGGTCGTCCTAAAAGTCATAGAATGGGAATGCTGAAATACCTGTTTTGGTTCGGGTTTAGTATCTTTTTCTTCTTGTATTACGTCTGACATTAGTGTGACATCTTCTTCTTCAAAATGACTTTCGCTCACATTTAATGTTGTTGTAGATCCCGCAACATTCTCATAGTCAATGTCGTCGTCAGTTGTTATCTTTCCGACGGCATTGCAGAAATGTAAAAACTTGTGTACGTTATCGGCTAGTTTAAACTGAGGCACTTTGATAGTCTCTTCTGGTTGAACATGGCAGGATTTTAAGAGATTTTTGCATTTCACAAAGGCTGCTATGACGCCAGGATCATTCGCTTTTAGAAGCTTATCCACGCCTTGATGAAGCATTTCATGTTTTTCTTTTACGCTTACTAGAGATTCTTTGAGAGATTTTACTTTATCAGATATACAATCTTCTAGGTCTTGGGTAAACTTTTGTTCTAGTTCCAGGAGTTTAGACGTTATATCAGCCTTGATAGAAGTGAATTGTTTCTGCATCGTTGACTCGGCTTCCTCCATTGATGCAATCTGTTGTTCTAGTCTTTCAATGACTTTATCAAAGGTACCTGAGACTTCCTCCATCTTGTCAACTAAATTAGTTTGCTCGTTCTGAATTTTTACTAAAGCTTCTTCCAATTTACATGGCTTGGGTCTGCATTCATGGTGTTCATCCCAGGCACAGTTTAAACAACATACTTCCTCGTGTTGTTCACAATAAAGTTCAACTTTCTTATCTGGATGTTTGTCGCACATCACGAAGTCCTTCTGGGTGGAAGGCGGGCCTCCTTCAGCCATTTTGTTTAGCTTCGGTTAAGATTAAATGTTTTCTGAAAATGTTATATAATCCACTGTTGAAGCAGTATTTCGAAAATGTATCCGTTGTCACCCAATGAACACTCAACGTTGTAACCACGTCGTTTTCTTGTTCTTAATGTAAACAGTGTAGACCCTGGTCAGACGCCGCGTTCTGCGGTGTCTGATCTGGGTCTACACTGTTTGCCAATGTCCCTTTTATGGGACGCTAGGCATAAATTGGTTAATCTGTTTGAATGTTTATTGAGAACTGTTTGCGGAATTCGGTGCATTCTATAATCTCCAGACTATAATATAATAGCGAGCATCGCTCGCGACGCGCAAAGCGCGTCGCGAACGAAGTGAGCTCTACGGTAGAGAATATGATCAAGGAAAAGTAAACTACAACGATAAATACTTTCAGCAGTAATCGCTCTGACCAATTTTCTTCCGTTTTTTTTTCTCGGAAGTTGTCACCGGAAGTTAGCGGACTTGATTATGGGTCTCACTAATAAGCGTCACGAAGTGACCAGAAACGAGTGTCAATAAGTGTCGCGAACATATTTTCCTGATTATTTTTATTATTTATTATTGATTTACATAATATTTTTATATACTGATATTCATTCTTTAATGATGCTGTGAAGGACTTTTGAAAAGTGCAGATATAGGTCTGTGCTGTGCTCGCATGTAGGCTAAGTCTAATTTCATATTATAATCTATACCGCAGTAGTCTGAGGGTGTCATACCTTAGACTAGTGCCATATTTTTCCTACTGGTGTGCTAATAAGCATAATCTGTTTAAAATAAAATAGACTATTTAGGCAATTGATTTGTTGTTGATTGATACCATAACCGACTGCCAGACAGGCACATGTAAGGAAACAGTTTTCTGAGGATTTACAATGTCAAACCACCCGGAATTCGACCGCACTCGGTTTCCGACGATGGAAGCGGTCGCGAGATTTGCGCGAGTTGTTGCGTCATCAGTGTAAACTATCGGGAATCCCATGAGTTACTGAACAAGTATATCCCAAAATGCGCTTCAAACCTGCAAATATTATGTTTATTTATTTATTTATTTTTTTCTTATTTTAGTCTTTTAATTGCTTTTTAATTGATTTATGTCATAAAAAACACATGTTCATTCAAAATATTCTTATAAAAAACAAGCGAGATGCGATCGTCTGCCACTATTTACATTCATTCAAAATAACTCGGATATGAGGTACCCCATGTCAAAAAATTAAAAGTATAGAAGCTTAATAGTGTCATCATGTTTTTCACCTATTCGATTTTTATGTACCAAAGTTCCATTTCGTTACAATTCAGTACAGTCAATATTGTAGTTGTAAGGAGAGGTGATAACTTCCTCTGTCCGTGCTGCCAGAAATCGGCATGTCTTCTTCAAAATAATGGCAATAACGTATATTCGTTACTGTTTTCAAATATTACCATTTAAATAACTTGATTTGTTTGTTAAAAACAACTTTCTGTTGAAATATTTTTAGTAGGCGGATTCTCTGCTTTCGACATCAGAGAGTCGTTGTTCGCCTGACATTTTACTCAGAAGACGTAAATATGTTAACTTTTGTCATGACCTACGTAATCACATCAAGAAAACATACCTATATAATTTTGACCCCCCTTAAACCCCACTTTTATGTAGTAAAACTGGGGTTTACAGGGGTATACATTATTGTTCTCATTTCTGCTCAAAAACATAAATTGTGGGTACTCGCTAGAACCGCCTCGCCAAGGCGGTTCTAACGAGTACCCACAATCTATGTTTTGAGCAGAAATATGAAAAATATCAGTTTTTTTTATCTGAAAATTTTCATTTTTTCTTTTTTTTTTTTTTTTTTTTTTTTTTTTTTTTGGTGGTAAAATTTTCAGTATATTTGAGTAGGCATGTTTTCATAATGATTTTATAACATTTTCGTAATTTTCTATTCATAGTTTCATTCTATTCAGCAGTCTAAGAAATTTTCGAAAATGCAACGTTTTCCTTAGTGAAAATGGCTGCAAATTGTGCAAAATATATATAGGGTAGGTAACATTTGTAGTTGAAGGCAGGTTTTCAGCGAGATATACATCTTCAAAATTTCTGAAATTTTTACACTGAAATGGCAATTGCAAACATGATGTTAGCCCAGTGCCAAAAAGCTTTGTTAGACACTTTAAATGCTCTGTACAAACGAATACAAATGACCGTGGTTTTACACCATTCCAAATATGGTCAGCATCCTCAGTGGAATTGATCCTAGTGGCATAACATATCTCTAAAAAGGACTTGAGAATCAAAACAAAACAGTTTTCCCACCCATAAAATTATCAGCTGTGCTTCATTATAGACTTTATCTGTGATTTGTTTGTTGCCCGTAATGATTAATGGATGAGTTAGAAGACCTCCAAACGGACCGAACAAATATATATTTTTACCACTATGGAAGCTGAGAGCGACGGTTGGGATCCTGTTAAGCTAGCTTAAGCACCCCCTCGCCCCCCCCCCCCACACACACACACAAAAAGCACACTCCCCCCACACCCTCCTTCCCTCCCCCCCCCCCCCCCCGCGCCCCCCGCCAGTAATTCATTACTGTCCGTTCCGATGCGGTACTTTCATTGTGGTATTTTTGTTAAATGTTATATAGTGTTTCACTTTGGTTTAAACATATTTTATTTCACAAAGTATACATGGGTACAAATATAATGTTATGAAAATACATATTAAAGGATCAGAACGAAAGCAATGTTACTTATTTAGTTCTTCTCCTTGATAATAACAACTGTGAAAAGAAGGCGAAGATCATGTACAAGTGATACTTTGAATTATTGTTCATATGCATTCATAGAAACAATATAAACTACGATCTCATTCAATTTAAAAAAAAACTTAGATAATTGTATCATTAGAAAGAGTAGGAAAAGCAACAATTATAGAGAAACGTAGGTAAAACAGAAAATTTGGGTATGTCTGTACATCAGTATTGTGTATTTAGTTGTTTATTTAAAAAATGCAGTGGATTATTAGTTATAATGGAGGTTGTATATTATGTGTGAAAAAAGTGAAAAAGACTTGTTGACTGAGTACCTAAGAGTTTGGTTATTCTGAGAGAGAGAGAGAGAGAGAGAGAGAGAGAGAGAGAGAGTGGGGGGGATAGGGTGCGCGACAGTAATGCTTAAAAACTCCCTTGCTTCAAAACAAAACTAGCCGCATGGTAAGTTTCACAAGTATAATTCTGTACATTCTTAGAATTACTGCATGGCAGTGAATCTCTTGGTAGTGATTATATATTTTTGACTTTCTCGAATATTTTCTTATTTGTATCGTAGGAGAGAGAAATATCACCGAAGAGAAGTAGATCAAAAGAGATTTCCTTGTACTGTGAAACTGTTTCGAAGAGCTCAGTCCGCGAGTTTCGATATTGAGGACATTGAAAAAAGAAATGATAGGTATTCTCGATATCGCCGCAGCGGCATAGCGGGGAATCCGTGATATTCTTCAGGAAAAGATCATAATTTAATGCACTGCATTTCGTTCTTAAGCGGGTGTGAAGAATTTGTGCATGTCTTTTGCCGGTATAGAAGTGCTTTCACTTTCTAGTGTTTTATTTTAACAATTATGTATGTTTAAGATAATTCATTTTATAAGTTTGGGTAACAGAGTTGCCATCATTTTGGGAAAAAAAATTGCCAGCTCTGCTTGCCATCTCTTCATTTTGTGGCTGCTTAATTGTAGTTTTCTGTCTTTACCTTTGGTCTTGGGGGTTTGATATGGATCTGACTGTATCAGTTCCTAAGTTCACTTATTCATTTTGCTTAAAGTGACCGGAATTCCACTGCTTGGTATCTGTCGCATGCCGGATTCTGGCTTATATGTTCACATGTTCAAAATGCCAAAAAACGTTGTCATCCAAAGTGACAAAATATCACACTTTCAGTACGACAAGTCAAATTATCCCCAAAAAAAGTCAAGTGTTTAGATTACAGGTCATAAGAGACAATCAATTAAAATTATGATTTATTATTTAGTTATTTTGTAGTTATTAATCATCTGACCATCTCTTCATTTTGTGGCTGCTTAATTGTAGTTTTCTGTCTTTACCTTTGGTCTTGGGGGTTTGATATGGATCTGACTGTATCAGTTCCTAAGTTCACTTATTCATTTTGCTTAAAGTGACCGGAATTCCACTGTTTGGTATCTGTCGCATGCCGGATTCTGGCTTATATGTTCACATGTTCAAAATGCCAAAAAACGTTGCCATCCAAAGTGACAAAATATCACACTTTCTGTACGACAAGTCAAATTATCCCCCAAAAAAGTCAAGTGTTTAGATTACAGGTCATAAGAGACAATCAATTAAAATTATGATTTATTATTTAGTTATTTTGTAGTTATTAATCATCTGACCATGTTATTGCTGCTACGGACCATTTAACGGACCAATTTTCGGACCATAACTGACCATTCACGGACCAAGGACTTTTCACAGACGATCTGATTGCTATAACGGACCGATATACGATGTACCAATTACGGACTAATTACGGACTATTCACGGACCACGGACTACTCACGGACCAATTAGCGGTTAAGTTTACTATATTTTGCAATTTATACAGACTATTCATGGACCACGGACACGGATTTTTTTATTGGTCCGTGAATGGTCCGTGTTTTCTCACCGGGCAACGTGTGATTGATTTGATTGAGTTGGGGTTTAACGACACGTTAACCCTTGTGGGTCATTTTGTGTCGTCTCCCAGAGAAAAGGAGAAGAAAGACAGGAGACAGTAGGAGGAGATGAAAAAGAGGGACAGGGGAGAAAGGAAAATGAATGAAAGTGAAGAAACAGAAGAAATAAAAACATTCCCCCTCTATCTTTACCTGCTGCAAGGATAGCAGGCCTTGCCCAACTGTAAGCAAATATCAGTTGGACGCCCGGTGAGTTACGATACACGACAACTTAGCCTCACCCAACAACCCCACCGGGCAACGTGTATATTCCGTGTTTGGAACACTTATCAGAAAATTAATGTTGGATCTTGAAGTTTTTTTGTTTTTATTTAAAAAAAAAAAAACAGCGCAAAAGTCCTTATCCAACAATGAGCAAATAAAACGATTGTCTACGGCAGACGGATAATTATTTCTAAAAGTGTGGATTGTTACCGAAACAACGGCTATTTTGTGAACTTTCGGAATCAAAGGGAAGTAATCAGCTAGAGATAAAACAAATCGGACGTAAACGAAGTCAACGTAAACCACGGTTGGCGGAACATCCCTTGTCAGCGAAGTAAAATCAACACCGGATTCATTGTAAATATACATGAATTTACTTCAATACATCTATTAGATACTTCATATACCGAGTTATTGCATTGAAGTACATAAAAATAGAGTAAAAATTAGCAAAATACAACATATTTTGGTATAACCCCCGCCCCCAAAATTTCCCTACCTCCGCCCCCTCTTTCCCCGTCCCCGCCCCCTCTTTCCCCGTCCCCCGCCCCCTTTACCCCGTCTCCCGGCCCCCCTTATCCCCGTATCCCCGCCCCCCCACCCCCCTGTCCACCCTCTCGCTTTTACTGGGCAGGCTTAATCCTCTGTCAGCGGTTAACTTGTATTGTGCACATTATTTCGCCAAAAACTGACAACTGCCCTTCTTGATTCAGCGGAAGGAAGAGAATGACCGTAGGAAATATTTCAATCTCCACGAAAGACTGTTGCCGACCCGATGGGGTTCGAACTCGCAACCTCCTGATCACCAGTCGGACGCGCTTTCATGTGAGCCACCGAGGCCGGCGTGATTAAAAATTATATGTTTTCCCTTATTGCTAGACTTGCTTCATTGATTTCCTTAAAGTAATAAAATTCTTGTCGCAATAAGCCATTAAATGAAACGTGATATTCTTGTCTCGTTATGGCAGCTGTGAGATATGGTCCTAATAAAAGGGTTATTGCGACAAATCGGTTATTGCCTGTTTTAAATTTCTCGCCTGACCGCTCGGAATTTAAAACTATGCAATAATCTACACAAGTCCTATATCGATGAAATGAAGCGACTTGTCTGAAAGCACTAATTCACTTTAAAGTAGATGATTGTCAGATATGAGTGTGCGGTTTGTTTAGGTAACTGTCCTCTGACAAGAATGGTATGCTGCATAGATTGTTATCATCATTTAAAACCCCAAGACAGTTGGTTTACATACATGCTGGTAGCTTGATGGGAGAAAGAATATTTTGAGAGACTATTCAAGATAAAAACTGAAGGGGCTGTAACAATGTTTTGCATTTAAACAGACGTTTCCTATAATAAGGAGGGTTAATGAAAATGTTGGGACATGGGCAAGTATACTCAATTGCATATACATTGTTTGCCCCTACTTACCGGATAACGCCTCCTTTATAAACGCTCTTTTTTCCGACTGACGAAAAGATAAAATATTGTCAAGCCCGTCTTAAAGACCACCTATATTAAGTAATAACCAGCATTTGAAGGTCACTTATTCAGATCTCCTAAAAGGACATTAAATGTAAATATACCTGTATTAAATAAGCACCCATCTAAAGCAACCATCCCAACATGCACACAACGTTGATTCAACGTCTAGACATTGAATCAACGTTGAATCGACGTTGTTTCAACGTTGTGTGTCCGCTGGGATCTTTAGGCTTTCCCTTAGCTGCTTGCTTGTGGCTATTTGACTGTTCTATCTAAAATTCACGTTTCACATGTCATCAACACCGTTGTGCGTGATAAAGTTTTGATTCAGCGCACGACAAAACCTACAATAAGACCCGTGTGGCCAACAGATTACTCACCCAGTAAGCATTCTTTATAAATCTATAGCGGGCTAGCTGAGTAGATCCGCGTGTACATCCACCCAGTATGGCAAGGGTTCTCGTTTATCCTTCTTTGGAAAACCTGGAGGCTGTAGAAGGCACATGCAATCAGCAAAAACTCTGATCAGGGAAGTGCAGTCTGATATGTGTCTGCGCTGGTTGCACAAGTCTTATTGTAGATTTTGTCGTGCTCTAGATCAATTTTGTTATTATATATACACCTAAACTACAACCAGAGAGAGTGACAGAGGGAGAAAGACAGAGAGATCACTTACTCGTTTCTTTAGTGGCCTTTTATTGAGAAACCGTCAATATATCGTTTAGGCATATGTAATTTCTAAACCATTAAAACACTATTTGTTACATTGTTAATGTCCGATATCTCGCCATTTCATGTTCCCACCCGAGTTTATATATAAACAATAAATTTCTTCAAACACGAAATCTCATATTCCACATTTTATCGGGTGTATTTAACTATGGTTGACTATTTTAAAGAAAACGGTATAGAAATTTATTTACTTAAATCATCCATAAGCGACCCATTTCCTGACTTATGACACGCTGTTAACCGGATACCTAGAAATTTATATTTAGACCAATTTTACTGTGTAAAATATGTTCAAGGGTGTATATACGAATATAGATATTTTCACATATCCGGTATTCCCAGTGCGTAGTTTCCACCGGGAAGACACAATGTTTTATGAACGAAGTTGTACTCGGGGTTTTTGTTTGTGTTGAGGTTTTACGGCCCAGTCAACCCAATGGGGTCATGTCGAGCGCGGTCAGTTTACTTAACCACACATTTACTGGGCAGGCTTAGTCCTCTAAGCGGTTAACCAGCATTGTGCACATTCTTTCGCCAGAAACTGACAACTGCCCTTCTTGAATCAGCGGAAGGGAGAGAATGACCGTAGAAAATATTTCATGATCAATCTCCACGAAAGAATGTTGCCGACCTCGGCAGGGGTTTAACCCGCGACCTCCTGGTCTCCAGTCGGACGGCGCATCCAACTGAGCCACCGAGGCCGGCTGTACTCGGGTTTATACGACGTTTTTCAAAATTATACCCAGCAGGCACACAACGTTGAATAACGTCGAGTCAACGTCGGACTTAATGACATTGAATTGACATTAATTGGAATCAACGTCGATGTGATATCATGACACAGCACGTTGAAACAACGTCAAACTAACGTGTTAGACGTCATGTTATCAAGTTGACGTTGATTTGACGTTGTTTCAACGTTGTTTGCCTGGTGTGTATTTCCTCTGGGTCAATATTGCACTTGATTCCTAATCAGCTGTAAATTTCGCATCGCGCGTGTTTATTGAGTAAAATTGAATTGTGTATTACCTAACTTTGAACAAAGTCGTATTTTGTTTGTTTGTTTTTTTTGTTGTTTTTTTTTATAAGTTTTCACTTCAGTGAGTATGATCAAGCTTTTCGGAGAATGTCTGCATATATTGTTATCGACCCTGTCCGTTCGTCTGTCCATCACATTTTTGTCACCTGCTTAGGATATCTATCTAGTTTCACCATTAGGCGGATTCAAGATCATTCAGGGGAAGGGTTGCATTTTTAGGGGAGGCATTTGCCTCCATTTTGAAAAACGGTCTACTCTCTATAAAAGAATTTGCTCCTCTTCGGAGCAAATTCCTTCCTTTGAAGAGTAGATCGCCTTTCAGAAGATATTTCTTGTGCAGGTAAGAAAACCGGAATGCACAAAAAAATGTCTTCCTTGTTCAAAATAGCGTGAAAAAGTACTAAGCGTATCCACTGTTTAACCCATTGTAGACTGAATAGACTCTCCCATAGTATATATTGGAAGAGTCCAATTTCAATTTTAGGTAGATGAGGTTATGAGATTTAGATATTCTTAGAGAAATATGGCTAAAATATTTCCAAACAGTGAAGACCCTGATCAGAAGCCGCATTCTGCGGCGTCTGATCTGGGTCTGCACTGTTTGGCAGTTACCCTTTTAGGTGTCTCCCGACTACAATGGGTTAAACCAAATATGTTGTTTACTCTTCCCATGCCTTACAGCCAAGCAACAACACATTCTGGTTAGATAATCCATAGAGTCTAGGAGAGGGGGAGGTGGTGGCGGAGGGGACAGAGGTGTAACCTTTCATCTCCTTTTCCACTATTAGATTGACTCCAACTACATGTGCTACATACCTTCCTCATGCATTCGGGACGATTTTTGCAGGACAGGTCAGGGGTCAAAGGTCAAATTTCGGTGCTGATTTTTGTCTTTAATCCATCTCGGCCTACCAGTTAAAGAATTTCAACGATGTGTGTTGTATTCTGTCCTCATGTAGTTGGGTCATGCATACACCATAATGTTTGCCCGATTCCTTCGGGCAAGGGCAGGGGTCAAAGGTAAAAATCTCGGTGCTATTTTATCCGTTACTAAATCTCCTACTACACTTTTGGGAAAAAATTCACCCGTATTTGCTGTATTCCTTCTTCATGTGCTACTGGCATACAAAATTGCAATGATTTTTTGCCCGCTCTCTGTGTGCTGGGGTAGAGGTCAAAAATCAGATGTTGGCAATGACTTGCCGGTACTTTCGTCTTTCTCCTACACTATTGGTTTTATTCTAGTCATGTTTGGGCCGCGTCAAGCGAAAAGTGTCTTCGAGCATGCGCAAAATGTACGGATTGACATCATCCTGCGCATGCGCTAGGTCTCAGCTGGGCCTTTGCTCCCCATTGATACATTCTATAGTATCTAATTATTCTGGCATTCGCAAACTCTGGTCTGGGCCTTCGCTGTCTGTGCATGTCCTGAAGGCACATTTTCGCTTTGGTCGGCTCATTTGCTCTCTCATTTGCTAAAGTCATGGAGCACCATATTATTTTTATCACAGACCCCTGAGGCCTGGGTCAGGGCTCATAAGTTCAAATCTAGATACTGATTTCTGTCCATTACACCAATGGCTGTTTTAAGCAATTAACCCATTCCCAGCTAGCATTCTACTTAAATCCATATCGCACAGGATTCCCGTCGGACCGATAACGGTCCGATATAGGATTTCTGTCGGACTGATAACGGCCCGATATAGATTTAAGTAGAATGCTAGCCCGTAATCGATTCGACAGGATTCCCGTCGTACTGATAACAGTCCGATATAGATTTAAGTAGAATGCTAGCTGGGTTTACCGTATACCTGTCTCATGTACTTAAGTCATAAAACATTAACCCTTTTACGCTGTGTGAACTCTGCTACCTCAACTCTTTGGGCGGGTCCTTTTCCAATACAAGGTGAGTCTAATTGTTTTTTATAAGTACCATATTTAGAGAACTTCTAGTATTTAATGCAAACAGTGTAGATCCTGAACAGACACCGCGTTCTGTGGTGTCTGATGTGGGTCTACACTGTTTGAAAATGTCCTTTTTTTATGGGAGACCAGGCATAAAAGGCTTAATTAATTTCTAACAGTGATCCCTTGGTGGTGCCTTACGCTGTTTGAGATCAGTCACGAAAGTGAGGGCATTTGAGGTGGCATGCGCAGTCCCTAGCTTTTGCAAGATCAAAGACCTGCAAACTTGTCAGTATCCGTGGAGACCTTGTTTTCATGTAGGGAACTCAGAAAGGTTGCCATAAATTGAGCCACAACATTGAAAAACGTACCTTGGGGTTATGTGCACCCAGCGGAGATTCAGATCAACCTGCGCATTCGCGCAATCTGATCAGAATCTTCCCTGGGCATATTTTGAATAGCAATGATGCAAAATGTATTCAGGCGTAAAAAAAAAGCTGCGTTTCCACTAACCCGACCGATCTTGTTTGAAACACCCGACAGCAAAAATGCAAAATAAAAAAAGTAAAGCATCGACCCTCAACAAAATACCTCTATTTTCATACAATTACAGGTCCGACCCTGTACTTTTCTGGAGAAAAAATAGAAAAATAAAAAAAAGTTTCTCCTACCTACCGACCAAATTTATTTCAGCATGTTATTTGAAACACAGGTTTTTTTGGTTTTTTTTTTTTTACTCCTCGTGCAGACAACGAACTCTCTGATCAGCATCACGAAAACATACCTATATAATTTTGACCCCCTTAAACCCCACTTTTATATAGTAAAACTGGGGTTTACAGGAGTATACATTATTTTTCTTATTTCTGCTCAAAAACATATATTGTGGGTACTCGTTAGAACCGCCTCGGTGAGGCGGTTCTAACGGGTACTGTGGGTACTCGTTAGAACCGCCTCACCGAGGCGGTTCTAACGAGTACCCACAATCTATGTTTTGAGCAGAAATATGAAAAATATCAGAATTTTTATCTGAAAATTTTCATCTTTTTGGTGGTAAATTTTCCAGTATGTTGAATAGGCATGTTTTCGTAATGGTGCAGACAACGAACTTTCTGATCAGACTTCGCGGATGCGCATACTGAGTTGAGTCTTTATTGGGCGCACCTGCAAGAAGGTGGTTTTCTGACGTTGCGGCTAAATTCAGTTTTTGGGTCGATTGTTTACAATCGATCCTTGTATACAACGCCAAAAGTTCCCTAAGGCAGTTGTCCATGCGGTTATCATTGACCAAGGTGATCAAACCACGCGTTAGACGAAATCCAGGTAACGGTTATTTATAGCCGCGCTATTCTTGCCGCTGAGACGTCAGAGTGCTGTTGATAGAGGATTATCTGTAAAACCTGGATTGGGACATTGGCAAACAGTGCAGACCCAGTTCAGACGCCGGAGAAACCATTGGAATTATTTATTTATTTATTGATTGATTTATTTATTTATTTATTTATTTATTTATATATTTAAAATGGTTAAGAGCCTGTCGAAACGTTTGAACAGTATTTGCTCCTCGACTTCAGTGACCTTGAAGTAAAGGTCACGGACAGGAATTTGATGTTATTTCTTTTTGTTAAAGTTTTAAAGGCTCATATCTCCTTATCATGTATGGATTTAGTTGACACTTGGTCTAACGTTAACGTTTTGTAAACCAAAAGGTCTATATAGGCCCACCCTATCCCATCCAGTGGTCTTTAGCTTAGGTTCACGCACTATTAAACATGTTGTGCTTAAAGCATAGATGTTTTTCAGCTTATACTCAATGGACTGATGTTGTAAACTGTTCCAAATTTGTTCAGAGTTGCATCCCCTACACCAACTTCTTGTCAAGTAATCACAGTGATCCACAGTGGTCAATCAAAAACATTCGGAGGTTGCCACGATGCTTTAAAATTCCGGAGTTGAAGAAAAATGGCAGAAAAGGTAAACAAAAGATATACATGTTGTTATTATGAGCTTGTGTCGATTTTATTTTAAATGACACCGGGCGCAAGTACCATCGATAAGTTTATGACTATATAAAGCGTTTCGTAATTCATTTCATGGTTAAGTTGGCAAATTGCCTGCAACTTTGGAACGTGATCTTGCGATGTCTTGATTTCAAGGGTGTTTACTTGAAATGCTGCTACAATAAATATTTTGGCATTAATTTTGTCACATTCCTTTGAAACAACAATGGAAAACATGATCCCTATATCCTACACTCACAGAATTTATTGATGATTTTCTAATACAACACACTCTGCGCAATTTTTGAAGCATCGCGACAACGCACGAGTCGTTGCACGCACATTTAGTAGTTGTTTGCTTATCACGTGTGGACAATCTGGAACACATACATGTATTTTTACTAATACAACACACTCTGCGCAATTTTTGAAGCATCGCGACAACGCACCAGTTGTTGCACACACGTTTAGTATTTGTTTGCTTATCACGTGTAGAACATCTGGAACACATACATGTATTTTTACTAATACAACACACTATGCGCAATTTTTGAAGATCGCGACAACGCACCGATCGTTGCATACACGTTTAGTATTTGTTTGCTTATCACGTGTAGACAATCTGGAACACATACATGTATTTTTACTAATACAACACACTATGCGCAATTTTTGAAGATCGCGACAACACACCGATCGTTGCACACACATTTAGTAGTTGTTTGCTTACCATGTGTAGAACATCTGGAACACATACATGTATTTTTCTAATACAACACACTATGCGTAGTTTTTGAAGATCGCGACAACGCACCAGTTGTTGCACACACGTTTAGTAGTGTGTAGAATATCTGGAGCACACCAGGAACTGTTTAAATGATTTTTTTGTGTGTCTCCACAACATTTTTGCTAGTCAGTTATTAAATAAAATACATATTGCTAGGTAAGTTGACAAGCCACACCAACATCCGAGTCTCAAAGTCCATAAAGCAAATATAAGTAAAAAATCGGGATACTGAATAAAGGCATGAGCCTTCAGTTATGAACTGAAGACATTATCAGATGTCTTAGGAAGAGAAAACACTATTTGTCCTACATCTAACATATAAATACGTAGGGTGTATCATATTAATGTTTTGAATGGAAACCGTAACAATATTATCTGTGAATTTCAGATATACCGAAGCGCAGGAACCTTTGGCTGAAGAGGTTTATCATAACGGTAGTATCCATCACGAAAACATGCCAATATAATTTTGACCCTCTTAAACCCAATTTTATATTGTAAAACTGGGCTACACAGGGGTATACATTATTTTCTTATTTCTGCTCAAAAACATAGATTGTGGGTAGTCGCATTAGTTTGGTCTTATAACGTGGTTCTAGTTGGTACAGCGAAGTTGACTTCTGTTAATGCTGGGTTCATCTTTTTGGAAGTCGATGTTTCGCTTAAACATTTCACCATTCCGCGTGCTCCAGACATAAATAATATTTACTTTCCGTGAAAAATTCGATAACCTGCTCTCCAAATGTTTGGTAGCCTTCCTATCAATAGTACATACTTTCTGAATAGAGGGCCAATAGTAAAGACCCTAAAAGGGGTAACTGTGTTCTAATCATTCATGTTAATAGAAAGGAAGGCAATGATCAGGAAGCGATACAATAACCTTACACCTTCCGGCCCAGATATCAAAGGGAAAGAAGGACGCACCTAAAGCAACGGCACCACAATCAAAACACTACAAGCAGAAAGTCAAAACAGCAGTTTGTTTCCAAAATAATTGGCCAAACGGCTATCCAAAATAAAAATTTCACCAGGACATACATGCAAAGACATATAATGACAGAAATAGTAAACCACAGCAGAAGCACCGCCTTGGAACGGTCAGTAAAAATCTTACTGGCTGGGCGGGCGGGGAGGGGGCAGGGTTAAATCGATTTTACGTGGCCACAACTCTCGCCCTTAGTTCTGCCGTGGTATACACAAGGCATTAGTTCAATCCGCGTGAAGGGTTTCTAACTCATCAGTGCAACATCTCCGAGAATATAGAAATCAAACGAATACAGAGATGAAACTCCGACGAGGGCTCGACAGCAAGAAATAACTGAAATTCTGAAGCAAAGGAAAACCAAACCCTGAAATGCACAGATACTTTCGTTCGGTAAGCCTCTTCAACCAAAGATTATATTTCTTGCACTTTGGTATATCTGAAATGCACCCTGTATGTCCTGAATACCTAGATATTTTAGGTTCATAAACCAACTTACGTTATGTACTCGTTCAAACTTTTACTTGTAACAGGCCCTGACTTCGTCAATGCCAGGCAGGTCAAAGTTACGGACTTCCAAGTAAACATTCTACATAAATCTATAGCGGGCCGTCCTCGGAATGCTAGTTGGGTTAGAGAAATCTGAAGTTTATGATTGCAACACTGACAGGCAAGCTGTCATTCAGACAAAAGGTCTGAACAAATAAAATGCATCACTGAACCAGCTTGGGCTAATCAAATCCATTACGGGTAGTTAACTTGAAGTTCATAGTTAACCGCCGTGTGCTTGAGCATATGTGTATAGTATAAGCAGGACCTCTACTATAGTACAATCACGTGACTTGCATAGAGAAAAGTTCCAGTTCACTTAACCCTTGTCATGCTGAATAAATTAAGATGCCACACCCACTTCTAATTGTCAGCCAATCAGATTACTTGATCCTGATTGTTGATATAAAGTCACATACTTAATGACAAACAGTGTAGATCCAGATCAGTTGGCTAACACTGTTTGCAAAGGCTGGATATATCTGGGTTCAGCAGGACTAGGGTACAGAGGCACCTTTTTTGGATTTGAATCTATGTATATCTAATGGTACAGTTTCCACTAAAATTTATGATACACGGGACGATTTTGATTTAGTCAATTTCCCTTTTCTGGATGGCGATGTCCCCTGGCGTACCTCATATGGGGTATACATATCTCAACTTATAAGATTCGCCAGAGCTTCTTCAAATCTTAATGACTTTAACTACCGTAATAAAGCCCTTACTGCCAAACTTCTTAGGCAGGGCTATCGTTATTTTAAACTTCGTAAGGCGTTTTCGAAATTTTATCGCAGACAGAGTGCCTTGTTAGAAAAATATAGCGTCAGTCTGAAAACACTTCTGCAACAAGGTATATCGGAACCCGATTTTTACGGTGACTTAGTGTACAGATTTAGAAAAACTGTAGGTAAATCTAACTTTTCGGAGCAATTCAGTAAACTTATTAACCGTTATAAAATAATTGGCTATAGCCTGGATATTATGCGGCAGACTGCATGCCTAGTTGTCAACCCAATCATTGTTGATGGCTCTGCTTCACTCTTTTATTGCATGACTCAATGACGGCCTCTTCGTAAAACTTTAACCAGTGGGTTGGGGCTTGACGATATGTCTTTGGCTTGGCCCGCCGTGGTTCAACTATTGGTTTTCATTTACTCTGGCATACAGTAGAATTAGCCATGAGTACTCGTCTTTGTTTATTATAATGATTAATTTGATTTTTATGTTTTCGCTTTGATGCATTGACTGAGTTGGGAGCCTTTATGCGAACCGAATTTTTTATGTATTTCTGTATTAAGCGTAGCATCGGGACCCAGGGTGAAGATAGCTAGCTGTAAAAGTGCTTTAAACCTCCCCGGTGGTTTGCTCTACCGACCGTTCTAAGGCGGTGGTCCCGGTGTTAGTCTTACTCTTTGTCGCTTTGTAGTTTATTCTACGAAGCGATTTGTTGAATGCCTTTCCGTGTAACATTTTGTTCTTGTGTTTTCAGAGAGAGCTAATCTTAGTGCTTTTCGTACGTTTGTTCGGTTTGTGCTTGTATAGATTTGTCGGTTTCCTCTTCCTCTTGGGGTCTGAGAAGGGCTGCGGTTTGTGATTGTGGCACTCCCTGGACTTTTCTCTTACCCTTTTTTTAAAAAGCAGTTAGACCGTCCGTTACTACTGACCATTAAAAGGTAATGGTTATGGTGTTGTTTGTTGTTTTGTGTGACCTTGTGTCTATTACCTTTGGGGCTTTTTTCTCATAAGAGAGGTATCATCTAAATATGTTTGTATTTCTCAACAAGAACAAATAATGTGGTTACTCATTATATGAACTTACAGCATAAGAAGCGATTCACATTTTTTAGATAATCTTACAGTTAAAAACTTTGTAAAAAAGATAGGTTACAACATGGATATCATGCGGCAAACTACATGCATGGTAAAATCCCAGTTATGGTCAGTTGGCCTATCTGTTCAATTACACAACGGTTTGTCGGTCCTCAAACTAAGGGGCGGCGGGCGGCTCTCTCCTCAATCTGTCTCAGAAGACTGTGCCTGATCATCGATATCTGAGGTTTGCTTGTGTTCTGGCTTCAGATTGCCACTGAACCCTTTGCTTTGTTTTATTAAATTGTTTTTGATTAACAAGTGTATGTGTTTCACTGTGATGTTTCACTGACGAGGTAGAAAACCCCTATGCGGACCGAGCATATGGTTGTAAATTGAAACTGTATCAGAATATTAAGGATGAAACCGCGCGAGGAAAACTAGCTCAACTTCATATATCCCCCACCACCCCCACCCCATGCAATAATTGCATTCTACTGCCCGTTCAAAGTCGGTTCTTCTGTTGCAGTTTTTCTTTGTTTATGCGTCCGTGGTTTCGTATGTGGCGTTTATTTTGTCTTTGTTTGTTTTTTCATCTATCCTTTTGGTGCCTCTGGAAGGCTGTTCTTCGTGATTGTGTCATTTCCTGGATATCTTCACCTATATTTTACATTAAGGTTTTGGTCTCTGTGCTGCCACGTTAGTGCAGCATATTGTGTCATACCTTGTAACAAGTGCATAGCATATTACGCTGCAGGTTGATGTTTGCTACATACAGTCCTGCGATAGCAATGCAGCATATCCCGCTATAACTTGCAGCATGAGTATATCTAGTGTATCTGCAGCTTTTGTGTTAATGTTGATCTGTGCGCTATAAATTACTGAGATATTATTACAGCATATCCAACTAGACCTTACAGTAAGTGCATGTCTTATTATACAGCATTTTCGCATTAACGTTGATCTTTGCCATCACGAAAACATGCCTATATAATTTTGACCCCCTTAAACCCCACTTTTATATAGTAAAACTACAGGGGTATAATTATTTTTCTTATTTCTGCTCAAAACATAGATTGTGGGTACTCGTTAGAACCGCCTCATCGAGGCGGTTCTAACGAGCACCCACAATCTATGTTTTAAGCAGAAATATGAATAATACCGGAGTTTTTTATCTGAAAATTTTCAGTTTTTGGAGATGAAATGTTCTATTTATTTGAATAGGCGTGTTTTCATAATGGGTATACATTACTCCGACACATGAAATGCAGCATATTCAACCACACCTTGAAGCAAGTCTGTACATGTATCTTGTTACGCCGCAGCTATTGCGTTAATCCTGGCCCAGCTTAACCCGGATATATATCTTGCCTTTGCAAACGATTTAGATCCACTTCTTAGAAACCACATGATTTGGATCTGCACTGTTTGCCATTCAGTATGTGAATTTATATCAACAATCTGGAGCAAGTATTCTGATTGGCGAAAAATTTGAAGTGGTCATGTCAACTTAATCAGCATGGCAAGGGTTAATATTGTTGTTTGCACTATACATTATAGTCACCGCAGTGCAGCACATTCCACCATGCCTAGCATTCAGTAAATGTATATCGTGTTATGCTTTAAATTTGTCATTTATGCTGGATTTGTGCTATATATTACTGCGACATCGAAGCAGCATAACCCACAATGCTTTGCAGCAAGTGTAGAGATTGTTATACTTCATGTTGGTCTTTGCGCTGTAAATTGTTATAAAGTTAATGCAGCAGATCCGATCATACCTTGCAGCAAGAGTATAACTTGTTATGCTGCATATTAATACTTGTCTTTGCGCCATACACTGCTGCAAAGACAATGCAGCACATCCCAGCATACATTGGAGCAAATGTATAACTTGTTTAGCTGCATTCTTTTCACACTAATATTCAGCTTGGTCATTGCGCCATACAATGCTGAGAAAATAATGCAGCGTATTTCACCATACATTGTAGAAAATGTACAGCTTGTTATGCTGCAGTATTTGCACAGTATTTCCACCATTAACTGCTGCGCCAATGCATCATTCTCGAGCATATTTTAGTTTACCTTGCAGCAAATATATATCTAGCTGAGCTGCATTCTTTTCACATTTATGATATCATATTGTCTTTTTTCGTCATACACTGCTTTGAAGAAACTCTAGCATATCTCACCATACATGGCAGAAACGTATTCCTGGTTATGCTGCGTTTTTACGCATTAATAATAATATATGCGCCATACAATGTCGCGCTTTTAATGCAGCCTATTCCAACATAGTTCAGCATACCACGCAGCAACTACAGTCGACTCTCATTATCTCGAACTCGCTTATCTCGAATAACCGCTTATCTCGAAGTGAAAATCTGGTCCCTGTTTTAACACAGAGATCTACCAACAGGCAACCAAATATTGTGGAAAAGAGGAGAAATTGCTCCTTAGGAGCAATTTCTCCTCTTTTCCACAATATTTTCAATACATCTCTAACTTGACAGTCAAATTAAAGATCCATTTTGTTAAAAGTGGTTGTTTGATTAATTGTTTTCCTCAGTTCCGCAAATCTGATATGTCGAAGTACGGATATCTCGAAGTGTTTCATAGAGTCCCTTGGATTTCGAGATAATGAGAGTCGACTGTATATAGCTTGTTAAGCTGCAGCTTTCGTATTAATGCTCACCATTGGGTTTTGCCTAATACACTTCTGCGACGACATTGCCGCATATCCACCATACCATACAGCAAGTGTCTAGCTTGCCATGCCGTTGTTCTCCGCATAAATGTTGGTCTTCACGTATATATTATGCGATGGCAATGCAAAGTACCTCGACACTCTTTCTTTATCTCATCAGTATCTATATAGTATTTTGCAGGGCTTGCGTCATGACTGGTCCTCATACAATACATTAGGACGTAGCTCTCTGACCCAATCCAGTTGTAAATCCGGAGTCGCCTATTCTAGACTTCTTATACTTCTAGCATGTTTGTTGGATGACGATGATAATCATTATCATCTTTCTATCTCTAACAGAATTTCTTGTCAGTGAAATTCAAAGACTACTAAACGATTAAAAGTCTTTATTAAAAGTATACTGAATTCAAAACAGAATACATGTGTTATAAATATTACGAACAACGAAGAGTACATCATATTTTCACGTTTCATTATTCATAAATCATATATATCACATTTTAAATGTAAAATGCAGCAGTGCTTCATAAAAGTGTGAATGTTTTATATACAATGTAGCACAACTTGTCCGAACACTAAAGTCAGACACCTACATTTACTGCGACATTTTACATTTATCAGTTCACATATTACACTTTCTATTTCAGTTCACATGACTTTCACATGTTGCAAATGGATAAAGCGTCAAATGCATTAATGCTGATATGAAAAGACTTAACATTAGTTTTCCGTTTTAAGAGTAAACCAACTTTTTTCAAATACATTTTCCAAATACATGTACTAGGAAGGAACATCCTGTCTTCAAATCTTGTCACCCTTCGTAAAACATGGCTGCAAAATATTTCATCTTAAATTCAACTACGTATTTCACAGTAGTGTCATTTAACTATGGAAGCGTATTGGTACCCGCACCCCCACCCCCGCCCACCCCCGTTATATTTTTTTCACAACTTAAATTTATGTAGAGAAACATAATAATAACATGATATGACGACAAAATTTTGTCGACAAATCGTGATAAGTCCATCTGATAATGTTATAACATATCGTATTCGCTACGTATCTGTATATCGTTCACGAAATATTTGATCGTGTATGACATTTTCTTTTCTGCGAAGAATTTTTATCACGCTATATTTTTATACGCTATACCAGTAGGTTTTTTCGTGCACTTCAAAGAGTAATTTCATTGTCGCAGACCATTTTGTCGTCATAATATCTATTGACTGGAATAAGTGACGTCACATGGGCCACTGAAGGGAAATCTTGGCCGAACAAAATAGGTTAAAAAGCAATTAAAAGACACGGGGTTTTCATCGGTACTCATTCACCATAACGGAAAGAAAAATGTGTAGCACACATGCTCAACCTTGCTTTGAAATGCATATACACAATTTTTATGAACAAGTGGGCCGAATGATTATCCCTTTCTCAAAACTAAGATGTAAATATGTACGTGTACCCTCGCGTGTACCAAGCTACAATGTGTACAAATAAACATACCGAACCGGTGTACCGGTTTATCTTGAATCCTTGGTAGCTTGCCCCTCCCCCTACCCCACACGGGGTGAAGCTGCCTTTGTGCAGTTTGTCTCCCCTCCGGGGTGAAGATATCCCGGGGTATGCCCCTCACCCTGGGCAGCTTGCCCCCTCCCTCCAGGGGGTGAAGATACCCTGGCCTGAGGAGCTTGCCCCCCAACAGAACTTAATGCAGAAAGAAAAAAAAATAATGAAAAACATACATTAGTACTGCTCTGATAATTGAGCGTTATAAATTTGTTATAAAAAATAAATATTATTTTGAACTGAGTTTGCGAGGTTTTCCTGGGTGGGGGGAGGGGGGCGGGGGGCAAGCTGCCCCGGGTAGGGGGCAAGATACCCCGGGTTATCTTGCCCCCGGCGGACAAGCTGCCCGGGTTGTGTGGGGTGGGGCAAGATAAACTGTTACACCGGCTAAAAAATGATACTGACGAAGAGACAAACCATTTAACAGAGCTGAGCCGCAACAAATGTACCGCAATAGATGAGACCACTTAAATTACTTGGGGTATTGGGACACTTGCAGGATTTTCTCGCCGACACAAAGCATTCGTCCCCCTGGTAGCCTCTTTTGATTGACAGATGATGTCAATGTTCCGCTTTTGATTTTTGATCGTGCGTATGGCGATAGAACAATACAGATATCAAGATCTTTAACTTCAGTTCCGAAAAAAATCATAGCGTTGTTTCGTAAAGCATACAGATTACCACATAATGTTGTCGTTCTTATATAATTACGAGAATATCTATAACGAAATGAAATTAAAATGAATTAATGAACATGTGAAAACATTGTTTTTATCTAACTTTTATGGAAAACAGTATATAGTAAAAACTCGATATTTTTGCATTTTCATGACAAAAATATTGCCACGAGAAAAAAATATATGGGGGTACCAATACGCTTCCATATTTAACGTCACTCAGTTTACTTGCCTGAAAAGAAAAAATGCTAAGGGGACTTGAAACATGTGGTACTGTTTTCTGACAATTTTACTTAAGAGGATATTTTTTCTGATTTCTTGTTTGCGTTCCGGCATGCTGAAACCCTAGCTATTATCAAAAGAAGATATTACAGTAATAATGAAACAATATAAGCATACAATAATTGTCGCATCAATAAACACCAAGATGCATAACCATCATGATAATGAGTAAAATTTGTTTAATTCTATTCAGGACCGCAAATTATTTCAGCATATCAGCAACCAGGATTCCGTTTACGTACCTTGTTCTGATTATCGCTGCATCTTCAATTACCTCGCGCTGCACAGTAGTAGTAGCATTACGAAAACACGCCTATTCAAATATACTGAAAATTTTACCACCAAAAAATGAAAATTTTCAGATAAAAAATTCTGATATTTTTTCAAATTTCTCCTCAAAACATAGATTGTGGGTACTCGTTAGAACCGCCTCGACGAGGCGGTTCTAACGAGTACCCACAATCTATGTTTTAAGCAGACATAAGAAAAATAATGTATACCCCTGTAAACCCCAGTTTTGTCATATAAAAGTGGGGTTTAAGGGGGTCAGAATTATATAGGCAAGTTTTCGTGATGGCATGAAGTCTAATCAGACACCGCTGATGTGCTGCATATGTTTGTCAGGTCTACGCAGGTCGAATTTGTCAATTACGATTACAGTTTGTTCATATCATAGTAACAAGAATGGCACAGTTTAAAAATACATAGGATACATACAGATAAATTAGTGATAGCAGGTATGACACAAGTATTTATTGTCAGAATGAGTATGAAATACATGCATGACGTTCTGTTTGAATAAGTATGACATTAGTCTTTATTGGCAGAATAAGTATGGCTGATCGCTTTCTGTAGAATAGTATGCAATGTAATTATAGTCAGAAAATAAGTATGACACAACAATTTATCATCAAGATAAGGTGTCATCTGTGTATCGAACAGAGAATACACTTATTATGTCAGAATAAGCATAACGTTATTATTTGAGCCAGCGCACAACAAAACCTATAAGACGTGTGCGTCCAGCGAAGACTCAGATCAGCCTGCGCATCCGCGCAAGCTGATCAGAGTCTTCGCAGATCGCATCTGCCTTCTACAGCCTCCATGCTATCTAAAGAGGGATACATGATAACCTTTGCCGTACTGGGTGGATGTACAGGATGACCTGAGTCTTTGCTGTTACACAGGTCTTATTGTAGGTTTTGTTGTGCGCTGGCTCAAGTTTTATTTTATTGATCACCATTTAGCATACCATATTTTCTCTAAGTATTGAGACCCCTTACTCCATACATTCATATCCTCAAATTGGAACCAGTCCATTAAATACAGACACCGTTTTTATACCGACACTCGATACAACGACAATTTTCGTTATAATGACAATTTGACTGTCACGTAACCATCGCTTAAGAGGTAACAATTGGTCACAAATTATGCAAGAATATTGTATATATTCTGTAAAGAAACATATGTTTTGGATATTTGTTAGAATCGCCTCATTGAGGCTATTCTAACAAATATCAAAAATATATGTTTTTTGTGGAAATAAGAAAAAAAGTACAGTTTTCTTACATATCAATCGGCTCATTTAGTATTCTGTACAACAATAAATTTATTTTATGGCAACGTCTTTAAGAGCAAAGGCTGTCGTTGTAACGAGGGTACACTGTACTGCCTATTGATATGTCTATAATCCGCTGGATGTATGGCAAACATTGTCGACTATGATCAGACAACGCATACTGTGGCGTCCGATCATATTCTTCACTGTTTGCCATTTATCCAGCAGATTATGGGGCTATACCATCACGAAAACATGCTTATATAATTCTGATCCCCTTAAACCCCACTTTTATATAGTAAAACTGGGGTTTACAGGGGTATTCATTATTTTTCTTGTTTCTGCTCAAAAACATAGATTGTGGGTACTCGTTAGAACCGCCTCGCTGAGGCGGTTCTAACGAGTGGCCACAATCTATGTTTTGAGCAGAAATGTGAAAAATATCAGAATTTTTTATCCGAAAATCTTCATTTGTTTGGTGGTAAAATTTTCAGTATATTTGAATAGGCATGGTTTCGTAATGTTTTTGCTGTATACTGTTTGCTCCGTTTTTTCTATCTGAAACCTTTGGGACCCGGTATATATGGTATGTTTCCCAGATATATTGTACGCTAGACCCACTAAAGTCCGCATGGTTAAAACAACATCCACTCAACATTCATATAACCTCTAAAGGAAAAGTAAATAAGTGAACACATGACCTGATGCAATCAGATCCACATCAAGTTCTCAATAACAGATGGCAAGGAGAGAAGGCAACCCTTTTCAAAAAACAAATGGCAACTCAGTTAACCAATCGCAAATGAATATATCTTTAATAATAGTTAAAAGAAAAACAACAGTACATGTAAGTGAAACACTACAGCACACCATTACGAAAACACGCCTATTTAAATACACTGAAAATTTTACCACCAAAAATGACAAATTTTCAGATAAAATATTCTGATATTTTTATATTTTTTGCTAAACATAGATTGTGGGTACTCGTTAGAACTGCCTCGTCGAGGCGGTTCTAACGAGTACCCATAATCTATGTTTTTGAGCAGAAATAACAAAAATAATGTATACCCCTGTAAACCCCAGTTTTACTATATAAGAGTGGGGTTTAAGGGGGGCAAAATTATATAGGCGTGTTTTCATGATGACTTAACAAAGGTGCCCCAATGAAAGTACTCCCTTGGAATGGTAATAAATGACTAGAGAGCTTAAGCTAACTTTACGAGATCCCAACCCTCGTATCAGCTTCAATAGTGGTAAAAACATACATTACGAAAACATGCCTATTCAAATACAGAAAATACTGAAAATTTTATCACCAAAAAATGAAAATTTTCAGATAAAAATTCTGATATTTTTTCATATTTCTGCTCAAAACATAGATTGTGGGGACTCGTCAGAACCGCCTCGACGAGGCGGTTCTAACGATTCCCCACAATCACTGTTTTTGAGCAGAAATCAGGGAAATAATGTGTACCCCTTTGAACGCCAGTTTTACTAGATAAAAGTGGGGTTTAAGGGGATCAAAATTATATAGGCATGTTTTCGTGATGTTTAGTCAGTACGCGTTGAGGTCTTCTAACTCATCAAGGAATGATTCCGGGTTACAAATAAATCACAGATAAAGCCTATAATGAAGCCACGATGAGGACTTAACAAAAATAACATGTTGAGACACTTGAAGATCCTATGGGAGTCAGACAACACCGCTGGAATCCTGAAGCAACAGAAAACAACCAGTTGAACCCCGATGGGCCGAGAACCAGATATAAAAATAACTGGCCCAGGAGCAGCTTCACGGACTATACATATGGGCCCATTTGTTCAAAGCGTCGTTAGCTTAACGAGTTCGTTAAGGGTCATTTCGTTAACTGTTTTAGCGGATTCAATATACAATATTCTGATACTTTTCGCTGAAAAAAAATGTGAGTTGCAAAAGCTACTTACATTTTTTTTCAGCAAAAAAATTCAGCATATTTGCGTATCTCTCGATGTAAATTTTAACGAATCGTTAACTAACGACATCGTTAGCTTTGAACAACTGGGCCATGAAGTATAGCCCGCCTAAAGTACCTACGCATTATTTTCTAAACAACTCGCAAAAAGCGTAGATCCAGATGAGGTGGCTTGTTATGTCATATTTTGCATACGACATTTTTTGTCTTTATCTAGATCGACACCATTTGTCATGCTATTGTTGAATTTCGATTGGTACTCCTATTTCCACTAATGGCAGCGTCAAAATTCAAAAAGGTAGCGTCCACTTTAGAAAGTAAGGGATGAAAGGGCGAACGCATCAATCAAATTTGCAGCAGACGACATTTTGACATTTGTTTTCAGAGACAATAAGACTTAGTGAATTGTCTGCTAAGCAGATGAAAATTGTAGCAGACGATGTTCTCAAATATTTTTGTTTCATCTTTCAGTCTGAGAAAATGAGGGTTTGTGATTGTGGTTCTCCCTGGACTTTTCTCTTACCTTTTTGTTTGCTATTCCCTGTGACTTGTTTGCTGGGCAGGCGATTCCCATAAAAAGTCCTATTTATTCTGAAAAGAAAAAACACACACACACACTAAAAAAAAAACAACAAAATATTTGGGAACATCGTCGGCTGCAGTTTTCTATGGCAATTTAAGATTAAAATACCTTGACGTTCACGGTAATACAACAAGGTGAACACTTAGTACACAAGATGCACCATAGGTTTTCTTTTGTCGCACTTTCTATAGGTGACCTGTGACTTTCCTCAATGCTCGCTTCTTCAGCCTCATCCCGCTCCATTTTTCAGCGGACTCCGAGCCTACCTCCACCTAGTGTTCTTAATTTAGCACGAAGCGTGTGGGTCCGTGGCATGGTGACAGGCAGAGAAGTGTGTGGGTCCGTGGCATGGTGACAGGCAGAGAATAACACATGGACCAAACACCATGATGCTAGTTTTAAACCCGAACACTTTAGGCCAACGTTAAAAATTCTGCAACTTACAGACTGGACGACTATTTGCATGCACGGTATCTGGGCGAGGTAACCTAGTTGGAAATTATAACTAGGCCTATTTTAAGCCAAACCAGGAGTCAAGTAAAACTGATCCGGATTTTCCGGCACTGCCTCTATGTGACTCAGTTGCGTTAAAAATTTGAACAGTCAGACCTGTGACTTCTGGTTTCAATTTTCTACTTGACAGCTGGGAACCAGTTGCCTCAGATCACCGGACATGGTTATATTTGGATCTATAAATTTATACTGATGTATGTGTATCTGCACAGGCAACCTACAACACATTAAAGAGACTGAATACACTTTCAAGGGAGGCAACTCAAAACCGGTTGCCTTTTTCTGAAAGCGGGTCTACTCTAAAAAGAAAGACTTTGCTCCCTAAGGGGCTTGATGTGTTGGATAGAAAAGAAGGTCACAAAAATTCTCATTTCTAGAAAATGGCCAAATATCTTTCAAGAGTATTCAGTCCCTTTGAAGGCAACAAGTTATAGCTTTTCGAATTTCTTTGCCAGACTCAAAACACCTGTTCCTATGACTGGTTCTTCCGATTTATTGGATACCAGGCTTTGTTTAGTATTCTCGTAGTTTGACTTACTAATGTTTTGCGGTCTGGTATCAGATTTAGTTGCTGCTTCGTTCTCTTTCTGTTCCACGTTTTGTTTAGACTTGGGTGTGTGAAGCCCCAGGTTTGAATATTTTAGTTCATTTGGTAATAACTTAGGATCAGATATATCTGGTAGATCTTGTATTTCTTTTAATTCCTTTACCACGTTTCCAAGTCCTAAAGGAGCTGTCACGTCTTTAGCAATATTTTCCAGACCTGACACAGCAGATTTGGGTTTGGTGTTTGTTTGAACATGATGTGGTGTAGGTTGTGTACTTCCTTTGAGAGGTACTTCGTACCCACCTGAATAATCACAAGAAATATCTTGTGCACTGTTACTTTTTCTAATGCTTGATTCTGTGTCTTCATCTATGTCTTCGTATACTAGCTCTGGTGATAGTCTATCAATAGTTTGATTTTCATCGTCATCAACATCTGCATAACTATAAACCATACCGCTACTAGTTTGAGAATTCAAATTAATAGATGATTCCTTACTTGTAGGCACATTTGACTTAGTATCTACAGGCTTTACGTTATCATCCGCGTCTGCATAATCGTATGCTGGTTGGTCATTCATTTCCTCTATGGGTCTCTCTGCTGGCAAGCATTGTTTGGAATCTCTAACAGGCGTCTTTGGTTTACTTAACCTGGGAGGTGAAGCTGGTTTGGGCGGTGGTCTGTTTGGTTTCATTAACTCAGCACCAGTGACTCTGGCTTTAGATTTAAACAGATCCTGCTCATCTTCGTCTATAGTTCCAAACTGGAACTCTATATATGAATCGCCGACGTCTACAGCTTTCACACCTTTCGGACTAGGTGAACGTTTAACTTCAACCACTGGTTGGGTCTTTGGTTCTGTAACGGCTACATTTGTTTTGGTATGAGCATAATGGTGACGTACGTCATCAGGCGGAGGTGTAACTTGCAAATGAATATCTGGCCGATTAACGTTAAGATGGTCATAGGAAGTTACGGACCCATTACTTGGTTTCTTCTCATTCGATGGAACAGCAAGGCTATCATTCTTTCGTCTGAAGAATGAAAGTATCTGGTCCTTTTTCTGTTTGAAATCTCCAAACGGTAACCTTGCAGATTTTTTCACCGGTTTCGAGTTTTTATCCAAATCAGCTTGTTTATTTCCTTTGATGTTCTGATAGGTGTGGTATTTCTTGTTTATATCTTCCGTATCCTTTTCTGCTAATGCTGAACCATTTGGTGTTGTATTAGCATACCCATGCGGCGGTTCCCTGGCTACGTCATATTCTAAGTCACATAACCGTGGTGCACTGGGCACAATTCTGATTTCGTCATATTCTTCATTTGTAGTCGCCTTACTACTTCTACTGCCTACTGAATCTGTGTAGCTGTTTTGGACTGCTGGCCTTCGTTTCAAAGGTCGTTGTTTCCTGTGAAGTAAATAAAATTACCGTATTAACCATTATGAAAACATACCTATATAATTTTGACTCCCTTGAACCCCACTTTTATATAGTAAAACTGGGGTTTACAGGGGTATACATTATTTTTGTTATTTCTGCTCAAAACATAGATTGTGGGTACTCGTTAGAACCGCCTCACCGAGGCGGTTCTAACGAGTACCCACAATCCATGTTTTGAGCAGAAATATGAAAAAATATCAGAAATTTTATTTGTAAAGTTTCAGTTTTTGGTGGTGAAATTTTCAATATATTTGAATAGGCGTGTTTTCGTAATGTCTGTATACTGAAATACCTTAACCATTTACCATACCTGTCTTAAATCTGAACAAGTCTATCTGACTACCAGTTGATGTGCCTTAATCTGCTGTATGTGTAGCAAACATTTAGGCCCTGACTTGATGCCGCGTACTAATCTGGGTTTATGCAGGCTGATCTGTTCCAGTTAAATCTTTGCACATTCCTTATGTAAACATATTTGATTGCAAAATACATTCTATCGATGCAATGGGATCGGTAAACAAGTGCTCACATCATTATTTACGGCTCTTCCCCTTGCAGTCTGATCGGGGCCTTCTTTGCACATTGCAATATTCTTCAATCTCCAATGATCCTTCGGCTCGACACCGAAAGGCCTGATCTGACTGTGCTAAGGCGCAATCTGATCTGGTCTTTCGTTGTCCGTATATGTGACAACGGTCCTTTTCCCATCCTAAATTTCATATGGATCGCGTCAGGCATGCCTTTGAACATGTGCAAAATGCGCAGATTCAGATCATCGTACGCATGCACAAAGAATTATCCGGGCCCTTGCTCTCCAGTCATGCATTCAATAGTATCTAATGACTGGGAGCGTTCTTTTTGAGTATACCTTTTTTCAGAAGGGAATCAAGCCAATTTTGAAAGAGTTCTCTCCCTTAATAGTGTATCCAAAAGGGAGCATTTTTTTTTATTTTAGAACCGATCCTTTTTCAGAAGGGTCAAAAACGAATTTAAATTCGTTTTTGACCCTTCTGAAAAAGGATCGACTCTACAAAAAGTGTACCGCAATGGCAGCAAAGTCATTTCTTATAGAGCAGACCTCTCTTTTCAGAAGGGAGACAAGCCGATATTGGAACAGTTGCCTCCCTTGAAAGTGTATCCATTTCCCTTACAGCATTAAACCATTACCTTCTCCATAAAATGAACAAAACCACTCCAAGAACAATCACAACAATAACAGGAATCAGAACTCCAACAATTACGGCAGTGTTGTCATTATCTCCACCTGAAATTATACAACAAGTTGTCGTTATCTCCAACTGGAATAATATAACATGTTGTCGTCATATATACCCTATCCGACGGGTCATTCAGACAAATCTGAATAATAGTGTTCCAAGAAACTTGTTTTTAATAAGCGTAGTGGTGCAGTGGTTATGTCTCCTGACTCTGAAGGGCTAGGCACTGCCGTCGTAGCCGGCGTGGGTTCGAACCCCACTCAGCCCAGTGGTATTTCATATTTCTCCATATACACTTTTTTTCTGAAGTACTTGTATCAGTAATGATTCTGGGCCGGAAGAGAGAGAGAGAGAGAAATGCCTCCCATTTCAAATCAAATAAAAAAATGCAGATATATCAATCCTCATAAGCGAAAACGCGCATGTCGGATGACCAGGTAAATGATATATTCTTAACTGTGTTAAGTCATTTCACTGTTACTTATTAATCTATTTTAAAAGGGGAAATATTTTTCTTAGAAGACCTTGTTTAGGAGAGGTAAAAACAATTTCTATAGTTACATGTACCTCCCCTGAAAGAGTATTCGTTATGCTTAAAATATTTACCTGTGTCAAATGCTTCGCCCTTGTTATTAGAACTACCAATCACTGGAGGAACTGCGGTAGAAGAAGGCGGTGTTGCTGGAACACTTATGCCTGGAGAGAGAGAGAGAGAGAGAGAGAGAGAGAGAGAGAGAGAGAGAGAGAGAGAGAGAGAGAGAGAGAGAGATGGACGGACAGAGAGAGAGAGAGAGGGAAACGGATGGACGGACGAACGATGGAGAGAGAGAGGGAGAGAGAGAGAGAGATAGACGGATCCGTTTCTAAAAAGGAAATATTAGTAAACGCAAGGTTTCTTCTGTTGGAAAATACATTTTTGAAGGGAGGCAAATACATTTTCTATGGTAACATGTACCGGCCCTGAAAGGATATCTGCTGAAAACAGTACTGCGATTTCCACAGCGCGTCTCTACTGAGGTTGTGTTCGCAACAGCCTGTGCCTGTAATTTTCTGTTTTATTATTGATTCTTTTAGGTTTATCTTGACCCATTCCAGTCTGAAGAACCCCAAAAAGGTTAATGGGCAAACAGTGCAGACCCAGATCAGACGCCGCAGAATGCGGCGTCTGGTCAGGGTCTCCACTGTTTCCAAACATTTTAGCCAATTTTCTCCAAGAATATCTAAAACACATAGACTGAGATGTTTAAAATTGAAATAGGACTTTTCCAATATACAGTGGGGGGGGGGGAGTTTATTCAGTCTAAAATGGGCTAATGCTTACCCGGTGGAAAGTAAAGTACTGAAATTGTTTACCTGTTTCCAATGTTTCCCCCGTGTTGTTAGAACCACCTGTCACTGGAGGAATTGCGGTACTGCCCGGATGTTCTGTAGGTGGAGGAGTGGGTGTTGTAGTGTCTGGTGGAGATGCTTGCCTGAAACATCTGGTAACCAGATCTCCTTCGACAGCTGTTAAAATAAACAGGTTTTTGTGAAAGTCAAAATATATTCGGACAGACTGCCATATGCTAACAGTGTAAACAATGACCAAATTAATCCTTAGGAGCAGTTTTTTCAGGATGTTTTACTGTTTGCAGTTCTTGGAGCAAATCTGTGGTTTTGTCCCGGGTGCACAAAGGGAGAATTAGAAGGTGGTGGAAGAACATAAGTCTCTGGAAGAGTTGCTTTTCTGAAACATCTGGTTACCAGATCTCTTTCGACAGCTGTCAAAATAGTTTTGTTTCTACAATGCTTAAAATTGAAATTAAAATTGAATTATATTCGAACAGATTTCCCAGTGCAAACAGTGTAGACCCTGATCAAACTGGAACAGTTTGATCCGGATTTAAACTGTTTGTCATTTAAAGGAGGAATATATTCGAACAGACTTCTCAATGCAAACAGTGTAGATCCTGATCAAACTGCTCCTAATGAGCAGTTTGATCAGGGTTTACACCATTTGCCACGTCTTTGGGCAGATTTGTGTGTTGTAGTGCCCCGGATGTAATGGGGAAGAAAAAGAAGGTGGAGGGAGAATGGTAGTATCTGGTGGATTTGCTTGCTTCAAATATCTCCTAACCCATCTATCGAACAAAAATCAGGATTTCAAAATTTTTACATTAAAATATGTTTTGACAGACCTTAACAGAGTGTAACAGAGTGTACACTCCCATCAAACTAACTTAAATGGGCTAGCGTGCAGTCTGTGGAGTGATGTGGTGTGTGTTAATCCCTATTGCTCGACGTACATGCCAGACGACCCCGAAAATATATGGCCCGTAATATCTTCTACAGGTACAAAGGATTCAATCATGATTGAAAATTATGGTTGAAAACTGTTTATTTGTGGGACCTATGATGGTTCCGGTGTGCAAACAACGCGTGTATAGTCTCATACTTCTATATAAAAAAATGGCTTGATATAAATGAGTCTGGCGCGGACCTGACCGCATTATCTGAATATTTTGTATTTGCATCTCTGTGATATAATTTTAATAGTCTGTCTTTATATATGTGTCAACCACGGCGGCCATAACAGACCTGTGATAAAATCAAAATCATCTTATCAATCCATGCATCTTAAGAGTCACGCCAATATCAATGCACATGATTTTAATTAGAGTGAAATTATTTTAACAAAGTTTATAACTTATTTTTCATTTTTACAGCGAGCATCTTTTAAATAGTCTGCTTTAGACCTTTAAATTAGAGCGAAATTATTTTAACAAAGTCTACAACTTATTTTTCTTTTTACAGCGAACAACTTCTAAATAGCCTGTTTTAGATTTAATTTGCAACTTCTAAAACTTTTGTGATATTTCAATTGCTTTTAATATTGTGTACATTTGTCTATATGTTTTAACGTACGTTTGATTGCTAACATTTGTTTGTATGTTTTTACGTCTGTTTGTTGAATATTTATAATTGTACATGTCATTCTTAACAGTGAGGACCATATGTTAGACTGGCACTCGTGCCAAATATGTTATCCTCTTGAAATAAAGTTATTATTATTATTATTATTATTATTATTATTATTATTATTATTATTATTAAACTCCTCATAAAGAGCGGTTTGATCAGGCTGGTAACTGTTTGTTATTACAAGAGAAGTCTGATCTTGCTAAACACAGCTCTTGATTAGATACTTTTGAGAACTAAAAGGTGATATTATTTGTATTTCTCCAAAAAATCCAACGAGTACTCACAATACGAGTATATGTTTTCGTGGAGAGATAAGACAAATATAAACTGGATAATCCTCTTATCTGGAGCTCTGGGCCCAGTTGTTCAAAACTAACGATGTTCATAGTTAACTATCGTTAAAACTTTGATCATTAAATATCGAATATAAGCGAATATTTTTGCTGAAAAAAAAAATGTGAGTAGCTTTTGCATTTGCAAAAGCTACTCACATTTTTTCAGCAAAAATACCTGTGAATTAGATATTCTAGTTACTAGAATAGTTAACATTTTGACCACTTACGAGCTCGAGAAGCTAATGATGCTTTGAACAATTGGGCCAAGGTCTACACTTTCTGCCATTCAATCTGCGCTTTTCAGAGCCACTATCAGGTGGTCTTTGCATGACACGCAGAAAAATCGACCGACCGCTTATAGGATTGACTTTCAGGATGTGTCCTATAATCAACTTGTGTGTCTGTCCGTCCGTCGCCAGTTAGCGAAAATAACCATAACTCTTGAACCGTTAGTAATATTATGACATGTTTTCGCATACAGGTTGATGCCGACAATATCTAGCTTGCAAAATGCTTTTTTATTGCCCGAGGCTAAGCCAAGGCTAAAATTGTAAACATATGGACATGTCCGTAAATCTTCAACCATATTGCATACTTTTTATAAAACAATGTATATACATGAACATATGTGTAAACCAGATCTAACCAAAGGAATTGCCAAATGCCTTTTTTTTTCACTGACCGAGGCAAAGCCGAGTCCAACAGTCTTCTCTGTTTTCAGTTTGGCCATAATTCGTCATTTTGATTATTTTTCGCACAGAGACTGACCCAGACGAGCTCTAGCCAATGGGCTAGCCAAATGTTATTTTTTCAATGCCCGAGGCTAAGCCATAGACCAAAAACGGTAAATATATAAATAAAGGTTGATTTGAAGAGCAAAGTTAAGTTAGGTGTCGCAACGTGAAGGCTCTCAAATGCAAAGTGAATCACTTCAGAACAAATTCATAGCTTTAGGTATTTGCAAACTGCACACAATTAAACCATTATAAGCTCAAAAGCAGTCCGTTTTAAACCAAACTTCGATCTTACATTGTAGGATTAGCGATTCTTAACTAACTGAGCAGCAAAACTCGAAAAGGCACATTTAGACATGTGCGCCCAGCGAAGATTCAAATCAGCCTGCACGAATGCGCAGGCTGATCTGAATGTTCACTGGGCGCAGTTTGGATAGCCCTGGATATACAATTTCTTCATGCGGACAACGAAGACTGATCACACTTCGCCGATGCGAGGCTAATTTGAGCTTTTTTTGTTGGGCGCACATGTCAATTTCAGAAAGTACGTTTTCTCGCGTTTTCTCGCGTTGAGACTCAAACGTTGTCTTGGTGAACATGCTCAGATCTGACTTAAAATGTTCGCAGCCACGTCTGAGCATGCGCAGATTCCATATGCATGACCCAAGATATTAGCTGTATGGTGTAAATGTTTTCAGGACATATGTGAGCAGTAGAGGTTACCTTTAACTGTGCATCCGCACAGTTTGATCCGGACCTTTGTTGAACAGTCGAACTTCAGGCTAGGAGGCGAATGGGAAAAATTTAGGGAGTTCGTTTCGATCTTATTTAAAATGACAGTATGTTGAGTGCGCTCATTATAATCGCCTCGAAATGATAAAAATAAGGCAAAAATCCTAAAAATATCACTAAAGCTTTGTTGTTTGTTTTTGTAGTTTTTTTGACGGGGTGGGGGGCTATGGAAGAATTTCCTAGGGACACAAAAGTGAGTTGAAGTTAGCCACGGTAAAGTGATTGGTTTTAATGCACATTGGTAAATTTTATAGTATGATCTATAACCCAATAGCGAAACCCCAGACTGGTTGCAGTCTCCGGTGACTATTTTTGTTTTCTTATAATTCTGTTTGATAATCCACTGAAACAAAATCAAAATAATATCATGATTATAAAGGCTGGTCACCTTAGGGACCAGTTTTGTAGTCATGATTTTATTTTGGTTTTATTTTAATTGACTATCAAACAGGATTATAATAATAAATATTTAGTCACAAGAGACTGGAGCCAATCTAGCGAAGCCCCTGTTTAGACTCCACGGCTGTGCAGGCATGCATAGGCTGACATGGGCCTTCGCTGCCCTTGAAAGATTCATTCAATATATTTGATTCATGAAATTGTTTTATCGTTGGAAAACAAGTATTTTTGTGTGAACTTAACCAAATTAAGTTAAGAAGAAATAAAGATATTGGAGTATAAGTTTTTTAATATTCGTTGGCATATAAATGTATATGTAGGTACGTGTACGTATATATAACAATAATCTAATGTTGTAGATGTGATTTATTTTATTTTTTTTTTTATTTTTTTTATTATTTTATTTTTTTATTTATTTATTTTGCATATTTAATTCTGGTGCATATTTAGTTGTGACGTCACTAATTTCACAGAAAAATGGCATCTACCATGATAACGCTTTCTAAATCTTTAAAGCACGATTACTTTCTTACATGTACTATGTATAAATAACCAGTTTTGATAAATGTTTCATCACAATGTTGGCTTGAAACGTTGTTTTTAGTTGTTGTTTTTTTCTTTTTCTTTTTTTTTTTTTATTTTCAAAAAATAATTATCATTGAATTAGTATCTATGCAACCATTTTCTAGTTTGCTTATCGATGGCAAAATTTGTTTTCGGTTTTGAAATAAATAAGACCAAAGCTACAATAGTCATGATCGAGGACTAATATCAGAAGGAAAACAACATAAATAAATGTGTTCTTAATTTTCCTTGAAAACCAAATACGTTTGACATTTCATTCGAACCGTATCGTCAAATAAGAACGTTTCAAAATATCATACCAGCCAAACCCCATCCTCTGGGAATAGTTATAAGCTGATATTAAGTACCTTTTAGAGAGATCCACACCATAACAGGTGAGTCGTCCGCGCCATCAGCGAAAAGGTTATCCACAATGATTCTGAGTTTTTGACCTTCGGTATCCAATGGAACTATTACCGGTACATTAAACACAAGGTTGTCTTCTTCAGATAGACTCTCATTGCATTTAAACTCGCTGTCACTGTTTGGTTCACCTCTTAGAACAGCCGACGAACAGGAACTTCCGCTGCGATTTCTATGTTTTCGAATCATCCGTATGTCAACGTAATCGACTTCCACCGCGTGTCCATTTAAGACAATAGTTTCACAGATGCAAGAAATTGGTTCACTTAGCGTATTTATAGACTGATCAAAAATCACACTCATCTCTTTGCCAGTTGTTTGTTGACTCTCACACATATCCATGATTGTGACATCTGAAAATTAAGCAGAGTGGCAAAATACATTTGTATGATAAAAGCTAAGCGGGACCATTACGAAAACACGCCTATTCAAATATATAGAAAATTTCATCTCCAAAAACTGAAAATTTTCAGATGAAAAACTCTGATATTTTTCCTATTTCTGCTCAAAACATAGATTGTGGGTACTCGTTAGAACCGCCTCGACGAGGCGGTTCTAACGAGTACCCACAATCTATGTTTTTGAGCAGAAATAAGAAAAATAATATATACCCCTGTAAACCCCAGTTTTACTATATAAAAGTGGGGTTTGAGGGGGTCAAAATTATATAGGCGTGTTTTGGTGATGACAGTATGATACTTCGCCACTGCGAGTAGTAAGTGTGTAACCATTATTCTGCAATATATCCATATACGAAGCGCTCATTACGCATGCGCGTAATATGCGTAAGAAAAGTATTGATTATAGAGAGGCATTAACGTAAAACAATTTGCCTTTTACCATAGGGGCTTCTCTTAAAGGAAAGAATTTGCTCCCAGAGGGAGCAAATTTTTTCCTTAAAGAGTAGCCCCTATTATGGAAGCGAGTCTAGGCATACGAGATTTTATCTTGGTATGCGTGATAATAGTTCTGTTCTGGCTACGCCAAGGATAGCTGTGAATTCTAGTAAACATAAATGTTTGTATAAACAATATTTGAACAAAATCCACTTATTCATTTTCAAGATATTCAGTCAAAACAAAATTCTGACATCAATCCAGGGCCATAACTCTGTTAGAAATATATAAAATTGGCTAATGTTTCATTTCCAATCTAGATCTAGTCAAAATTTGATCGAAAGTCCATCAATTTGCTCTCAAGATATTAAGTAAAATCACAAATCTGATATCAATCAAGACCCACTACTCTGTTGAAAAGTAACAAAATTGACACATGTTTTACTTCAACCTACGAGGGTCGTGCAAAAAGTTCTGTCACTAATAGGCTCCTCGTAGTTTGAGTCAAAATCACTGTGTGCATAAAATTCTCAAGATTTTAAGCAAAATCACAATTGTAATGTCAATCAAGGGCTATAATTCTGTTGAAAGACAACAATATTGGCCCATTTTCAATACCAACCTAGTTCTAGTCAATATTAATGTGTAAATGAAACTCGATAAAAATCTATCAATTTATTCTCAAGATATTTAGTCATAACTCATTTTTGTTGTCATTCAAGGTAAGGGCCATAACTGTTGAAAATTAAAGAAATTGGCCCATTTTCGAATCCAAACTAGTTTTAGTCAATATCAGTGTGTAAATAAAAAGTCAAACTTTAATTTCCTCTACAAAATTGCAAAAGAAAATAAAAACAATGTTGTCTTCTACAGTTGTGGTTGGTGCTATAAAAGGTTAAAATAATGTAAATGAAAATAAATGCGATGGGATGCGCATGGCAAATGTCAATGTATGAGCAGTAACATCAGAGAACATACCGTCGGACATACGCGCCCAGCAAAGATACAGATCAGACGGCGCATTCGCGCAGTCTGATCTGAATCTTCACTGGGCGCGTTTAGCATAGATAGACAACGATGCAAAGTATCCTCGTGCGGATATCGAAAACTCTGATCAGGCTGATTTTATTCTTCTCTGAGCATAATGTCAGAAGGTACGTTTTCTCACGACGTAGAGCTGAAGCGATATCATCAAAGCATCAATACAGTGAACCCTCGTTACAACGAGATTTGTTCCCAAAGATGTTGCCGTTAAAATGAATTTGCTATTGTAAAGAATCCTTAATGAGCAGAATGATACGTTTGTTTGTTTGTGCTGAGGTTTTACGGCCCAGTTAACTCAAAGGGGTCATGTCGAGCGCGGTCAGTTTACCTAACCACACGTTACTGGGCAGGCTTAGTCCTTTAAGCGGTTAACCCGTATTGTGCACATTCTTTCGCCAGAAACTGACAACTGCCCTTCTTGAATCAGCGGAAGGGAGAGAATGACCGTAGAAAATATTTCATGATCAATCTCCACGAAAGAATGTTGCCGACCACGGCGAGGGTTGAACCCGCGACTTCCTGGAAGAATGATACATAAGAAATGCCTTGTTTTATCCGACTTTCCTCATAGCACATATGTTTTTGGAGATTTGTTAGAATCGCCTCAGTGATGCGATTCTAACATATATCCAAAACATATGTTTCTTGAAGTATTAAATACAATGTTTTGCTTAATTTCTGATTCACTGTCATCTCATAAGCGAAGGTTTTGTGTCAGTCAAATTGTCATCGTAACGAATTTTGTTGTTGTATCGAGTGTCAGTATAAAGAAGGTTTACTGTATATCACGATATTTTAAGATGATACTGTATCGTCATACTGACGGTTAGAACGATACTTCTTGATACCTGCATAATATTATATTCATATTATAGGGTCATTGCAATGATATTGGTGAATATTGTCCCGGGTTGGAAAATCGAAGGACACGAGCTTGCGAGTGTCTGTAGATGTCCCAACGAGAGACAATGTTCACCAATATCAAAGCAATAGCCTTTTTATAATGTAGCTATTAATAGTTTTGCTCGATTAAATACTTTATTGACAAAATTATGTGAAAATTCTTTTTATGAAAACAATTCTAACAACAGTGCGAAACTGATATTACAAAAACAATATCATTTTTTGTACTAGTGTGATATCATATGACATAAAATGGTAACATTCGAAGGCATCCGAATAAGCGTGTAATATCAAGTAAGTGTACCGGTATCGTGTGATATCTGCACGCTTGCTCCTCGGACTTTACGAAAACACACCTATTCAAATACTTTGGAAATTTTCCAACAAAGACAGGAAAATTTTCAGATAAAAATTCTGATATTTTTCATATTCCTGCTCAAAACATAGATTGTGGATACTCGTTAGAACCGAGGCGGTTCTAACGAGTATCCACATTCTATGTTTTGTAGTAGAAATCAGAAGAATAATAAATGCCCCTATAAACCCCGTTTTACTATATAAAAGTGGGGTTTAAGGGTGTCAAATTTATATAGGTATGTTTTCGTGATGCAATATTTATAGTTTTATAGTAAATAAAAAGACTTTTAGCCTTTACCACACTCTGGGCTAATTCAGCAGATGACAGATTTATGATTTTGTTTTCTTATTCCTTAGAAAATAATAAAAGAAAATATTTCAAATTGTCAACTGCTGAAATGTTTTACCCGGTATGCTAAGAGTTAACACAATGTCCATATATTTTATGATAAATATAGAAAACAAAAACAACAGGTTAAAGTATCATTATACAGTATGGATTGGTATATGCTCCATATTCCTCATAAATAGACATTTTTCATCCATGAAAGATTTAATAAATTGATATATAATATTTATACGATCATAAAATGAGGCATCTGACGGCCTGTAAAATTTCAGTTAATCCCTCCTTTTTGAACTGGATCAAACATGAAACGATTTTTTATCGTATATCTGAATTAACGTTGGCAACATAAATTCAGAGATATGATAAAAATTCATTTCATTTCAAGAATAGGAAACTTACTGAAATTTTACAGGCTGTCAGGAGCCACATATTATGATCGTATTGATACAATATATCAATTTATTAAACCTTTCTTGGATAATAAAATGTTAAAATGTCTGTTTTTGAGGAATATGGAACCTTTAATATCGCGATAATATCGGGATTTTTTTTTTTTTTTTTTTTCTGGTGGTACCAAGCTTTTTACTTTGTGGTTCATATGTTGTGATCTCACCTGTGAAACAATCGTACTGAATACGAACGTATGTGGACACTTCATTGCCACAAGTAGAAAGTATATTGTGAAGCGCTTGTACCGGACCACAATGATATTCGGCTGAACATGTATCAAGCAATATGTAGGTGTGAAGCCTGGTAAACAGCTCTGTACAGTCCTCAGGACTGTATCTGCAACATGATTTGAAGAATTTGCTGAAAAATAAATAAATAAATAAATAGATGCTGCAAGAAACGATTATTTTGAAGTAACAAAAAATCAAATTGACATAACGTCAGAATCGGTTTTATTCATTACAAAAATACACCCCTATTCAAATATAGTCAAAATTTTACCACCAAACAATGAAATTTTTCCGATAAAAATTCTGATATTTTTCACATTTCTTCTCAAAACATAGTTTGTGGGTACTTGTTAGAACCGCCTCGGCGAGGCGGTTCTAACGAGTATCCACAATCTATGTTTTTAGTAGAAATAAGAAAAATAATGTATACCCCGGTAAACCCCAGTTTTACTATATAAAAGGGGGGTTTAAGGGGGTCAAAATTATGTAGATATGATTTCGTGACGGAACGACTGAACGTCTCCTAGTCTGTGACTGAGTAAAAATATGTTTTCAAATAAGTAGAAATGAGCTTAATCCATTTAAGCCGATCGTCCCATAAAAAGTGTCTGAACGTAATGCGAACAGTGTGGAACCTTATCAAACGCCGCACAACCCGGAGTCTGATCAGGTACCACACCGTTCGCATTACGTTCAGACATTTCTAGAACAACCCGGCTGGCATTCTTTATAAATCCATAGCGGGCCGTTATCGGCCCGTCAGCTACCCTGACGGGCCGATAACGGCCCGCTATAGATTTATAAAGAATGCTTACTGGGAAGATACCAATAAAAACTAACCAGACACCCTTAAATAGGAAATGGACCCGTCCAAAAAGTTTAGATAAAAAAAAACCCGTTCGGCTTAAACGGGTTGATGATCCCAAAGGACCGAACATATACACTACGCAAAAGTGAAGTCCATGGAGACAGCCCCAAAGCACACAACTCAACCTGTAGTGAAGATAGTATTTTCAGCAAGGAGGGATCATTTGGAAGCATAACCATCAATTAAATGAAAATAACCGACTCGGTTTTCCTGAACGACTGAATGTAACCCTGCTCATGCCCCCTAGCCTATGAATGACCGATATGCTGTTTTCAGATAAGTAGAAATGAGCTCAAATGTTCCAAAGGCCTATATGAAAATAAACTACGCAAAAGTGAAGAGTAGTGAAGGTATATTACAGTAGCCTCAAAGCACTTAACATAATCTGTAGTGAAGGAACTGTTTTCTGCAAAGAGGGAATCAAATAACACATCAAATGAACGAAAATAGCAGACTGGAATTCCTTGAACGATTGAACGCAACACTGCTCGTGCCTCCTAGCCCATGACTGAGCGATATCATTACGAAAACATGCCTATTCAAATATACTAAAAATTTTCCCACCAAACAATGAAAAATTTCAGATAAAAAATTCTGATTTTCTTTTTATATTTCTGCTCAAAACATAGATTGTGGGTACTCGTTAGAACTGCCTCGTCCTTTCTGCTCAAAACATAGATTGTAGGTACTCGTTAGAACCGCCTCGACGAGGCGGTTCTAACGAGTACCCACAATGTATGTTTTGAGCAGTAATAAGGAAAATAATGTATACCCCTGTAAGCCCCAGTTTTACTATATAACAGTGGGGTTTAAGGGGGTCAAAACTATATAGGCGTGTTTTCGTGATATTCTGTTTACAAATAAGCAGAAATAAGGTAATATTAGCAAGGTAATGCTGCATTCAATTACACTATTTAGCAAAAAAAAGAAATAGATACCAAAACAACACGGATATACGGACGGACAACAAGAAAACAGTATCCCTCCCACCCACACCGCACCACCCCCCACCCACAACAAAAAAAAAAAACTCAGTTTGCGTGGGGGGGTGGGGGCAGTTGGGGGCGGATCGGGGGTAAAATATTCACAGCTTAATTATATCACAGGACCAGAAAATAATAATAGTAAAAAAAAAAACCACTACGCAAAAGGAAAGAACACTGAGCACACTATCTGTAGTGAGGTAATATATTCTTCATAGGAGTTCCTTTGGAAGCAAATAACAGATCAAATAAATGAAAACAGCAGAATCGATTTTATGAACGCAACACTACTCACGCACCCAAGCCTATGACAAGCAAAATTTTTTTTCTTGTTATTATTTTTGTTTCATAGAAAATGAGACTTCACATTTCATGACATGAAACGTCAAGCCTAACAACATGACATGAAACGTTAAGCATAGCCCCAGCTAGCCTTATTTATACAGCGGGCCGCTTTCGGCCCGTCAGCTACCCTGACGGGCCGATATCGGCCCGCTATAGATTTATGTAGAATGCTTACCGGGGCAGCATGACATGAAACGTCAAGCCTAACGCCAGCTGGCCTTATTTATAAATCTACAGCGGGCCGCTATCGGCCCGTCAGCTACCCGATAACGGCCCGCTGTAGATTTATGTGGAATGCTTACTGGGACAGCATGACATGAAACGTCAAGCCTAGCCCCCCAGCTAGCCTAATTTATAAATCTACAGCGGGCCGCCATCAGCCCGTCAGCTACCCTGACGGGCCGATAACGGCCCGTTGTAGATTTATGTAGAATACTTACTGGGACAGCATGACATGAAACGTCAAGCCTAACCCCAGCTAGCCTTATTTATAAATCTACAGTGGGCCGCCATCGGCCCGTCAGCTACCCTGACGGGCCGATAAAGGCCCGCTGTAGATTTATGTAGAATGCTTACTGGGACAGCATGACATGAAACGTCTGACTGTAGATCCAAGGGTCGCGTTCGAATCCAAGCTCCGCCACACAACTGTCATGGAGACTGACCATGAAATTATTATTACGGTCATTCTCAAACATTCACTGATTAAAGGTGGGCAGTTGTAGGTTACTGACGATAGTAAGTGCACAACTATTGATTAACCGCTTAGAGGAATTAGCCTGCCCATAAAAATGCGTGAAGGTTATTTTATCGGCTCGTCACGGCATCAACAGTGTTGACTGGGCCGTAATTTCCAACATACAAACAAATAAGCAATTGTGATTGGCACTTAAAACATTACAAATGATCAAAAATGCAATGGGATGTGGTAACATGCCAAGAAAACTTCATTTTATTTATTAAAAAAATGAGTCATAAGTGTAGGGGTAAATAAGACAGTCAAGTATAATTTAACATGTGGCAGGAAAAACAAATGAGTCCAAACGTCAGAAAACGCACCTTTGCAATCGCGCAGCATGATCACAAACTTCACTGAGCACATTTTGGATAGCCAAGGAGGCAAGGTTTCTTCATGCGAACAACGTAGACTCTGCTCAGACTGCGCGGATGCGCAGGCTGATTTGAGTCTTCGTTGGGCGCACATGTCAGAAGGTACGTTTTCCTTCGTTGCGGTTCAGATATCATAATTACAGTGTATATCATAGTTACTGATGGCCACGCAATTTCCTGCGCATGAACACATTTACATATTGTCATGCATGAAAAAGCGAATGACTAAAATAGGTTGCGCCCTGCGAAAACGTGTATTCGAGCATATGCGGACAGCGAAGGCCCAGATCAGACTGCGCATCCGTTGTGTTAGGAAATAAGAACACAAATAAGAAAAATAATGTATACCCCTGTAAATCCCAGTTATATAAAATTAGGGTTTAAGGAGGTCAAAATTTTATAGGCGTGTTTTCGTGATGAAAATCAGTAACTCTTCCTAAAACATCCCGAAATATTTTTTTTCCTTGAGCTATCGCGGAAGAATCTCAGCAACGGTAAACGAGTCATCGGTGTTCAGGACACTGCAGTTTTACTGAATGTTCCTCTTTTCTTAATGGGAGATATTCTTCAAAGATGCTCCACCGTCCCATGCACCCCATGCACACAAGACAGTAAATTCTCTCCTATCATAGTACCCTTCCCCATTTGAAACACGGAGGTAACAAAGAATTTCTTTTTTTCTCGAGTGATTTCACTTCGAAAACAGAGGCAAAACTTTTACCCTTACATTACGAAAACACGCCTATTCAAATATATTGAGAATTTTTCAACCAAAAAATGAAAACTTTCAGATGAGAAAATCTGGTAGTTTTCAAATTTCTGCTCAAAACATAGATTGTTGGTACTTGTTAGAACCGCCTTGGTGAGGCGGTTTTACCGAGTACCTACAGTCTATGTTTTTGAGCAGAAAAGAAAATTAATGTTTACCCCTGTAAACCCCAGTTTTACTGAATAAAAGAAGGGTTTAAAGGGGTAAAATCTATATAGGCTGTTTTCGTGATGCATCCGAGAGTTCTTGAAGTGGACTCCTCCATCATTGAATCTAGACATGCTAAGTCGGGTTTCAGTATCAAATCAAAAACAGAATGGCAAACAATGTAGATCCTGATGAGACGGCTCGTAACGATCCGTCTCATCTGGAGCTACACTGTTTGCACAGATATTGGTTTTGGTTTGCAGGGCTAAAACGGTTAAACTTAATCTCTTTTTTTCTCAATTTGTAAGAGGAAAGGGTACATGTTCAAGGGGAGATAATTCTTAAAACAATTTTCCATGATGCGTCTGCAAATGGGTGTACTCTAAAAGGAAATAATTTACCTATTGGGAATAAATTACTACCTTCTAGCGCAGGACTATTTTGCGCGGTTAACTCAAACTTACTTAGAACATCGGCCTGCTCTCTTTCTGCATTCTTTGTAGCCATACGTTAGACTAAGAAGGCGTATCCTACTGTCTGCATCGCATGTCAACTCGAAGAAATCACAATCGGTTTGTGTCCCGTAACAGGCTGTGGCTTCTTTCACCTGACACCAGCCCAGGGCCAGACAGCTCAGAATAACTGAAACAATAAACAATAATTTTAACTCAACATAGGGGCGGATTCAGAGGGGGGGGGGGGTGGGGGAGCTCGGGGATGCAGCCCCTTTAACTAAAATGTCCATTTTCGTAATAATTTTGGATGAATTTGACAAATTTAGAATACCGTAATTACCCTAGACAGTATCATCTCTTACTCTTTTCCTTAAAATTCTCTTCACCAAGTCCATTTTACTACCTATGAGTGTGTCTAAAATTGCTATACGAGTGGCAAACAGTGTAGACCCTGATCAGACGCCGTGTTCTGCGGCGTCTGATATGACCCTACACTGTTTGCTTAGGTCTGTCTTTCCGAATACGTAAAGTACGGTAAATTGATTAAATCGAACCCCCTCAGAAATCATCCTGGATCCGCCCCTGAAACAGGCTTGCACAAATTTAGCCCGATTTGATCGGTTGATAGCAAATTCAGAATGGGCTTTCCACTTCGATAAATCCTCCGAGAAGGAATCTTGGAACTATTGTTATGCGTACGTTTCTAAACTAAGCTGTTGAATACGTTTTCAAGGTGAACATTAGCCTGGCACCAGGCTATGAGTTTTACATTTCTAATCTAATAAAGCTAAATATTCCTCCTAGACTATTTTTCTATATATATCGTCTCCCTTACCAGTCAGAAACTCATAACCGATCAACCAAATCAGAGAGAAGAACATTCCAAAAGGTTAGATTTTTGTAAAATATAAATAGTTTTTATGTTGATGTTTTGTATCAGTTAGACGGGAACCAGTCTAGGTGAACATGACCGAGTTGGAATTATAAGAAATAAATTTGATTTTTTGTGGATTTTAACGATATGTAAACACCGGTAAATCACTCACAAACTTAACATAAAGCCCTATGGGCTTTGTCAATGCTGGCGATTAACTTACAAACTAAACATAAAGCGGATTATATTCAATTTGTGAATGTTTTATCCGCGTTCACACATCGAGAACATTAACCCATATAAACCTGGCGTCCCTTTTGTTGGGCATAGGAAAACAGTGCAGACCTGGATCAGACGCCGCATCATGCGGCGTCTGATCCAGGTCTTCACTGTTTGCTTACAGAAATTTCTATTACGAATAGAAAAAAATGATAAAACTACAGCTGACACCCCTTAAATGACAAATGGACTCAGCCACTGTATAAGGATGGGAAAGTCCATTAAGCTTGTTTGGGTTAACAAAAATATTAGAAGAAAAAATCCTTCTTACAATTAACAATAAAACAACAAATCAAAGATACGTGCAAGAATCTTGGTACAAAATGATGGTTATACTCGTACGTCTGCTGTGATAAAAGAATGAGCCGTAAAATAGTACCTTCGGGCGTTTGCCACACCCCAACAGGCACACAATGTTGAAATAACTAGACGTTGAATCAACGTTGAGTACCCGCTGGGACGTCACTGCGTTGATATTGTTGTTGCCATCATTGGTCGACCTGCTATAATTTTCATGTGGGTACCATGCGTAAGCAGATTAATATTATACGCAAAAAAGAGACAGCAACTAACATAAAATAGTTTGCTTATTTATCAATGCGGCTATTGAATAGGGGCTACTCTTAAAGGAAATAATTTGCTCCTTCTAGAATCAAACTCTTTCCCTTAAGAGTAACACCCCATCCGCCCCACCCCATCTTCTCCCCCCACCCCATCCCACGAACACACACAAACACCAAACACCAACTGCCCCCCACCACCACCCACCCACTTCCCCTCCTCCCCTCCCCAGTTTGAAACGATACTCTGGAAGCAAACTGTTTCGTTTAAGAGTAACCCCTATTTTGAAATCGATACTAGAGAGATTTTTTTCAAGATTTTTCCTGAGTGTGCATGAAAATAATTCCGTTCTGGCTACACTGCTGTTCATATCAGGCTTAATTTAAGAGCCATAAAACGTCATATCAGCTTTAATGGCTCTTAAATTAAGCCTGAACCGGTTCCAAAACATGTATTCCTACATCAAGCCATCACGAAAACACGCCTATATAATTTTGACCCCCTTAAACCCCACTTTTGTATAGTAAAACTGGGGTTTACAGGGGTATACATTATTTATCTTATTTCTGCTCAAAAACATAGATTGTGGGTACTCGTTAGAACCGCCTCACTGAGGCGGTTCTAACGAGTCCCCACAATCTATGTTTTGAGCAGAAATATGACAAAATATCGAATTTTTTTATCTGAAAATTTTCAGTTTTTTAGGTGAAACTGTCTATATATTTGAATAGGCTTGTTTTCGTAATGCGGTCTTAAGTCTCATGACAATGAATTACCTTTCTTAATCAAATTCGAATAATGATATATGTGTAGTAAACAATAGAAGATATAGGAATAGTTCAACAATTACGAAACCCGTCCAGAACCTTTGTCTTTGTGTACATGTGCATGTATATACTCGAGGTAGATTACCTAATACATGCTTAAATTGTCTGTCAAATTTTATTTCAACAGCTATTTTGTGACGGTAAAACGATGTGTTTTAGGCTTCATCCTCCCCAACAATCGGAGGTGAGAGGGACATACTTTTTTTTGTGTGCGAATCCTGTCGGCATCAGAGTCAGTGTCGGCGTCGTCTGTTCGGACCTTTCTATATTTATCATTCAAACTTGCATGGTATATCACTGGTACAGGAGAATCTCTCTCTCTCTCTCTCTCTCTCTCTCTCTCTCTCTCTCTCTCTCTCTCTCTCTCTCTCTCTCTCTCTATATATATATATATATATATATATATATATATATATATATATATATATATATATATATATATATATATATATATATATATATATATATATATATGTATATATATATCCATCTTTCTGTCCATCCACCCATTAATTCATCCATCCATCCATCCCCCAATCACCTGTCCATCTGTCCACCCAACCATCCATCTATCCTTACATCCTTACATCCACCCATCCATCCATCCATCAGTCAATCAATCCATCCACCCATCTACCTACACACTGATCCGACTATCCGTATGTCTTATTATGGTGGGATGCCATTTTGAGACAGGCTCTTTGTAATATAACATGTAATTAGGGGAAGCGTGGGAACGAATATTGTGATAACTTGGAACTCATCTTGGAACAACAAAGTGCATGTTTTTAATAGCAGTCTTGGGAGAGAGAGAGAGAGAGAGAGAGAGAGAGAGAGAGAGAGAGAGAGAGAGAGAGAGAAGCAGGAGCAAAACTGCAAACCAGCTACATGTACTTATTCGCCAGTGTTTAGGCATTTGTATTGGTTTATAATCAAATTAGCACCATGACTGCCAGAAATATTGCAATGTTTTCTTATTATATTTTATATAGACGATAACGACTTTTATGCTTAAGTCTAAAATAAAACTTATGTTCTGTTCTGTTCTGTTCATCAATAAGCTGTGAACTTGTTCGAATTTTAAGACAAATGTGGTGATGAGCTATAGAGTGTCGGGTTTCTTAGGATTAACACAATCACAGGCGTAGCGCTACGTCCATTACGCATTTTACGCATCTGCGTAAAAAAAGCAATAAAAAAGATCTTACCTATCAAAATATTTCCTCCTTTATCATAGGGGCTGCTCTTAAAGGAAACAACGTGCTCCCTAAGGAACAAATTCTTTCCTTTAACGGTAGCCCCTATTTTGGAAGAGATGGTTGGAAACATGTAACATTTTATTAGATTTTTCTAGGCTGTGCGTAAAAATAATTCCGTTTTAGCTACGCCACTAAACACTGTAGAGACAACCCTCTTTATACCGACACTCGATACGACGACAAAATTCATTATAATGACAATTTCACTGTCACAAAACCGTCGCTTAAGAGGTAACAATTAGTAAAAAAATCATGCATGAATATTGCAGTTTATATTTTAAAGAAACATGTTTTGGATATTTGTTTGAATCGCCTCAGCGAGGCGATCCTAACAAATATCCAAAACATAATTATGTTCTGTGTCGAAATAAGAACAAAATATACCTTTCTTACATATCATTCTGTCTATTAAGGATTCTTTACAACAGCAAATTCATTATAATGGCAACATCTATGGAAACAAATTTAGTCGTTGTAACGAGGGTTCACTGTACTTTAATCATTCGTTTTCGTCGTACAGACAGTATGTAATTTAAATGCGCATCAGAGCGCATTAAATAAATCGAAAGTCATGATGAATTCACACATTTGAGCGAACATTTTAAAAGATGTATAAAAACTGTTTTTTCATTCAGGAAGTGATGAAATTTTCAATATTTTTTTTTATTTTCTTTTTTTTTTTTTTTTTTTTATTGTTTTTATTTTCTTTCTACATTTGTACACATGAGTAATAAATCCGTGAGCAGAATACAGGTGTGTAGGTATGAAATATATGTAAAATATCTGTCAAAATTATTTTTAGAAATTATCTTGTCATAACTGACCGCAATTTCGAAATCGAAACAGTACCGACAAGTGTGAGTAACAGGTATTCTAAAATATTCTGATATCTGTACCATTATGCATAATAAATGTTTGACAATGTACCGATCCATTAAGGCAAGGTGATTTTTGTGTCATATCACATGAAAAGGATGCACCTTAATAATTTTACCGCCATTGTGTAAAGGGACACCTTTTGCAGACAGAAAATTGTCTTGAGTCCCTATTAATTGAAACCTTTCAATAAATTGGAGCTGCATTTAAAGGAAAGAACTTTCTGTAAGTGTAGCCACCAACAAGAAACGAGGCAAACATTACGAAAACATGCCTATTCAAATATACTGAAAATTTTACCACCATAAAATGAAAATTTTCAGATAAAAAATTCTGATATTTTTCATATTTCTGCTCTAACACATAGATTGTGGTTCTAACGAGTACCCACAATCTATGTGTTAGAGCAGAAATAAGAAAATAATATATACCCCTGTAAACCCCAGTTTTACTATATAAAAGTGGGGTTTAAGGGGGTCAAAATTATATAGGCGTGTTTTAGTAATGTACATGTGGTTCCTTGTATCCATTCACATTAACGAACAGTGCTAAGCCTGTGCATCCGTTAGCAACATTGTTAGATAATATCATATAATCAACAGTGTCTAAAACTAAAAAAAAAAGCAAGCTTCCTGATGAAGACAGTCTGATCTGCGCTTATACGCATTAAGTCCCCTTTTGTATGATATGGTAAGTATTACTTTAGCATGACTACTGCAGTGGTATAGTTAAGTTTAACCAATAAAAGCCAAGATACTTTCCGTGACTCATCAGGATTGCATGGTATCAATTACAGTGTACCCATCTGAAGGTGCAGAACGGAATTATTTTTCAGTACACTCAGGAAATTATGCACACTCTTGAAAACTATGCCTAGAATCGCTTTCAAAATAGGGGCTACTCTTCAAGGAAAGAATTTGCTCCCTCTGGGAGCAAATTCTTTCCTTGAAGAGTAGTTCCTATAGTAAAGAAGCAAAATATTTTGTTATGTTTTATGTCCTAAAGGCCACCTATATTAAGCAATTTAAAGGCCACTATTTCAGATCCCATTAAAGATAAAGAAGTGAAAATCCACCTGTATTAACCAAGCACTTGTCTTAAGCAACCAGTTATTGGCTTTCCCATGGGTGCTTGCTTAACACAGGTTTGACTGTATTTTTTTCTTGCGCGTGTAACGCACATGCATAATGTGCGTCATGAGCGCTACGTTTATGGAATAATTTATTTAAAAATGCCAGATGTTTATGCTATTATAAATAGCTGATGGCAATGCAAATAATATCAACTCGGCACTGCCGAGACTCATCGCCGGTTAAATCACGGGGCTTAAGCCCCGCTATGTCCCAGCTATCCCCGGCCCCGTACAGCCCGGGGTTTTAAATGACTGGTGCATTAATATAATGGTACACAAGTAGTAGTTGTTGTTGAGGTTTTATGGCCCAGTCAACCCAATGGAGTCATGTCGAACGCGGTCAGTTTACCTAAACACACGTTTACTGGGAAGGCGTAGTCCTCTAAGCGGTTAACCAGTATTGTGCACATTCTTTCGCCAGAAACTGACAACTGCCTTTCTTGAATCAGCGGAACGGAGAGAATGGCCGTAGAAAAAATTTCATGATCAATCTCCACGAAAGAATGTTGCCGACCTCGGCGGGGTTTGAACCCACGACCTCCTGGTCTCCAGTCGGACAGCGTATCCAACTGAGCCACCGAGGCCACACAAGTAGTATAAAGCAGTTTAATGATATACAGGTAGTATAAAATAGTTCAATGATATACAACAGGGTGTAACGATACATCAAAATATCGATGCATCATGACAGTGTCTGCCATGATAGTGCTACTGTGATAGTGTTTTCAACTATCGATAACTATCGCCGATAGCCTCTTCAATTATCGATACTTTTGATAGTTTTTGTTCCTGTCCATTTGCTCCTTCTATAAAACCATTCTGAAGCTTTTTTACGTCTAAATTAACAAAGTATGAGAACACAAAGGACTTCTGCTTTGCAAAAGTGTTTGTCAAAATGATGACAAAGTTTTTATTATATACAAAGTAATGAAATATAGAGAATTATTAATGAAATAAAATGCATATTTTCACTAGTGAAATATAAGTTTTATATTTTCACTAGTGAAAATATAAAACTTATATTTTCACTCCTCTGAGCAGTGAAAAATATAGGATCTGGAACTATTCGGACGGCACAAAGAACTAAAATTTGCATGGTTTTATTACACGAGATGAAAATTTTTATGGTATTCACAGAAAAAGAGTAAATTTTCTTTTTATTTTATTGTTTACAGGCCAATGCGCGTTTCTGACGTCATATCTAACGTCACCAAACAAAACATGAACGTCATGGCAAGATTAGCATCTTTTCTATCGAAAGTGATGTATATAATAAAAAGAAAATTCAAATGTTTGTCGTGAATATGACTTTTATTTCATCTCGTGAAGTGAAAAAAAATGTATATTTCATTCGTGCCTTCGGCACGAATGAAATATACATGTTTTCACTTCACGAGATGAAATAAAAGTCATATTCACTCCAAACATTTGAATATCCTCTATATATTTGAGAGGGCAGTAATGTTAGATATCTTTACAGGCAGCCCGGTCTTTATAAAATCAATGAAATGTATTTGATTTGGAAATGCTGATAGTATCGTGAAGCATCGTGATATTAGACCCTTGATAGTTATAGTATCGTGATAGGGGTTTCTCAGATAATGATAGTATCGTGATATTCTTAATTTGGCATGGTCGTCAGCCCTAAATTATTCAAATAGTAAAAAGCAGTAAAATGATGTACAAGTGATATGGAGCAATATCATGATGCGTACAGTATTAAGTAGTACAATGACATACATATATTATAAAATATATAAAGTATTCAGCGACACACAAGTCTTACATGAAGATGCTCAAATATTAGAAAACAGTATCATGATGAACAAGTGCTAGGCATATAATGATGCACAAACGTTATAGAATAGTACAATGATACACAATATTGTAAAGCAGTATAATGATGCACAAGAATTATGAAGCAGTACAATAATGCACAGTATTGTTAATAGGTCACAAGTATTATAAAGCAGTACAATGATGCACAGTTTTGTAAAGCAACATAATGAGTCACAAGTATTATAAAGCAGTACAATGATGCAAAGTATTTTAAAGCAGCATGATAAGTCACGAGTATTATCAAGCAGTACAATACTGCACAGTAATGTAAAGCAGCAAACTTAGTCACAAGTTTTAAAAAGCATATAATGATGCACAGTATTGTAAAGCAGTTGCAACTTGATAGTACCAGTATTATAAATCAGTACATTGGTGTACAGTATTGTAAAGTGGTATAAAATTGTACGAATATTATAAAGCAGTACAATGATGCACAGAATTGTAAAGCAGTAAAAAATGTACGAGTATTATAAAGCAGTACAATGATGCACAGTATTGTAAAGCAGTAAAAAATGTACGAGTATTATAAAGCAGTACAATGATGCACAGTATTGTAAAGCAGTAAAAAAATATACGAGTATTATAAAGCAGTACAATGATGCATAGTATTGTAAAGGAGTAAAAATGTACGAAACTTTTAAAGTAGTTCAATGATGCACAGTATTGTAAAGCAGTAAAAACATGTACGAGTATTATAAAGCAGTACAATGATGCACAGTATTGTAAATCGGTAAAAAAATGTACAAGTATTATACAGCAGTACAATGATGCACAGTATTGTAAAGCAGCAAAAAATATACGAGTATTATAAAGCAGTACAATGATGCATAGTATTGTAAATCAGTCAAAACATGTACGAGTATTATAAAGCAGTACCATGATGCACATTATTGTAAATCAGTAAAAAAATATACGAGTATTATAAAGCAGTACAATGATGCACAGTATTGTAAATCAGTAAAACATGTACGAGTATTATTAAGCAGTACAATGATGCACAGTATTGTAAAGCAGTATAAAACAGAACTAGTATTATAAAGCAGTACAATGACGCAAGGTATTGAAAAGCAGCATAATAAGTCACAAGTATTATAAAACAGTAAAATGGTGCTCAGTTTTGTAAAGCAGTATAGTACTGCACAAGTATTATAAAGAGTATAATGATGCACAAGTGTCATAAAGCAGTATTACGATTAACATGTACTTTAAAGCAATATAATGATGCACTAGTATTGCTGTATAATGTTGCAGAAGTTTTCTAAAACAATGCATTGATGTAAAGCAGTATAATGATGCGCAGATGTTGTAAAGCACTATAATGATGCACAGATATTATGAAGCAATTCAACGATGCATAAGAATAATAAAAGCAGTATTATCAAGCAGTATGCACAAGTATTATCAAGCAGTACAATGACTGACAATTATTTTACAGCAGTTCAATGACGCATAAGTATATACATGTATCATTATGATGGAAAATGATGCACACATATCATAAAACACTATAACGATTCATAAGTACTATAAAGCAGTTCAATGACGCACAAATATATATCACGAAGAAGCAAAATAAAGCACAAGTATTATAAAGCAATACGACATCCCTTATTATAAGTCATGTCAAACTTGCAGTGTTTGTATTCAATCTGTGGATATTTTGTGGATATATGGGAGAAGCCTAGATTTATATTATTGACCGCCTGCATCTGTGTGTCTTCGGGAAGATGTTTTCCATCATAGCTAGCACCGATAAAAATCATCCTGCGAATCTGCACAGTTCCATAAGCGGCTTTACCTTCTGCTAATAAATTTACAGAATCGAATGATTCTGTAAGGGGACAGCGAAGGCCCAGATCAGACTGCGCGGACGCGCATCTGATCTGGGCGTTCGCTGTCCGCAAATTCCACGAAAGGGACCTTTTTTTTTGCCTTGTATATCTAGAGAACAAGTACTGTCAGTTTTAAGAGCCCTTAAACCATAAAACTTAACCGAACGGTGACTTTGGCTATTATGTGTATGTGCTTATCAGAAAAATTAAGGCAATAAATTTCGGAAGTTCGATATTAGTAGCGTCAGAGAGGTCAAGGGCTGTGTGCTGTCCTAAAATTTTCGAAGTAAACACCCAAGCTACTTGGGCCTAAGAAGAACAAAATGAAATGCTTTATTTTAATTTATTTTCAGAGAAAATAAGACTTAGCATTTCATATGACTTGTCTGCTGGCAGACGATTCACATGAAATGTCAACTCTTATTATGTTGTCTGCTATAGTTGTGATTAGCATTTTAAGTGTTAAATGTGTTTGCTATTTTTACCAAACTTTTGCGTTGTACAAATGTATTTTAGAGGACTATATGTCACCATATTTCCTCATTTCTGTCCATTATTATAGAGGGAAAGGACACGTATTAGTCGAGCATAGCCAGACGAACTATGTATAGGCGCTTTTAACGAGTGGCCATTACCTAGGTTTCAAAGAGGAATCGCGAGGCGCTTCTAATGAGTGCTCACAAAATACGTTTTCATAGAAAAAAACAATATAGACACATCTCTTATCTGATGATATATAAGACTTGGCATTTCCACTATAAAATATTACGAAATGGATGGAAATTTGGTTAAGTAGATTTAAAACAAATTTACGAGGTATAAAATATAAACAAAAATAAACAAAACAAGGTGACATTGTGTATAAAAATTGAAAACGTTTACAAGTTCCCTGAATAATGTATATCTCTGCATACCCTTATTATCACTATATATTACGGAGAACATGTGGTATACATATACAGTCGTACCTCAATGCTCGTAGCTCGAACATCGATGGCTCGTTTGCCATGGCAAATTCGAACTTGTTTTTGAGTCCCAACGGAATTCTTCCGAAAACTCAAGAAAAACAAATACAGTCGACTCTCGTTATCTCGAATTCCAAGGGACTCACTGAAATACTTCGAGATATCCGTACCTCGACATATCAGAGTTGAGAAAGTGAGGAAAACAATAAATTGAACAATCACATTTAACAAATGAATGTGTAATTTGACTCCTAAAGTTAGAAAAATATATATATAAAATAATGTGGAAAAGAGGAGAAATTGTTCCTTAGGAGCAATTTCTTCTCTTTTTCACATTATTTTGTTACCTGTTGTCATAGTTTCATGTTAAAATAGGGACCAGATTTTCACTTCGAGATAAGCGGTAATTCGAAATAAGCGAGTTTGAGATAACGAGGTTCGACTGTATTTAGAGAAATTTTCTTATTTCATCATGGAATTGTATGGTGTGTGTACTGATTAGAATCACATCATCGATATGATTCTAATGAGTACACTCAACATACAATTAATGTGTAAAAAAATCGAAAGGCTTTCCCTAAATTATTGCTATTTGCTTCCTGACCTGGCGCCATGATTATCCCTCAGTGGCTCGAACTACCCATGTCTAGAACAAATTTCCATGATCCAAAAGATGTTCGAGCCATTTCAGTTAAATACATTTATCAAACTAAATCACGACTCCCTCCTCAATCTATTAGATGGTTGGCGCCTGACTACCAAATTTCTGTGGTCGGGTCCACCGTGGCCCTGTTTGTAGTTTTCTTATGTTCTCGCTTCAGGTCGCCACTGAGCCCTTTGCTTAGTTTCATCAAACTGTTTATGAGTATATGTGTTTCACTGTGATGTTTCACAGATGAGGTAGAGGGCCCCTATGCGGACCGAACATACAATTGCAATTTCGGGCTGCTTCAGAATCATGGGTGGGAATTCTTGCGTGTAGAACTGGGTTAAGCGAGGACATCTTTTTGCTAGTGTCAGAAAAATCCCCATTACGTTATAAACACACTGATGCGAAATGAATACTCCTTGGCATTTCGCTCTAGATAAGACACTGTTTAACAATAATATATTGATACAGTCGAACCTCGTTATCTCGAATTCGCTTATTTCGAATTACTGCTTATCTCGAAGTGAAAATCCGGTCCCTGTTTTAACATGAAACTATGACAACAGGTAACAAAATAATGTGGAAAAGAGGAGCAATTGGAGCAATTTCTCCTCTTTTCCACATTATTTTTTATATATATATTTCTAACTTCAGGAGTCAAATTACACATTCATTTGTTAAATGTGATCGTTCAATTTATTGTTTTCCTCACATTCTCAACTCTGATATGTCGAGGTACGGATATCTCGAAGTATTTCAGTGAGTCCCTTGGAATTCGAGATAACGAGAGTCAACTGTATATTGATATTTGTATCTTATATCTCCATGAAAATATATGTTGTGGTACTCATTAGAAGCGCATCACCGAGGCGCTTTTAATAAGTACCCACAACATACGTTTCCATGGAGAAATAAGAAAAAAACAACATTTATTTGGATATCCCTCTTATCTAGATCTACATATACATTACATTTGTACTATAAAACATTAAGAAAAGGAGAAACATGATTTAGTGCAATTAAGCCAATTGTATGCAGTAAAAAATGATTGACAGAAACCAGAAAATTATGGTATATTTTAAAATAGAGTTCTGCTCACGTATACGCTAGAGGGCGTATGCAGTGTTGCAAACTTCATTACTGCTTATGAAGAGTCTCAATAAAACCGAGATTCCCATTTTCTAATATGTGGTGTGTTCTTTGTTTACAAAGGCAATCTTTACGTCAGATTTAAAAGCTAAACATTTATGATAATTCGCTTCATGGTTTGTACCACTGTACACCCTTATTTTCACTATATATTATGAGGGAATAAAAAGATTGACAGAAACTAGAAAACAAACTACTATCAAATTTATAAGCCAACAATTTTTTTAAAAAACCGCATAATGATGTGTACCGCTCCATACCCACATTTTCACTATATATTATTGGTAAAATTTGGGACATACATCACATAGTCTTGTCAACGTAATGGTCGGACACCAAAACAACCCATCACGAAAACATGCCTACATAATTTTGACCCCCTTAAACCCCACTTTTATATAGTAAACTGGGGTTTACAGGGGTATACACTATTTTTCTTACTTCTGCTCAAAAATATAGATTGTGGGTACTCGTTAGGACCGCCTTGCCGAGGTGGTTCTAACGAGTACCCACAATCTATGTTTTGAGCAGAAGTGTGAAAAATATCATAGTTTTTTATCTGAAACTTTTCAGTTTTTGGAGGTAAAATTTTCTATATATTTGAATAGGCGCATTTTCGTAATGCTATGTAACACATTTGAGACGCAACGTCAGAAAAAGTACATCGGATATGTGCGCCCAGCGAACATTCAGATCAGCCTGTGCATTCGTGCAATCTGATCAGAATCTTCACTGGACGCATTTTGGACAGACAAGGATGCAAACTTTCATCACGTGGACAACGAAGATTCTGATAAGACCGTGCGGGTGCGCAGATTGATTCAAGTCTTCGTTGTGCGAATATATGTAGAAGGTACTTTTTTTTCTTTTTCTTTTTTTTTTAAGTTGAGGCTCATTTCCAGAGTGTGCGGACCCACAGGTTGACATATAAGACGCCTTTTTGACCGGCGCGGCTGAAATCAGATACGGCGACTAAAATTTAAAACCAGTTTTGGACTGGCAAGGTTCGAATTACAAACCCAGGCGTTTAATTTAAAAAACTGTTTGATACTTCAGCTCATGAATAGAAACTGTCTTTGTGCTTTGATAACACTATCTCTGCCCTTTTTCATTACCAAGGCCACGGAGGTTTGGTTGAGCAACGCGTAAGTACACAGTGGGCACCCAAAAACATAAAGAATTTGGACAAACAGTGTAAGTCCTGATCTATAGTGGATCTGTCTGTGCTAACAGCGTATACCCTGATTAGTATAAAGACAAATAGGCCTGTGTAGACCAAAATCAGTATTAGCACAGATAGGCCTGTGCAATCATTTTAGGCCCAGATCGATATTGGGACAGATGAGCTTGTGAAAACAGTATAGACGCAGATCAGTATTCGGATAGATAGGCTTGTGCAAACAGTATAGACCCAGATCAGTATTGGCACAGATAGGCTTGTGCAAACAGTATAGACCCAGATCAGTATTGGGACAGATGGGCTTGTGAAAACAGTACAGACCCAGATCAGTATTGGGACAGATAGGCTTGTGCAAACACTATAGACCCAGATCAGTATCGGGACAGATAAGCTTGTGCAAACAGTATAGACTCAGACCAGTATTCGGACAGGTAGGCTTGTGCAAACAGTATAGATCCAGGTCAGTATTGGGACAGATAGGCTTGTGCAAACACTGTAGACCCAGATCAGTATTGGGACAGATGGGCTTGTGCAAACAGTACAGACCCAGATCAGTATTGGGACAGATAGGCTTGTGCAAACACTGTAGACCCAGATCAGTATCGGGACAGATAAGCTTGTGCAAACAGTGTAGACCCAGATCAGTATTCGGACAGGTAGGCTTGTGCAAACAGTATAGATCCAGGTCACTATTGGGACAGATAGGCTTGTGCAAACACTGTAGACCCAGATCAGTATTGGGACGGATAGGCTTTTGCAAACAGTACAGACCCAGATCAGTATTGGGACAGATAGGCTTGTGCAAACACTGTAGACCCAGATCAGTATTGGGACAGATAGGCTTTTGCAAACAGTGTAGATCCAGATTAGTATTGGCACAGATAGGCTTGTGCAAACAGTATAGACCCAGATCAGTATTGGGAAAGATAGGCTTGTGCAAACAGTATAGACCCAGATCAGTACTGGGACAGATAGGTTTTTGCAAACACCGTAGATCCTGATCAGTATTGGCACAGATAGGCTTTGGCAAACAGTGTAGACCCAGATCTGTATTGAGACAGATAGGCTTGTGCAAACAGTATAGACCCAGATCAGTATTCGGACAGATAGGCTAGTGCAAACAGTATAGACCCAGATCAGTATTGGGACAGATGAGCTTGTGCAAACAGTGTAGACCCAGATCAGTATTCGGACAGGTAGGCTTGTGCAAACAGTAAAGACCCAGATCAGAATTGGGACAGATAGGCTTATGCAAACACTGTAGACCCAGATCAGTATTTGGGACAGATAGGCTTTTGCAAACAGTGTAGATCCAGATCAGTATTGGGACAGATAGGCTTTGCAAACAGTATAGACCCAGATCAGTATTGGGACAGATAGGCTTGTACAAACAGTATAGACCCAGATCGGTACAGGGAAAGATAGGTTTTTGCAAACACTGTAGATCCAGATCAGTATTGGGACAGATAGGCTTGTGCAAACAGTATAGACCCAGATCAGTATTCGGACAGATGAGCTTTTGCAAACAGTGTAGACCCAGATCAGTATTGGGACAGATAGGCTTCTACAAACAGTGTAGACCCAGATCAGTATTGGGACAGACAGGCTTGTGCAAACATTATAGACCAGATCAGTATTCGGACAGATAGGCGTGTGCAAACAGTATAGACCAAGATCAGATTTGGCACAGATAGGCCTGCGCGAACACTGTTAACCCAGATCAATATTTGAACAGATCGGCTTGTGCAAACAGTATAAACCCAGATCAGTATTGGCACAGATAGGCTTCTGTAAACATTGCAGACCCAGATCAGGGTTGGAACAGATAGGCTTGTGCAAACAGTATAGACCCAGATCAGTATTGGCACAGATAGGCTTGTGCAAACAGTATAGACCCAGATCAGTATTGGGACAGATAGGCTTGTGCAAACAGTATAGACCCAGATCGGTATTGGCACAGATAGGCTTCTGTAAACATTGCAGACTCAGATCAGTATTGGGACAGATAGGCTTGTGCAAACAGTATAGACCCAGATCAGTATTGGCACAGATAGGCTTGTGCAAACAGTATAGACCCAGATCAGTATTGGGACAGATAGGCTTGTGCAAACAGTATAGACCCAGATCAGTATTGGCACAGATAGGCTTGTGCAAACAGTATAGACCCAGATCAGTATTGGGACAGATAGGCTTGTGCAAACAGTATAGACCCAGATCAGTATTGGCACAGATAGGCTTCTGTAAACATTGCAGACCCAGATCAGTATTGGGACAGATAGGCTTGTGCAAACAGTATAGACCCAGATCAGTATTGGCACAGATAGGCTTGTGCAAACAGTATAGACCCAGATCAGAATTGGGACAGATAGGCTTGTGCAAACATTATAGACCAGATCAGTATTCGGACAGATAGGCGTGTGCAAACAGTATAGACCAAGATCAGATTTGGCACAGATAGGCCTGCGCGAACACTGTTAACCCAGATCAATATTTGAACAGATCGGCTTGTGCAAACAGTATAAACCCAGATCAGTATTGGCACAGATAGGCTTCTGTAAACATTGCAGACCCAGATCAGGATTGGAACAGATAGGCTTGTGCAAACAGTATAGACCCAGATCAGTATTGGCACAGATAGGCTTGTGCAAACAGTATAGACCCAGATCAGTATTGGGACAGATAGGCTTGTGCAAACAGTATAGACCCAGATCGGTATTGGCACAGATAGGCTTCTGTAAACATTGCAGACTCAGATCAGTATTGGGACAGATAGGCTTGTGCAAACAGTATAGACCCAGATCAGTATTGGCACAGATAGGCTTGTGCAAACAGTATAGACCCAGATCAGTATTGGGACAGATAGGCTTGTGCAAACAGTATAGACCCAGATCAGTATTGGCACAGATAGGCTTGTGCAAACAGTATAGACCCAGATCAGTATTGGGACAGATAGGCTTGTGCAAACAGTATAGACCCAGATCAGTATTGGCACAGATAGGCTTCTGTAAACATTGCAGACCCAGATCAGTATTGGGACAGATAGGCTTGTGCAAACAGTATAGACCCAGATCAGTATTGGCACAGATAGGCTTGTGCAAACAGTATAGACCCAGATCAGAATTGGGACAGATAGGCTTGTGCAAACAGTATAGACCCAGATCAGTATTGGCACAGATAGGCTTCTGTAAACATTGCAGACCCAGATCAGTATTGGGACAGATAGGCTTTGCAAACAGTATAGACCCAGATCAGTATTGGGATAGACAGGCTTGTTGAAACAGAATAGACCCAGATCAGTTTTGGGACAGATAGGCTTGTGCAAACAGTATACCCCAGATTAGTATTGGGATAGATAGGCTTGTGCAAACACTGTAGATCCAGATCAGTATTGGCACAGATAGGCTTGTGCAAACAGTATAGACCCAGATCAGTATTCGGACAGATAGGCTTGTGCAAACACTATAGACCCAGATCAGTATTGGGACAGATGGGCTTGTGCAAACAGTGTAGACCCAGATCCGTATTGAGACAGATAGGCTTGTGCAAACAGTGTAGATCCAGATCAGTATTGGGACAGACAGGCTTGTGCAAACATTATAGACCAGATTAGTAATGGGCCAGATAGGCGTGTGCAAACCGTACAGACCCAGATCAGATTTGGCACAGATAGGCAAGCGCAAAAACTGTTACTCCAGATCAATATTGGAACAGATAGGCTTGTGCAAACAGTATAAACCCAGATCAGTATTGGCTCAGATAGGCTTGTGCGAACAGAATAGACCCAGATCAGTATTGGGACGGATAGGCTTGTGCAAACACTGTACATCAAGATCAGTATTTGGACAGATAGGCTTCTGTGAACATTGCAGATCCAGATCAGTATTGGGACAGACAGGCTTGTGACAACAGAATAGACCCAGATCAGTATTGGGACAGATAGGCTTGTGCAAACACTGTACATCAAGGTCAGTATTGGGACAGATAGGACTGTAAACATTGCCGATCCAGATCAGTATTGGGACAGATAGGCTTGTGACAACAGAATAGACCCAGATCAGTATTGGGACAGATAGGCTTGTGCAAACACTGTAGACCCAGATCAGTATCGGGACAGATAAGCTTGTGCAAACAGTGTAGACCCAGATCAGTATTCGGACAGGTAGGCTTGTGCAAACAGTATAGATCCAGGTCACTATTGGGACAGATAGGCTTGTGCAAACACTGTAGACCCAGATCAGTATTGGGACGGATAGGCTTTTGCAAACAGTACAGACCCAGATCAGTATTGGGACAGATAGGCTTGTGCAAACACTGTAGACCCAATTCAGTATTGGGACAGATAGGCTTTTGCAAACAGTGTAGATCCAGATTAGTATTGGCACAGATAGGCTTGTGCAAACAGTATAGACCCAGATCAGTACTGGGACAGATAGGTTTTTGCAAACACCGTAGATCCTGATCAGTATTGGCACAGATAGGCTTTGGCAAACAGTGTAGACCCAGATCTGTATTGAGACAGATAGGCTTGTGCAAACAGTATAGACCCAGATCAGTATTCGGACAGATAGGCTAGTGCAAACAGTATAGACCCAGATCAGTATTGGGACAGATGAGCTTGTGCAAACAGTGTAGACCCAGATCAGTATTCGGACAGGTAGGCTTGTGCAAACAGTAAAGACCCAGATCAGAATTGGGACAGATAGGCTTATGCAAACACTGTAGACCCAGATCAGTATTTGGGACAGATAGGCTTTTGCAAACAGTGTAGATCCAGATCAGTATTGGGACAGATAGGCTTTGCAAACAGTATAGACCCAGATCAGTATTGGGACAGATAGGCTTGTACAAACAGTATAGACCCAGATCGGTACAGGGAAAGATAGGTTTTTGCAAACACTGTAGATCCAGATCAGTATTGGGACAGATAGGCTTGTGCAAACAGTATAGACCCAGATCAGTATTCGGACAGATGAGCTTTTGCAAACAGTGTAGACCCAGATCAGTATTGGGACAGATAGGCTTCTACAAACAGTGTAGACCCAGATCAGTATTGGGACAGACAGGCTTGTGCAAACATTATAGACCAGATCAGTATTCGGACAGATAGGCGTGTGCAAACAGTATAGACCAAGATCAGATTTGGCACAGATAGGCCTGCGCGAACACTGTTAACCCAGATCAATATTTGAACAGATCGGCTTGTGCAAACAGTATAAACCCAGATCAGTATTGGCACAGATAGGCTTCTGTAAACATTGCAGACCCAGATCAGGGTTGGAACAGATAGGCTTGTGCAAACAGTATAGACCCAGATCAGTATTGGCACAGATAGGCTTGTGCAAACAGTATAGACCCAGATCAGTATTGGGACAGATAGGCTTGTGCAAACAGTATAGACCCAGATCGGTATTGGCACAGATAGGCTTCTGTAAACATTGCAGACTCAGATCAGTATTGGGACAGATAGGCTTGTGCAAACAGTATAGACCCAGATCAGTATTGGGACAGATAGGCTTGTGCAAACAGTATAGACCCAGATCAGTATTGGCACAGATAGGCTTGTGCAAACAGTATAGACCCAGATCAGTATTGGGACAGATAGGCTTGTGCAAACAGTATAGACCCAGATCAGTATTGGCACAGATAGGCTTCTGTAAACATTGCAGACCCAGATCAGTATTGGGACAGATAGGCTTGTGCAAACAGTATAGACCCAGATCAGTATTGGCACAGATAGGCTTGTGCAAACAGTATAGACCCAGATCAGAATTGGGACAGATAGGCTTGTGCAAACAGTATAGACCCAGATCAGTATTGGCACAGATAGGCTTCTGTAAACATTGCAGACCCAGATCAGTATTGGGACAGATAGGCTTTGCAAACAGTATAGACCCAGATCAGTATTGGGATAGACAGGCTTGTTGAAACGGAATAGACCCAGATCAGTTTTGGGACAGATAGGCTTGTGCAAACAGTATACCCCAGATTAGTATTGGGATAGATAGGCTTGTGCAAACACTGTAGATCCAGATCAGTATTGGCACAGATAGGCTTGTGCAAACAGTATAGACCCAGATCAGTATTCGGACAGATAGGCTTGTGCAAACACTATAGACCCAGATCAGTATTGGGACAGATGGGCTTGTGCAAACAGTGTAGACCCAGATCCGTATTGAGACAGATAGGCTTGTGCAAACAGTGTAGATCCAGATCAGTATTGGGACAGACAGGCTTGTGCAAACATTATAGACCAGATTAGTAATGGGCCAGATAGGCGTGTGCAAACAGTTTAGACCCAGATCAGATTTGGCACAGATAGGCCAGCGCAAAAACTGTTACTCCAGATCAATATTGGAACAGATAGGCTTGTGCATACAGTATAAACCCAGATCAGTATTGGCACAGATAGGCTTGTGCGAACAGAATAGACCCAGATCAGTATTGGGACGGATAGGCTTGTGCAAACACTGTACATCAAGATCAGTATTTGGACAGATAGGCTTCTGTAAACATTGCAGATCCAGATCAGTATTGGGACAGACAGGCTTGTGACAACAGAATAGATCCAGATCAGTTTTGGGACAGATAGGCTTGTGCAAACACTGTACATCAAGATCAGTATTGGGACAGATAGGACTGTAAACATTGCAGATCCAGATCAGTATTGGGACAGATAGGCTTGTGACAACGGAATAGACCCAGATCAGTATTGGGACAGATAGGCTTGTGCAAACACTGTACATCAAGATCAGTATTGGGACAGATAGGCTTCTGTTAACATTGCAGATCCAGATCAGTACTTGGACAGATAGGCTTGTGCAAAGAGTATAGACCCAGATTAGTATTGGGATAGATAAGCTTATGCAAACAGTGTAGAACCAGATCAGTATTAGGACAGATAGGCTTTTGCAAACAGTATAGACCCAGATCAGTATTTGGACAGATAGGCTTGTACAAAAAAGTATAGACCCAGATCAGTAGTTGGACAGACAGGCTTGTGCAAACAGTATAGAACCAGATCAGTACTGGAACAGATAGGCTTGTGCAAACAGTAAAGACCCAGATCAATATTGGGACAGATAGGCTTGTGCAAACAGTATAGGCCCAAATCAGTATTTCGAGAGATAGTCGTGTGCAAACACTGAAGATCCAGATCAGTATTGAGACAGATAGGCTTGAGCAAACAGTATATATATGCTGATCAGTATTGGGACAGATAGGCTTGTGCAAATAGTATAGACCCAGATCAGTATAAGGACAGATAAGCTTGTGCAACAGTATAGATTGAGAGCAGTATTGGGACAGACAGACTTGCGCAAAAACTGTAGATCCAGACCATTATTGGAGCAGATAGGCTTGTGAAAACAGTATAGACCCAGGTCAGTATTTGGCACAGATAGGCTTGTGCAAACAGTATAGACCCAGATCAGTTTTGGGACAGATAGGCTTGTGCAAACGGTATAGACCAAGATCAGTAATGGGACTGATAGGCTTGTGCAAACGGTAATGATCCAGATCAGTATTGGGATAGATATGCTTTTGCAAACATCAGATACCCAGATCAGTAATTGAACAGATAGGCCTATGCAAACACTGTTGACCCAGATCACTATTGGCACAGATAGGCTTGAGCAAGCAGTGTAGACCCAGATCAGTATTGGGACAGATAGGCTTGAGCAAGCAGTATAGACCCAGATCAGAATTAGGACAGATAGGCTTGAGCAAGCAGTAAAGACCCAGATCAGTATTGGGACAGATAGGCTTGTGCAAACAGTATAGACCCAGATCAGTATTGGGACTGATAGGCTTGTGCAAACAGCGTAGACCCAGAATAGTATTGGAACAGATAGGCTTTGCAAACATTGTAGACCGAGATCAGTTTTGGTACAGATAGGCTTGTGCAAACAGTATAGACCCAGATCAGTATTGGGACAGATGGGCTTGTGCAATCAGAATAGACCCAGATCAGTACTGGGACAGATGGGTTTTTGCAAACAGTGAAGACTTAGATCAGTATTGGGACAGTTAGGCTTGTGCAAACACTGTAGACCCAGATCAGTACTGGAACAGATAGGCTTGTGCAAACAGTAAAGACCGAGATCAATATTGGGACAGATAGGCTTGTGCAAACAGTATAGGCCTAAATCCGTATTTCGAGAGATAGGCGTGTGCAAACACTGTAGATCCAGATCAGTATTGGGACAGATAGGCTTCGGCAAACACTGTAAATCCAGATCAGTATTGGGACATATAAGCTTGTGCAAACAGTATAGATCCAGATCAGTATCGGGACAGATAGGCTTTCCAAACACTTTAGACCCAGATCAGCATTGGGACAGATGGGCTTGTGCAAACAGTGTAGACCAGATCAATATTGGGACAGATAGGCTTTGAAAACAGGGTAGACCCTGATCAGTATCGGGACAGATAGATTTGTGCAAAACACTGAAGATCCAGATCAGTATTGGCAGCGATAAGCTTGTGTAAACACTGTAGATCCAGATCAGTATTGGGACAGATAAGCTTGTGCAATCAGAGTAGACCCAGATCAGTATCGAGACAGATATGCTTGTGCAAACACTGAGGACCAATATCAGTATTGGGACAGATGGACTTGTGCAAACAGTGTAGACCCAGGTCGGTATCGGGACAGATGGGCTTGTGCAAACACTGAAGCCCAGATCAGTATTGGGACAGATGGGCTTGTGCAAACATTGTAGATTCAGATCAGTATCGGGACAGATAGGCTTGTGAGATCACTGAAGACCCAGAGCAGTATTGGGACAGATAGGCTTGTGCAAACAGTGTAGACCCAGATCAGTATTGAGACAGATGATTTTGCGTAAACTGTGTAGACCGAGATCAGTATTGGGACAGATAGGCTTGTGCAAACACTGAAGATCCAGATCAGTATTCGGACAGATAAGCTTGTGAAACACTGTAGATCCAGATCAGTATTGGGACAGATAGGCTTGTGCAAACAGTGTAGATCCAGATCAGTATCGGGACAGATAGGTTTGTGCAAACACTGAAGACCCAGATCAGTATTGGGACAGATGGGCTTGTGCAAAAAATGTAGACCCAGATCAGTATCGGGACAGGCATGTGCAAACACTAAAAACCCAGCCTAGTACTGGGACAGATGGGCTTGTGCAGACACTGTGGATCCAGATCAGTATCGGCACAGATGGCTTGTGCAAACAGTGTAGACCCAGATCAGTATTGGGACAGATAGGCTTGTGCAAACACTGAAGACCCAGATCAGTATTGGGACAAATGGGCTTGTGCAAACACTGAAGACCCAGATCCGTATTGGGACAGATTCGTTTGTGCAAACAGTGTAGACCCAGATCAGTATTCGGACAGATAGGCTTGTGCACTGAAGACCCAGATCAGTATTCGGACAGATAGACTTGTGCAAACAGTGTAGACCCAGATCAGTATTGGGACAGATGGGCTTGTGCAAACAGTGTAGACCCAGCTCAGTATTGGGACAGATAGGCTTGTGCAAACACTGGACCCAGATCAGTATTGGGACAGACAAGCTTGTGCAAACAGTGTAGACCCAGATCAGTATCGGGACAGATGGGCTTGTACAAACAGTGTAGACCCAGATCAGTATTAGGACAGATGGGCTTGTGCAAACACTGAAGACCCAGATCAGTATGGGGACAAATGGGCTTGTGCAGACACTGAAGATCCAGATCAGTAGTGGGACAGATTCGCTTGTGCAAACAGTGTAGACCCAGATCAGTATTGGGACAGATAGGCTTGTGCAAAAACTGAAGACCCAGATCAGTATTCGCACAGATATGCTTGTGCAAACAGTGTAGACCCACATCAATATTGGGACCGATGGGCTTGTGCAAACAGTGTAGACCAGATAAGTCTTGGGACATATAGGCTTGTGCCAACAGTGAAGACCCAGATCAGATCGGAAAAGATGGGCTTGTGCAAACAGTGTAGACCTAAATCAGTATCGGGACAGATAGGCTTGTGCAAACAGCGTAGACCCAGGTCAGTATTGGGATAAATAGGCTTGTGCAAATAGTGTAGACACAGATCAGTATTGGGATAAATAGGCTTGTGCAAACAGTGTACACCAAGATCAGTTTTAAGACAAATAGGCTTGTGCAAACAGTGTACACCCAGATCAGTATTAAAACAAATAGGCTTGTGCAAACAGTATAGACCCAGATCAGTATTAAGACAAATAGGCTTGTGCAAACAGTATAGACCCAGATCAGTATTAAAACAAATAGGCTTGTGCAAACAGTATAGACCCAGATCAGTATTAAGACAAATAGGCTTGTGCAAACAGTGTAGGCCCAGATCAGTATTATGACAAATAGGTTTGTGCAAACAGTGCAGTCCCAGTACTGCAGAACGCTGCGTCTTATCAAGTTCCACATTATTTTTCACTTATCCAGTAATATATTTGACACATTAATAGGTAGCAGAACGGACTTTTTCAAATTTTAGGACAAGTAATCCAGGTGGCTAATGTGTCCCAGTTTTGAGGGTAAATACTGTACAATAGCCCCTGAACACACAGACAATACATTTATATATTGAACATATATATTTTTGTCAAATTACGCATGTACCCCTACCCAGTAAGCATTCTACATAAATCAACAGCGGGCCGTTATCGGCCCGTCAGGGTAGCTGACGGGCCGATAGCGACCCGCTGTAGATTTATGAATAATGTTAGCTGGGTTTAGGAGTGCAAATAAATCGACAAATCGACAAATGTTTCACCTCCCGCATCCCAAGCAATATTTATGTACTACATGTACTACTACTACTACACACGCACACGCACACGCACACACACACACACACACACTATCACCACCATACACTAGTGATTGTATCTACATGTACCACAAACCTTATTTAATTTAATCTCTCTCAAGTTTCTTCTCCATTACATTTTGTTTTAAGAAGTGTGTCGTTTGGGTTTTACATATACACGTATTTATATATCCGCATAACCATAACATAGATTGTTGCTACAGATCCATCATATATGTAACAGTCAAGTGCTAAGTAAATCTGAACAATACTTTCTTCATAAACTAGGTCAGGGAAAATATTGACAATTAAGACAGGCTCTAAAACTGGATATAAACAAGAAATGTCACTAGGCAAGGCATTTAACCCCACGCTGAGAAAGCAAAATGTTATCATCGGGATGGACGGATGGACAGACAAAATTAAAATAGTATAACCCCACCTCCGCACAAACACAGTTTATACAGTGGGTTGGGGAGCAGTTGTCGTCAAATGGTTGTTAAAAATCCTGCCGTTTTGTCAAAAAAAAAAAAAAAAAAAAATCAGCATCAAACATGCACATGCACGTTTTAAGTATGCGTGTAGCATATATGCAATGTTTTGGAAAGATCCAAGATAAAAAAAAAATGTAAGAGGAGTTGATTTCACAAAGCATACACTATTAACCATCACTGAATAGGTGCAGTTGTCGTAAAATGGCTAAGATAAAACCGCAATCATTTTGTGAAGATTTTTTTTTCAGCATTAAAGTTTCAAATGCACATTTTCAGTATGTCTGTAATTTATGAATAAAGTTTTGAAAAGATCCAACAAAGGCTCTAAGAAGAGTTGATTTCACAAAGTATGCACTATCAATTATCATTGGCTAAGTGCAGTTGTCGTCAAGTGGCTAAGTTTAAAGCCCTACCATTTTGTCAAAAAGTTGATTTCTTTTTTTCAGCATCAAACTCCCACGGGCAAATCTTCGCGATATATGTAATATATGTGCAAAGTTTCGAAAAGATCCAACGACAGCTGTACATGTAAGGGGAGTTGATTTCACAAATTATGCACTAGCAGTCATAATACAAACATCTTATTTAAAGAATTACAAAGAGGCATAACTCTTATAATACTGATCCATCTGCCCCTAGCTTCCTATCATATGTGCATTGTCTTGTCGTAAAGGTGTGGTGAAATTTCTATACGAAAACACGCCTATTCAAATATAAAGAAAATTTCACCTCCAAAATCTGAAAATTTTGAGATAAAAAGACTGATATTTTTCATATTTCTGCTCAAAACATAGATTGTGGGTACTCGTTAGAACCGCCTCGGCGAGGCGGTTCTAACGAGTAGCTACAATCTATGTTTTTAGCAGAAATAAGAAAAAAATATGTATACCCCTATAAACCCCAGTTTTACTATATAAAAGTGGGGTTTAAGGGGGGTCAATATTATATAGGCGTGTTTTCGTGACGTCAACAAAATCGGACGGGGCTAGTGATGTAATAGAGCAAACTTCTTAACTGTTGACGAAATGACGGCGGAAAGACACAATCACGCATCACGAAAACGTGTCTATATAATTTTGACCCCCTTAAACCCCACTTTTATATAGTAAAACTGGGGTTTACAGGGGTATACATTACTTTTCTTATTTCTGCTCAAAAACATAGATTGTGGGTAGTCGTTAGAACCGCCTCGATGAGGCGGTTCTAACGAGTACTCACAATCTATGTTTTGAGTAGAAATGTGAAAAATATCAGTTTTTTTATCTGAAAATTTTAAGATTTTGGAGGTGAAATTTTCTATATACATTTATTTGGATAGGCGTGTTTTCTTAATGACTTCTTGGTATCGGGGTTGGGGTTTCGAATATTGTTCCATTCACGGGGTAATTTGCATAAGCACTGACTCTCCTTACCGCTCCCGTCCTTCCCATTTCTTCCTATTTTCTTGGAAAAATAACAAAAATATCTATCACTAGTTGCCTGCAAACTGAATACGTAATACTTAATTCAGCTGCACATGGTATCATAAGAGAGAATATTTTCTGTTAATTTTGTAACTGGAAGCTTATTAGACATACATTGTAACCATAACAACTTTATCAGATCCTTGAGCTAAGGGGAGTTTTCGAGGTAGTACAATAGTATTCAGCTATGTTATATCTTTAACTCTTTCGGTACCAAATTTCAGACGACATTTGGAAAGAAGTTTATACGATGTAAAGTTGAAAGACTGAATGTCAAACAGCGTAGATCCAGATGAGACGGCTCGTTATGAGCCGTCTCATCTGGATCTATGCTGTTTGCAAAAGCCTATTTTATCGCCTATGGCAGTGAAAAAGTTAATTAGCGTCAATTAGGCATTTGGACTGCCGTCAAGGGGGTGTCTAACTCTTGTGTCACCATGTTTGTTCCGTTTGTTATAACAATCGGTTATTTGTATACAACTTAATAAAACGTAATCCGCTTTGTTCATTGTACATGTGACATTGTATCTTTACAATTAATACTCATCTCTTCTGGTGTTTTCCATACGTTTTCCTAACGGAATTTCCGGAATGTGACAAATTTTCATATTTAGAACTTTAAAGGTGTTGAATATAAATATCAATAGATATCAATGCGAAAATGTAATTGTTTTGCACTCAAAACACGACTGAAAATGAATATTACTTCCTACTAGTTTGCCACTTATACCTTGATATACATGTACGTAGAAAATATTTAAAAAATATTGCAGCTGGCCAACATTAACTAAATTTGATATACTGATGATATCTACAAAAACATTTAAAAAAAAAAAGAAAAAAAAAAAAAAAAAAAAGAAATTTTAAAAATTTTCGACATTTATATATTTCTAAATGAAATCGACTATCAGATAAATGATTTTCCTTATTCTGTTTTTTTTTTTTTTTTTTTTAACCAAGCTCTGTTTTTGTAAGTAACACATATTGATGTTCATTGTTTCTATGTTTCACTACAATACCTCATTTGCAGGCTAAAAGCGTTGTGTTTTGCTTTACGCTGAATAAACTCTGTTTGTTTGAAAAAATGAATTTGTACCGCTTACTAAGCAATAAAGTACTGAAAGAAAAATAGCACTATGGTGGAAACTTGAATATGAGTGCATGAACGCTCGTTTCACTAACAAAAAGTGTGTATGAAAGCTTTGATTCTTTGCATCCGAAAGGTTGTACAAACACCATAGATCTTAATAAGGCGCTTTTTTTCAACCAAAAAGTATCTATATTTTTCTTATTTCTCGACGAAAACATATGTTGTGGGTACTCATTAGGAGCGCCTCGGCGAGGCGCTTCTAATGAGTATCCACAACATATGTTTTTGTCTAGAAATAAGAAAACTATTTACCTGATACCCACTCTCTTATCTAGACCTATGCAACTATAATAAAACATTCAAGTGTTGCCTTTGGAAACAAAGCGTTGAACTGATTTTTCACAAGACGCTACCAACGCTACCAACCTACAAGAAGAGGACTGAAAGCAGGCAGCCAGCACCCACCGCTGGAGAATCCACAGCTGCTAGACGACCGCCACCGCCGACGACTCGACCGCCGCCTCCAGCACGCCGACAACGCCGGAGAAGAAAACACCACCAGCAGCCCTACAGACAATTCAGATCACCGCACCGACCACCATCACACAGCCAAGCTCGCCAAAGACAGCACAGATCATGCCATCAGCCATCATCCAGAAGCCAACTACACCGCCTCCTTCTCCAGAGTCACCACGTGCTAAGAAGCCGAGGATCAAGTCACCGAAGTACACAACAAGACAGCCAATGCAGTACTTCCACGTCAACATAAAGGATGAATACCCTCTCCACGAGAAGTACGACTCCAGGACGTCTACCCTACCATGTACAAGGCCGTCGTAAAAGCCACCAGACAACCCAGAGACGAAGAAGAAATCAACATAGATCTCCCAGCTTACTTCGTCTACCATTGAGAGAATAAACATTGGATTTTAATCAAGGGGCCAACTAGCAAATACAGTCGACTCTCGTTATCTCGAACTCGTTTATCTCGAATAACCGCTTATCCCGAAGTGAAAATCTGGTCCCTGTTTTAACACAGAGTTCTACCAACAGGCAACAAAATGTTGTGGAAAAGAGGAGAAATTGCCCCTTAGGAGCAATTTCTCCTCTTTTCCACAATATTTTCAATATATCTCTAACTTAGGAATCAAATTACATATTCATTCTGTTAAAGGTGGTTGTTCGATTAATTGTTTTCCTCAGTTCCGCAAATCTGATATGTCAAAGTAAGGATATCTCGAAGTGTTTGATAAAGTCCCTTGGAGTTCGAAATAACGAGAGTCGACTGTACTGCGATGAGCCATGGTACAACAACATAGCTCTAGATGCTACATGTAAGTTCGACAGACAAACACAGCATACTGGTACGACGTTCTGGAGCAGTCTTGTCTGGATCCCTTAGGGGAAGGTGGAGGACCACAACTACTTCGTCTTGTGCCGCCGTTACCTCTGCAAGACCTTCTCTAAGCAGGTCAAAAACGGCAGGCGGACCTGGGTGAGGACACCCAAGAGGCTCTAGGATGAGGACACCCTCTCGTCACCCGGGTGCGGACACCCATATTGCATCCTTTCCGGCGACGACCTACATGTGGCTAGTGAAAGAATCTTATTCACGACTAGAGCTGAGTACCGATATGCATTGCGCAGTCGAAACTGACACGCATTAGATACGAGATTTAAAACTCACTTTTTGGCCGATAGTCTAAATTTTGAAACTTACAGACTTGACAACTGTTCACACGCATGGTGTCTGGGCGGAGGCAGTTTGCCTGAGCGAGACAATCTAGTTATGAGTTATCACTAGTCCAGTAAAACTAATTCAGATTTATCTGGCGTAGCTCCTTTGAGTCTCTGTTGCCCGGCTCATTAAAAATCTGACTGATTGATTAATTGACTGATTGACTGATTGATTGATTTGGAAACAAAGAACACACAAAAGAACTAAAATCGGAGAATCGGTTTTATTAAGTCTCTTCATAGACAGCATCTGTGCCCAGCAAAGACTCAGATCAGTCTGCGCACGCGCGCAGTATGATCAAAGTCATCGCACGATACTCTGTGAATAGCCAAGGATCTGAAGCGTCTTCGGACGGACAGCAAGATTGAACATCCTGTGAGGATGCGCAGGCCTATCAGAGTCTTCGCTGGGTGCATATACAATCTTGAAGGACAATTCTACGCCACTACTCCATGTAAAGCCTACCCAGCTAGCATTCTTTATAAATCTATAGCGGGCCGTTATCGGCCCGTCAGCTACCCTGACGGGCCGATAACGGCCCGCTATAGATTTATAAAGAATGCTTACTGGGTAATTCGTGAAATTAAAAGTTTGACCTTATTCATGTAGATCTTCAATGACATGTATAGGAGAAGTGACTAGTGACATCTGCAGCCTTAAAAAATTTACAGTCATGATATATTATCTTTGTCTCAGTTTAGTGAATTATTAAAAAGGATATAAGAATAAATATTTAGTCACCGGAGACTGCAGCCAGTCTATCAGATGAGCTCTGATGGTTCCCAAAATTCACTCTATTGACAATGCTTGCGTGTACAAAAGAAAACGTAAATGCAATGTGCTGTTTGCGAAGTCATAAACAAGGAAGTTTCTGCGCAGTCTTATCTGAATCTTCGCAGACGCAAACTTGATTCTACATGAAGGTATTCCTGTTATAGAACAGAGATGTCTTCTTATAGAGGGCCCGGGGTTTTAAGACTGAATAATGATGCTTATCGATGAATACTAAAATAAAAAAAAAATCAGAAACTTACCAGATAGATAGATAGATAGATAGATAGATAGATCGATCGATCGATAGAAAAGAAACTTACCAAATACTTGTATCAAATATCCCATATCTCTATTTTTTCTCTTCGTATTATATAATATTCTGTCCCTCTGTTTCATGACATCTGTTATTGCACACTGAATCACATTCATGTCCATACAATTACAGCTTTAATTAACACTTTGCACTCTTGGTAAAAATTTCAGCAGAAGACATACTGAAATATTTTTTCTTATTTTTCAAAGAAAAAAGGACTTGAAATTTCATGCAAATTGTCTCATGGAGACAATTTGCATGCAATGTCAAATCCTGTTTTCTGGGGAAAATGAGAAAAAAAAATGTCATCAATTGTCTTCTGCTGAATTAGTCCACAGAGTGGTAAAGGTTAAACATATTTGACGCGTCTCATAAAATGGGGGTTTATAGCATGTGCGAACAACGAAGGAAGATCCAGTTCACTGACAAAACTGGTCAGCGTTAAAAATCAGAATTTGTATCCGACCTAATCCCCTATTATACTACAAATAAATTTAAAGATAATAGAAAATAATTTATAGAAAATGTTAATTTGTTGTCAGCACCAAGGCCTACGTGGCCATGTAGACACATATCGGCCTCAGTGATCTTATCCCGTAGATTCTACAGTTTTCAAAGTTTCTTCTGGCGAACATCGAAGGCCCGGATCAGACTCCGAGACTTCGATGTTCGTATATGCCTTAAGCCTAACAGTCGTCAAATCCAGTATACTAAATCTTATTCAAAAGAAATTCTCACAATTCCTAAACACGGAAACTGCAACATCTTTTAAAACACTATTATGACTATTATACCAAAATGAAAAGATATCGGAAACATACTGAGTCGTTTTAAGCAACAGATGTGAAATATTTCCAGAACTCTAGATAAACCTTTTTTTACATGACTGAAAGTTTTACCACCAAAAATCGTAAAAAATTTCAGACAAAAATTTCAGATATTTTTCATATTTCTGCTCAAAACATAAATTGTGGGTACTCGTTAGAACCGCCTCTTTGAGTACCCACAATTTATGTTTTTGAGCAAAAATAAGAACAATGATGTATACCCCTGTAAACCCCGGTTTTACTATATAAAAGTGGGGTTTAAGGGGGTGAACATTACATAGGTATGTTTTCGTGTTGATTTATAATCTTCTTACTTCTCTACGGAAACATACATTGTGGCATCAATTAAAATCCCGTTCTAATGTGTACAGTTATCTACAAAGTATGTTTTTGTAGAGAAATCTTAAGAAAAGAATGTACATGTATACGCCCATCCTATCTATTGTTGTGATTTATGTATATTTCCTCTATGCGTACTGAAATGTTGGTATGTTCAGGTTACGATTAAAAAAAAAAAAAAAAGTAAAATTGTACCCAGATTTAATGTTCACCTCTTATCATGCTGGGTAAAATATTCAGCTGACAACATTTTGAAATATTTTTTCTTATATTGTTTTCAGAAAACAGACTTTGAGATTCCATGCCAGTTGTCTCTGTCTCCTTTTTAGGAGATAATTTGCATGAGATGTCAAAGTCTATTTATTGCGAAAATAAGAAAAAATATATTCAAAATGTTACCTGCTGTATTAACCCAAAGAGTGGTAAACGTAATATTGTTCCACATCACATGTTACCCCAAAAACTTTCACACCATAAAGAAATATGAATCTGAAATTCACCATGTATCACGTTAAAAGTACATATAATCAAATGTCCGGTTGTATCGGCGTGATTGTTATGTACAACACAATCCTTATTAAGTACTAAAGTCCCGGGACTAAAGTACCACTAACAACAATCCACATAATATTGTTGGTTAAAGTCACCACAGCGTAGCCCACACTCAACTTAAATTTTAGAAAAAAAAAGTCACCAAAAGTGATTTATAGTCCAGTTCATTCCAAACAAGTCGCTGTGTTTGTTGGACGCGAAAAAAATATCAGTAAAGATAAATGGATGGAGAGATGAGATAACAGTTCCATAATGTTCAGGCCAGTTTATTTTGAGACAGGGATTTGATAGGATTGAAAACGTACCAGTATGCTTGTTTGCATTTTGCTGAATGACTATGATACGATAGTATCCTTGCAAAAAGTTAATATGACTCACGAGTTATATACAAATACAAAATCAGTCGTATACAGGATAGCAAACTACAAATACACGCAAACACAATAGTGTCATATACATCTAAACTGGAGTTAACAGCGCTATCCTTCAGTCTTGATGACAAAATCCTCACTTCACATCTCAAAGTTGCATTCATTTATTTAAAGTATTATTAAAGAGAAAGGCAATGTGATAAAAGTGTACCTGAAATAACACAGCTTGACAAATCATGCATTGTGATTCAAATTTGGTCGAAATCGGATGAGAAATAAGAAATAAAAAAGTTATTGAGGTTTGAAGATGTCAAAAAAATAGTTTTATGGGCACCGCCATTTTGAATATTAAATACTGATTTATGACGTCATAAGGCCTTAATTAAATATGCATAACCTAAATAAATATTATTGCTAATAATAGTTTATTATATGTTTGTGATTTAACTAGAAAAATGCACTTTTTCTGTCAGCTAGAAGATTTTATTTAATTTTTGAAAAATTTTATTACCTCATTTAATATACATATTGATAGCACACTTGGCCAATGACTGTCTTGGAGTTTTACTTGACATTACGAAAACATGCCTATTCAAATACATAGAAAATTTCACCTCCAAAAACTGAAAATTTTCAAATAAAAAAAAAACTGAAATTTTTTTATATATTTTTGCTCAAAACATAGATTGTGGGTACTCGTTAGAACCGACTCGGCGAGGCGGTTCTAACGAGTATCCACAATCTATGATTTTGAGCAGAAATAAGACTAACAAAAATGTATACTGCTGTAAACCCCAGTTCTACTATATAAAAGTGGGGTTTAATTATATAGGTATGTTTTCGTGATTATTTTTATCATTTGCATCTGAATGCATAGTTTATCAAGATTGTTCATCTCAGATACACTCTTTACCAATGCTGTTTTTTCTCTTTAATTATTAGCGAAAGTCCCGGTGTTGGGGCTAGTGAGGTAGTAGTTGGGTGGTGAAGTCGGAATACTGGTTATATAAGTGCGATGTTCGGACATACTGATCCTCTTTATGAGATGCTACGAGTTAACCTTCAGCCTTCGAAGTGTTAACAACTCTTAACTAACGAATAACCATGTCCGATTCTGTTATGCCTGGTGTACTCCTCAGGGCCCTGAGCGAGTACAACTTTGTCGGGACTCCACTTTGGAGGATGTCCGACGGGAAGGATCTAGTTCGCGTTGAACTAACCTTCCATAAGGCTCTACCAACTAAGCCTTATTACAAGTAGAGGGCTGAAAGCAGGAGGCAGCCTGCACCCTCTGCTGGCGAGTAGCCTCGCCAGCCCGCTGCTGCTACGAGACCTCCGGCGACGAGATCGACGCCTGCACGACAACAGCCAACCATGGAGAGGGAGATGCCACCACCACCAACGCAGACACTACCAGACACTACAAGACAACACATCACACATGATCGCACTCAGAAGACAGCAACCATACAGCCATCGCCGATCATCACTAGACCAGCTACACCGCCACCTCCTTCTCCAGAATCACCACCGACGAAGAAGCCGAGAACAAAGTCGCCGGCGACGAAGACTGCATCCACGCAGTACTTCCATGTCAACATTGAGGAAGAATACCCTCTACATGAGAAGTACGACCTCCAGGATGTCATCTCTACCAAATACAGGGCCATCGCCAAAGCTCAACGACTACCAAGAGACGACGAAGAAATCAACGTCGACCTGCCAGTTTACTTCGTATTCCATAGAGACAACCAACACTGGACGCTCATAAAGGGACCTACTTCCAAGTACTACGAGGAAATCTGGTACGAGCACATCGAAGAGCTGTACAAGAGAGGCGTCAAACAGCGAAACTCAGCCTACTGGTACGACATCCTGGAGCAATCATGCAGTGACCCCCAAGGGAGAGGTGGAGGACCACCACTTATTCGTCTGGTGCCGTCAACGTACCTTGGTACGACTTACTCTTAAGTAGGTCAAACTTGCGGCACGCGGACTTGGGTGAGGACACCCAATAGACTTTGGGGTGAGGACACCCTCTCGGCTCCTGGGTGAGGACACCCTCTTGGCTCCTGAGTGCACCTTACTCTCGACTAGAGCTGCGTGCCTAATGCATTCTGCAGTCGAAATTGACACGCATTAGGTACGAGATTAAAAGCTCAAACTTTTCGGCCGATCGTTACTACTCTCGCACGAGGTTTTGACACGCACGAGGTCTGGACGTGCACGCACTCCGTGTCTGGGCGAGGTGACCTAGTTATGAATTATAACTAGGCACCGATTCAAGCCAACTCAGTAGTCCAGTAAAACTAATCCAGATTTATCTGGCGCTGCCTCTATGTGACTCAGTTGCCTGGCAGCGTTAAAAATCTGAAAAACGGAAAAAAAAATACTGATCCTAGTTTCACAGTCTGCTGGGACGGGATTGTGTCTTTATTCTAAACATATTGTGATGGGTGGGGGCAAAAATTAGCTGATTTGTCCAGAGCGTTTACATAGCTACAATACGAAAATACGCCTATTCAAGTATATTGAAAAATTTACAACCAAAAAAGGAAAACTTTCAGTTAAAAAATTCTGATATTTTTTATATTACTGCTCAAAACATAGATTGTGGGTACACGTCGGAACCGCCTCGGCGAGGCGGTTCTCACGAGTACCCACAATCTATGGGTTTTTTTTTTATCAAAAATAAGAAAAATAATGTATACCCCTGTAAACCCGAGCTTGACTATATACTATATACATATAAAAGTGGGGTTTAAGTGGGTCAAAGTTATATAGGCATGTTTTCGTGATGAAATGACCGTTTTGAATTTCTCTCAACCAGTCAATTAAGATGGAATTAAACACGAATACACGCGTGTGCTTGTGAAACTTTTCTACCTACTGTTTTCTTTTCTGACGAAATTGGCTGGTAAACGAATCTGAAATAAATGTTAGACATAAATCCGATGAACTGCACCATAGTCCAAGGAACATCTTTGTGACTCTCATCGATATTCGACCTGTCGCCTCCAATACAAAGTAAACAAACTAAATAGCCATTGTAAATAAATATACATTCTTCTACTCTCAACATTTGATAAGACCGTATCCTGAATATATATAACAAACTTTCTTGGACCCTCCCTGAGGTCTGGGGGACAAGGAACGAAGTTTCATTACAGGGAGACAGTTTTAGGTATTAACCCATTTTTAAGTCTGGAGTCCCTCCACGCCGAAAAAAAAAAGTTACGTGGCAAACAGTGCTGAGCCGGATCAGACGCCGCTAAATACGGTGTCTGATCAGGGTCTCCACTGTTTGCAAATATTTTAGCCATTTTCCAAGAATATCTAATATATCTAAATAAGACAGCCTGACATAAAACTGAAATTCGACTCTTCATATATACATTACGAAAACACCCCTATTCAAATATATTGAAAATTTTACCACCAAAAATGAAAAATTTCAGATGAAAATTCAGATATTTTTTCATATGTCTGCTCAAGAACATCAATTTTGGTAACTCGTTAGAACCGCCTCGACATTGATTGTGGGTACTTGTTAGAACCGCCTCATCGAGGCGGTTCTAACGAGTACCCACAATCTATGTTTTTGATCAGAAATAAGAAATATAATGTATACCCTTGTAAACGCCAGTTTTACTATATAAAAGTGGGGTTTAAGGGGGTTAGCATTATATAGGTATGTTTTCGCGATGTATGTTTTCGGACATGCGCGCGCCCATCGCAGATTCAGATCAGATTGCGCATTCGAACATTCTTTTGCGCAATTTGGATGCCCAAGGATGAAAAGTGTCATCATGCTTCGAATAACTGTTGGATGCAGGCAAAACGTGTAGACCACGATCAGACGCCGCATTCTGATCTAGGTCTACACTGTTTGCCCAAGACAGTCTTTCCGAAAAAATATGGTATATATGATATCCACAACATATGTTTCTGTGGACAAATAAAATAACCTGTTTATTTTGATACCCCTCTTACCTAGAACTATGCAAGTAATGTCATTTTTACCATATAATATGTGAAATGAGGAATTTTGGTTATTACGGACATTATGCAGTACGAATGACCATGGTTGCTAGAAGTATTCAAAACTTACAAACTGCTAGAAGTATTCAAAACTTACAAACTGCTAGAAGTATTCAAAACTTACAAAACTCTGAAATTTTCTCCTTATAATGTAGACCCCTGCTAGACTAGCTACTAATCGGATATCAATAATATTTTCATCAATGCATTATAATTATTAATTTACTTAATGAATTAAATGTCATGCACTAGCTACTGCTTGCCTCACCTCTTTGATAGTAGCAACTCGTCTTGTAGATATCAGAGACCAAATAACATTACGAAAACAAGCCTATTCAAATATGTAGAAAATTTCACCTCGAAAAAACTGAAAATTTTTAGATAAAAATTCTGATATTTTTCATATTTCTGCTCAAAAAATAGATTGTGGGTACTCGTTAGAACCGCCTCGCCGAGGCGGTTCTAACGAGTACCCACAATCTATGTTTTTGAGCAGAAATAAATAAAATAATGTATACCCCTGTAAACCCCAGTTTTACTATATAAAAGTGGGGTTTAAGGGGGTCAGACTGGCTTTCCAAGGTATCAGTTTACAGTAAGAAGTGATAAAACATGACATTAAGGTCTAGGAGCTAGCCTGAGACCCCCAGCATATCCCTTTTTTCACTATACAGTCGAACCTCAATGCCTCGAACATCTTTGGGACCATGGAAATTCGTTCGAGACATGGGTAGTTCGAGCCACTGAGGGTTAATCCTGGCACCGGTTCAGGAAGCAAATAGCGATTATTTAAGAAAATATTTTCGATTTTCTACACAGCGATTGTATGTTGAGTGTACTCATTAGAATCGCCTCGATTCGAGGCGATTCTAATGAGTACACACAACATACAATTTCGCGATAAAATAAGAAAATTTCCTTAAATCTTTGTTTTCTTGAGCTATCAGAAGAATTTCGTAGGGACTCAAAAACGAGTTCGAATTAGCCATGGTAAACGAGCCATCGGTGGTCGAGCCATCGAGGTTCGACTGTATTTGTATATGGAGGATCACGGGGTTATGCATGAAGAAACATTGGACCCTTGGCTATTCTAGCGAAATCTCTGACGGTATATCTCCTTATTTACGTTACGGTTCAAACGATAAATGAATGTTATTACATGTCCCATTTAAGGTCATTTAATCCATTTAATCCTAGCGTCCCATAAAACGGACATTGGCAAACAGCGTACACCCAGATCTAACGCTGCAGAACGCGGCGTCTGATCAAGTTCTACACTGTTTGCAACAAGTGTAGAAATTTCATTCAAATGTGATAATAATAAAAACTAATCAGAGACACTCTATGTATGAAATGGACCTGTCCAAAGAGTTAAGGTAGAAGAGTCCACTCGGCATAAATATGTAAATAGATACACTGTTAGGATAGATATCTCTATCAAATGCATTTTACCTCTTAAGAAAAGGGGTGTAGTCCATAAGAAAAGAATTCATTTGTTTTTGGAGCGACATCTTTCTTTTTTTTTTTTTTTTTTTTTTTTTTTTTAAATACACCTTTTCGGAAGGGGTTTGGTGTACGGCAAAGAAAATAGGGTCATAAAAGTTGTCTCCCTTGGTAGATAGGAATCCCTTGGTAGATAGGAAAATAAAAATGAAAAATCTGACACTATGATGAAGTAAAGGCATTTTTTTTTTTTTTTTTTTGCAGTCTCAACATAGTAAGGCTGGCTAATCAGAGCTGAAAAGATAATCGATTATCGGTCCTGCCATTGTGATTGATAATCGATTAGTTATCGCTGAAGATTTGATTACAATTTTACCTATTTGAGCATGACTCTATCATATGTTATACTTTATTGCATGTATCATGTCAGACAGGCCTGAGCAAACAGTATAGATCCAGATGAGACGCCGCAAACGCGGCGTCTCATCAGGGTCTACACTGTTTGCCACTCACCCAGCTATTTTAGACATAACAGTGGGTAGTAAATTGGACTTATTCAAATTTTAGATAAAGTATGGTAAGGAGATGAGGTGCCTGAATACGAAGGGTAAATACGGTAAAGTAACAAACACGGAAATTAAATGATCGATTATTAGCAAATCTGTAATGATGGTCATTTTTGTTGAATTTATCGATCAATTAATCGATTATCCGATTAATCGTGCCAGCCTTACAACATAGCACTTAACAGTGAAGTCAAATAAAATCTATTAAGGCTGGTCATGGAAGCAAAGAACACATTAAGGAGGGAAAATCAGAGTCTCGGTTTCATTGAGACTCTTCATAGGACCGCATTTTGTATGGCTTGCATACGCCCCCTATTTTACGGCCGTCATACGGTACTTAAAGTCGAGTCTGGTAACATTGCGCGACCGAAAACATTGCACGCCATGCATTTTAGAATATCTGAGGTTTTAGAACTTTCATTTCTAAAACGTGTGGATTTCTTTTTACTTAGACTGTCTCCAATCTGAGGGATTTTTAATCAGTATAATCTGAATGATTCATAATTTACAAAAATCCCGTTTTTTGGAATGTCTTTCTTTGATTTGACTGATCAGTCATATACGTATCTGACAGGTAAGGGAAATGATATGTGTACAGAAATAGTCAAGGAGGAATATTTTGACTTTTGTTAAACATCACGAAAACATACCTTTATCATTTTGATCCCCTTAAACCCCATTTTATATAGTAAAACTGGGGTTTACAAGGGTATACATTATTTTTCTTATTTCTGCTCAAAACATAGATTGTGGGTATTCGTTAGAACCGCATCAGCGCGGCGGTTCTAACGAGTACCCACAATCTATGTTTTGAGCAGAAATGTGAATACTATCAGAATTTTTATCTGAAAATTTTCATTTTTTGGCGGTAAAATTTTCAGTATATTTGAATAGGCAACGTTTTCGTAATGTTAGAAAACTAAAACTCAGCATGGCATTACGAAAACACACCTATTCAAATATATAGAAAAACTGAAAATTTTCAGATAAAAAACTCTGATATTTTTCATATTTCTGCTCAAAACATAGATTGTAGGTACTCGTTAGAACCGCCTCGCAGATTGTATCCACAATATATGTTTTCGAGCAAAAATAAGAAAAATAATGTATACCCATGTAAACCCCAGTTTTAGGCCTACTATATAAAAGTGGGGTTTAATGGGGTCAAAATTATATAGGCATGTTTTCGTGATGGGGCCTCGCTACGTTTTACCGAACATAGTAAAGTTGCAAATGCACGCGCCAACTATCCAGTTTGATAGACTTTTTTTTTTATGTTCCACTGGAAAAGTACAAAAGTTCTGAAAGAATAGCTGATTATCGCTTGTGCCATAAAGTTTCTGCTTAAATTGTTTCGTGTGACGTTCTTGACATATGCCTACTATATCCAGTGCATAACAGTAATGAGAAAGCATAAAACTTTTATCATGCCACATAGCATACATAGGCCTAGGCTTAAGAAATTGTCAAGAAGTACGCAATGTTAGGCGGCAAAATTGACGAAGAAATTTTAGTAGGGCAACCCAATTCAAACCGTTATTATTGCAAATAACAACCTATTTAGATGTTCTAAATTATGAGGCCCTCCCAGGGGTTCTGGGGAACAGGGGAATAATGTCATTTATTTCAGAGAAACAGGAGAACAAAGTCTAATTGAAATGAAGGGAACAGGAGAACAAAGGTAATTTCGGGGAGCAGGGAACATAGAAAATTAAGATTTTGATTTTGGGGAACAAGGGAAAATTCAAAAAATATTTCAGGGGAACAAGGGAACATGTACCCCCCCCCCCCCTCCCCCACACACACACACACCACACACACACACAGGAGGGCCTCAATTATGCCGTTTGCATGAACACTTATCTCGTCAGCATTTGGAAATAAAATGTCCCATGTCACATAATGTTTCACAAAAAATCCTTCGTGTGGGACAACTGCACATTATATGAAGTTAATGCACTTGAGAAGATACAACTGGAAGCAGCTCGTATAGTAACTGGAACTACCAAACTTGTATCCTTGGAAATTATGTATAAGGAAACGGGATGGGAAACCCTTGAGGTCAGACGTTCTAAACATAAATTGTGTTTGTTTTACAAAATGAGTAATAATATTTCTCCAGAGTATCTATCTTCGTTAGTTCCACAACCTATTGAAAATACTACTCATTACGGTTTAAGGGACGCTTCTAATATACGGCCACCACTAGCGAGAACGCAGTTATACTATAAATCGTTTCTTCCTTCTACCATAAGATTATGGAATGATCTGTCCCCAGAAACGAGAAACGCACTTACTCTTACGAGTTTCAAGTATCAAATGAATAAGAACATACAGAAACCACCTCGATATTTTACAGCTGGTTTTCGATTTGCTCAAATACAACACACACGTCTTAGAACTTCTTGTAGTTCTTTGAACCATCACTTGTTTTCTAAAAATATAATAAACGACCCATGCTGTCAATGTGGCTCAGTTGAAACCACCAAGCACTACCTTTTCGAATGCCAGAGATATAGTCAACTACGTCAGGAAATGTTAAACGAGATATCAAAATACTGTACGCCTAGTTTAGATTGTTTACTATTTGGAGACGATCTTTAAATCATAGTTGTAATTCTGATGTTTTTATGGCTGTGCAGAAGTTTATATTTGAAAGTAAACGTTTTAAGTCTTGAGAAACTCTCTCTCTCTCTCTCTCTCTCATTCTCTCTTCGTTATATGTACATGTATATTGGTTTGAACTCAAATTTGGAAGCATCACTCATAGTTATTTCTTTGTAAATGTCACCGGTTGATTGTAATTTTATGTTATATTGGGAAACAGATTCGTATAAGCCTTTTGGCTTCTTTCTGAATCCCATTACTTATTCTCAATATTGTATGAATATATGTAGAATTTATTGAAATAAATATGTTTAAACAAAACATCCTTACGTGCGCACTGTTACCGGACTCCTTCACTTTGCAAGTGGAACATGTTTATGTCGTTTGTTGCAGAAGAAGCTATTTATTTCATGTATTTTTTTTTTTTTTTTTTTTTTTTACACAAGCCACCATCGGAAAGCCAAATGTAAGGTTTTACAGTTTTCACCCACAAACATTCCGTTGCGGCTAGGTGACAAGTAGTGGGCACAATATTGTACTTGCGTTTTGTTTCGGGTTTGTTTTCGAGTTTGTCTTATGTCACTTCCGCCAAAATTGTAGCTCAACAAGTTGAATAACTTGTAAAAGTCAGTCTTTGAGGAAAGGAAAACTTCCAAGTTATTAAAAGAATCTGTTAGTTACTAAGCACCAGGCTTTATATTGTTGACATCAGAAAGGTAATGTGCCCAGGTGTTATATTGAAAAACTTTAGGGAATCTTTTGACTCAGAACTGGTCATTTATTTTACCTGGCGCTCCTATCATTCAAAATTCTCAAATTTTTGCACAATAAGTGCTAAACCTTTTGTCTTACGATATCTGTGAGACATAAGGGCAAATAAGTTTCATCAAGTGAATGGTCTAGCATTTGGAATTGTCAGGAGTGTCAGCCTGGTTAGCTCAGTTGGTAGAGCACCTGGCTTGCAGGGGTCGCAGGTTTGAGTCCTGCATCAGGCATACTTCTCCTCCTTAGTTTACTTTAATGGTGGTGAGGTTGGTGTGTGCGGGGAAAAGGCTAGAAACTGATTGTATGCTCAGTTGATGCCTTGCACTTAAAAAGTTTTGGCGGGACTGTTGGCCTGGTTAGCTCAGTTGGTAGAGCACCTGATTAGCAAGCAGGGGCTGGTGGGTTTGTCCTGCATCAGGCACACTTTTCCTCTTTAGTTTACTTTAGAACATTAATCATTATCTTAGTTTAAGGAAGTGGCTAGCAGCTGGCTAGCCATAAAATCCTTCATACCACTATGTCGAGGGTTCAAATTCTGATCAGGGAACCTAGAGGAATCAGCAAAGAAGGAGAAACTGAATTCTACAAGCAACACTCCACTTCATAAGAGAGATGGGTAGATTCTTGAAATTTCTTCTGTGCACCAGTTATTTGTAGCTACTGCACCCCACTCCCCGCACACACACACACACACACTACCATGGGGAAGGGTGGGTAATGGCCAGTCTAATGTGTGAGGTTATGACATTTTGAATGCCCCCAAAGTGTCGGGAAAGTACTAGGGATCATGATTTCTTGCCAAAATAGCAGGGACTACTAAGACTTTATAGTTACCCAAGTCTTATTTTTCAATGTACCTGGGGGTTTTGGGGGGAAAGAGCTGGGCTTTTAGTATTCAGTTCTCCCCATAGTGCAGTGTATTTAGGAAGGCTGTGATGGGGGAAAGTTGTTGTTCTGGCTGCATTGATAGTGCTATCATGATAGTGTTTTCAATTGATAGTATAGTATCATCAACTACATGTAGACCCTCATAGTCTAGTGGATAAGAGAGCTGACTCTTAATCCGTTAGGTTTCTCACCACTGTGGTTCAAGCCTCGCTCTGGTCACATGTGAGAAAGCCAAGTTCTGCTTACAGATGGTCTGGTGGTTTTTCCCAGGTTCTCCGGGTTTTCGCCCACTTTTGATGAATGATCGGCTTGAGACAATATAAGTGAAATATTCTTGAAAGGGCCGTAAAATCCAAATCCAAAAAAGAAAAATCTTCAACTAACTATATTTTTGTCCCTGTAGATTTTCTCCCTCTATAATCTGTAATACCATATTATATTTATAGTTTTTTGTTGTTTTTTTTTTTTGTTGTTTTTTTTTTTTTGTCTAAATTAACAAAATATGAGAACAAAGAAGACTTCTGCTTTGCAAAAATATTTGTTAAAATGGTGGCAAAGCTATTTGATAGGTAAGTCAAGTTAGGTACATGTATCTTTAAAGGTACTCCAGTCTTTCTAAGATCAACGAAATTCATTAACCATGGTCCTGCTGAACCTGAAGATACCAGGTGTCTTTGCAAACAGTGCAGATCCAGGTCAGTTGGTTTCTTCAGAAGCCAACTGATCCGGATCTGCACTGTTTGTCATTTAGTACATATGTGAATTTATATAAAAAAAACTGGATCAAGTAATGTTTGGCTGAATATTAGAAGTGGGTGTGGCATCTTAATTTATTCAGCATGACAGGGGTTAAAATGCAGAGTGATTAGATTGGGATAGTTACGTGATGCATCGTGATATTAGATCCTTGATAGTAATAGTATCATGATAGGAGTTTTTCTCATCATGATAGTCAGTCACAATTTGCCATGATAATCAGCGCTAGCAAGGGCAGTATACAGCATCATTATATGTAAATAGACTAGTACAGTGAAATTTTTGTTGTTATACTTTTTTGTTTATTCAATGTCACCTCATGCATAAAGTAAATTATTATTAAAAGCAAATGTTTAAGAACCTTGAGTGAAACAGCACAATGTGAGCAAAGCTGGCAGAATAATGGCATAACAGACACAGAAACAGAAGATGAACAGATTCTGTTAGAGGTGGAATACAGCTCATGACTCTGTGGCACATCATTGCACAGCAAGGTTTGCAAAATGCCGGCAAATATGAGTATTTTCCATGCCAGCGGTATTTACCGGTGAATACTGGCAAATACTGGCAAATACCGGTCGACTTAATTGACCACCCTGGAATATTTACACATTCACAGGGGTAATTTCAATTATACTTGTCAGCTGATTAATATTTAAACTAAAGTTTAACACAAGTATCAACTTATTTAACAGCTTAAATTTAATAAACTATTAGACATGTACATATAAATACCAGCAAATACTGGAAAATACAGTGGCAAATATTAGTCAACTGAATTGACCACCCTGGAATTTATACAATAACCTTCACTCAACATTCGTAGGGGTAAAATCAGTTATACTTGTCAGCTGATTAATATTTGTACTGAAGTTTAACACCAGTCTCAAGTTATTTAATAGCTTAAATGAATAAACTATTAGATACATGTAAAATACCAGCAAGTACTGAAAAATACTGGCAAATATTAGTCAGCTGAATTGACTACCCTGGAATTTATACAATTCATGTAACCTACTGTCAACATCATTAGGGCAATTTCAATTTTTTGCACTGGTCAGTTGACTAAATATTAATACTTATTTAACACTAGTATCAGCTTATTTATTTAATAGTTTATTTATTCATATAAAATGGGAGATCATTTATGACAGTTTATCATTTCTGTCCTTGCCCCTTGCTATCTTGTACCCCCTAGAATAGACACTTTCTTTGACACTTGTTGTTTTAACAATTTACACTATATGGTCTTGCTATTAGGTGTTAAAGGCCAGTTGCATATGTGAATTTTTACCTGTAATTTTTTTACTTTGCCTGTACTTTTATGTTATTCAGTTTATGCAAATGCACGGAGCCGTGTCCGTGTTGGTGAGGGATACAGTGAAGATTTTGAAGTGAAGGTTGGTGTTCACCAAGGATCAGTACTCAGCCCGCTGCTCTTCATCATTGTGCTTGAAGCCTTATCATGAGAGTTCCGCTCTGGGGTCCCCTGGGAGGACCTCTATGCCGATGATCTTGTTATCATCGCTGAATCGCTTGAGGAATGTGTCAGGAGGCTCTTGACTTGGAAAGAAGCAATGGAGAAGAAAGGACTGAGAGTAAATGCAGGAAAGACAAAGATCATGATCTGCGGTACAGGACTGGACCTCCTGCAGAGTTCAGGCGAGTTTCCATGCGCTGTCTGTTGCACTGGAGTGGGCAGCAACAGCATCTTCTGCAATGGCTGCAAGCACTGGGTGCACAAGAAATGCAGTTGGCTCAAGCGCTTGATAAAGGACCCTGACTACAGATGTACACAGTGCCAGGGAACTGCACGCCCCTTGGTTGGCAGACCACAGAAGGAAGCCCAGGTCGGACCTGACAAGCTTGAGGTGGTAGCTTCCTTTTGCTACCTAGGAGACATGCTCTCAGCAGCAGGTGGCTGTGAACTTTCAACCACAACACGTGTGAAAACCGCCTGGAAGAAGTTCAAGGATCTGCTATCAGTCCTCTCTTCACGCCACCTCTCTTTCAAAACATGTGGCCGTGTGTACAGCTCTTGTGTGCGGAGCGCAATGCTCCATGCCAGCGAGACTTGGCCATTGACAAAGCCGAACCTCCAGTGTCTGCAGCGAAATGACAGGGCAATGATCAGACAGATCTGCAATGTCAGTCCGCAAGGCATTGTCACCACCAGGTCCAATGAGCTACTTGTGCGGCTTGGCATTGAGGGTCTGGACCTCATTCTGAAGGAGAGATGACTCCGATGGTGTGGACATGTGGAACGCTCCAATGGTGCAGTCAAGACAGCCTTTGACATACAAGTTGATGGAAAGCGTGGGCCCAAAATGACATGGAAGCAGCTGACAGAGAGGGATTGCAGAGAGTGGAAGCTCTCGGCTATCAACCCTCATGACAGACGTACCTGGAGATCTGGTGTGAGATCTACCATGCGTGTAGCAAACCAGATAATCTGGAAGGGGGCCCACTGATGTGGATGTTGCCCCTGTACCTGCACGTTAATCAAAAATCCGATTATGATTATGATATATGATTTAAGTCCAGATAATCGTGATAATAAAATTTTTTTTTTTTTTAATTCAAGATACTGTATGTATATCAAAATTTTAGCCATTTATTCATTTTTTGGCTGTTTCAACATGCTTATAATGTAAATTATTTTATTCTTTATGGTGATAACCTTATATAAAATTAGCTAAAACATCTTTAAGTCATTTAATTTTATTATATATTATTTTAAGTCAACTTTACGGTCAAGATTTCTGTAGTTATTTCAAGGTGAGAAAGTTCAGTTGACCAGTATTTGCCACTTTAGGAGTATTTTCCAGACCGGTAAATACCCGGGGTGGAATTTACCACCCAACCTTGTTGCACAGTGCCTTTCGTTATGACCACTTAACTATCTCGATATGACTCAAACAGTATTGAAAGTAATGTAAAACATAAGTTGTCATCATGACATCCAAGGCAGTATTAATTAATGAGTACCCACAAAATATGTTTTCATAGAGTAGTAAAAAAGCTACCGGTATTTATCTGAATACTCATCTTATCATGACATAGTAAAAAGTAATCTTACCAATGTCTTCATTCTTGGAGCTGTGATGTTGCATCATCATTTTCACTTTTCTGTACAGGCAGATGCAGTGTGACATGTAACTGGCTGACAGGTACCAGTTACATATACAATGGCGACGTGGGATGGTGGTGGGGAAGGAGGAAAGCACATGCCTTCACCAGTTGTGAAACAGGTAGTAGTACTACAGACATGTTCGTTATACCATATTTACGGTAAATGTTCTAAAATTTCAAACATCAGTTTATTCGGAAAATGCCATATGCAAACAGTGCAGACCCAGATCAGACTGCTCCTGAAGGAGCAGTCTGATCTGGGTCTTCACTGTTTGCCATTCCATTAAGCATTTTAAGAGACAAATGCATAGAAAGCAAGATTTAACCCAAAAAAGTACGGAATTTATAAAGTGTTTGAAATTTTAGGACATTTACTGTACTGCATAGCTCCAGATAAGAGGGTTATCCACATGATGTGTTTCTTACTTTTTAATAAAAAGACATGTTGTAAGAACTCATTGGATGTGCCTCACCAAGTCTTCTAATGAGTACCCAAAAAATATATTTACTTGGAGAATTAAGAAAACTGTCAGTATTTTTAAGATGAAAAAAAAAAAAAATATCCGGAGTTGTGTTACCGGTACTGTAAATAGTAAATAGAGTTGAAAAGACTGGATACACTTGAAAGATTTTTGCACAAAGATGGGTGACTTTTGACTTCCTGTTTGCTCTCCTATACACTGTCCCTTCTGAAAAGGTCAGATATGAAAAGAAAGAATTTGCTTATGGTAAATGTCCAAAATTTCAAACACTTTATTCCATTGTATTTTGATCTAAATTTTGCTTTTTATGCAGCTGTTTCTTAAAATAGTGGAATGGCAAACAGTGTAGACCCTGGTCAGACGGCTCCTTTAAGAGCAGTCTGATCTGGGTCTGTACTGTTTGCATATGTCATTTTGTCAGTCACTTTGGTGTTGGAAATTTTAGGACATTTACCATATTCTTTCCTTCTAGAGTAGACCCTTTTTCATAAGGGAGATAAAACAGTTTTGATGGCTTCCTCTCCTGAAAGTGCATCCATGCTTCTTGATCTATTGTATTCTAGATAAATGCAAAAGTATTACTAATGGCTTGGTTAAAATCAACCCCTTGGCATACCCGCACTTAGATGTGAATATTAATGATCCTTGCCAGTCGTACAGCAGCATTTTAGACCTAAAATAAAAAAAAAGTGTGTGTTTCAGGTTACCCAACTGTGCCTAATTTTTCTCCATCGACCCTAAAGTTTTAATTTTTTTTGGTGGGGGTGTGGTTCCCTGTTCGACCATATTGTTTTCCTATTAACCCCATATAAAAACTTTTAACAAAATAAAAATATTTTCCAACCTACCATCCCTATTTAAAAATTTCATGTACACATATATTTTTTTATTTGGCCTTATGAGTAAAATCACCCCCTTGGCATACCAGTACTTAAGTGAATATTAATGATCCTTTGGCTTATATATATATATATATATATATATATATATATATATACATATATAATTTTTTTTTTATTGAAAAAGTGCCTTAGTTGGAATTGTGGCTTTAGGAGATGTAACCTAGTTGCAACTTGAGAAAAATTATTTAACATATCTTATGAAAATTGCATGTACAGTCTAATCAGACTTCTCTGGTTAAAGAAACCAAGTAGTTCAGGTTCATGGCTTTACAGAGAGTGCCCACAGACTGATCAGACTGTACAGATTTGTATTTAGCCTAAGTATTGAGACACCTTACCTAATTACCGTACATGTTCTAAAATTTAAAAAAAAGTCTATTCTACTATCGCTTGATGTGTCTAAAATATTGCTTTATGTATAGCAAACAGTGTAAACCCTGCTCAGACGTCACAAACTGCGGCATCTGATCTGGGTTTACTCTGTTTGCAAAGGCCTATCTGTCCTATTAGGTATGGTTATTACGGTAACTGATTATCTTTAAGTTGTAAGATTGAAATTTGTAGAGAGATTGTTCTATAGTGATTTTCACAATTCTATCTTTAGGTGAGTCGGCCTTGGCAGTTCAGTCAGATGCGCATCCGACTGGATATCAGGAGGTCGCTGGTTCAGTCTCCGGCCAGGTCTGACAACATTCTTTCATGGAGATCGATCATGAAATATTTTCTATGGCCATTCTCTCCCTTTGGCTGATTCAAGAAGGGCAGTTGTTAGTTTCTGGCAAAAGAATGTGCACAAGTACTGGTTAACCGCTTAGAGGACTAAGCCCGCCCAGGAAAAAGTGTGGCTAGGTAAACTGACCATGCTCAACATGACCCCAGTGAGTTGACTGGGCGGTAAATCCTCAACATAAACAAATCTTTCTTTAGGTGCCTTCAGCCGATAACATTCAGCCAGACTCGGAACAAAATGTATGTGATGAAGCAGAGGATGTATTCCAGAATTTTCTATATCAGAGCTGGCGACAGGACCAGATAAGACAAGATTTCGACAATACACCAGCTGTCCCACAGTTGACAAACTTTACAGCTGATCCCCTCAGGTACACAATGTCTGTATTCAACGGAATTGTTAAGGAGGAGTATTTGATGATAATTCTGGGATAATTTTTCTTATTTCTCCATAAAAACATGTTGTTGGTACTCATTAGAAGCACCTCACTGAGGTGCTTCTAATGAGTACCCTCAACGTATGTTTTAATAGAGAACTGGGGAAAATTATCCCATAATAATCATAGTGGATAAGAGAGTTGACTCTTAATCCATTAGGTTTCTCACCGCTGTGGTTCGAGCCTGGCTCGGGTCATATGTGAGAAAGCCAAGTTCTGCTTACGGATGGTCAGGTGGTTTTTCTCCGGGTTCTCCGGTTTTCGCCCACCTTCGATGAACGATTGGCTCGATATAAGTGAAATATTCTTGAAAGGGCCGTAAAACCCAAATCAAAAAAAAAAAAAAAAATAAAAAATAACAAATACTCCTTAACAATTACTCTATGTATTATATGCCATTAGTAATGACACACCTTCAAGGGAGGTCACTCTGACCAGAAAGTACATGTGCATGTAATTCTCTCCTGTCTGAAAGGAGAGCTACTCTTAATAAAAAGAATTCCTCCCCTCACTCCCAGGACTGTGGAAATACATTGCCCGGCTTGTTCAACTTGTCCCATTTCCCTGAGGACAGCTAAGAAACTTCAGTTTACTAGTCCTGGGACAAGGACTTCATAGCTCTAGCTAAAAAGAGCATCTAGGTTATTAGATATATATTTTTCTTATTTCTCGAAGAAAATATATTCTGGGTATTCATTAGAAGTGCCGCACCATCGCGTTTCTATCGAGTACCCACAACATAATTATGTTTTCTTCGAGAAATAAGAAAAATGCCAATTTTCAGGCAAGTAAATATTGATTAGGCAAGTGGATATTGACCATTTACTTGCCCCTGGACAAGTAATAAAATTTGATAATTCCACAACCCTGCTCTCTCCCTTCCCCACCCAGAACTAAATTCTTTCCTGTAAGGGCAGTCCTCTTTTAGAAGGATTTGTCTATATGAGAGGTAAACTTTTTATGCCCCCTCCATTCGAAGAATGGTGGAAAGGACATAGTTACCCCTGTCCGTCTGCATTTCTAGTTCCTTATGGAGTAGCCTCTCTTTCTGTAGGGAGTTAAAACTTTCAACTTAGAGTGCTCTCTCTTGTGCAGCTATTCAGTTTTGCCCTTGCCCTGCTGAATAAACTAAGATGCCATGCCCATTTCTAATTGGCAGCAAATCCATTTGCTTGTTCCAAGTTGTTGATATACATGTAAATTCACATGATAAATGAAAAACAGTTTATTTCTAGATCAGTAGGCTTCTGAAGAAGCCAGCTGATCTGGGTCTACACTATTTGCAAAGGCAGGGCATATATCCGGGGTCAGCAGGACCATGGTTAACATCCGGGGGAAGAGGCCAGGTGGTTAGCACTCCCAATTTGGATTACAAAGTCCCGGATTTGAATCCTGCTGGAGGTAGAATTCAGCTAATGACTGTACAATGCTTCACTCCATGCCAATACTTCACTCCATGCCAATACTTCACTCCATGCCAATACTTCACTCCATGCCAATGCTTCACTCCATGGAGCCTTCTGTTATCACCCTTCTATTGTCTTAATATTACTTGAATAATGTTGAAATTAAAGTAAAGTACAAAATCATCATCTTCATTAGCGTCCAAACTTTAGGTATACTGTATTGTCATGTCTACAGACAGCTTAGGCCCAGGTAATGTTGCTCCAGATGAGAGGGAATATCCACAAACATTTAACCCAAAAATAGATAAGATGATAGTGGTGATCCCCATGGAAGCAAATTCTTTCCTTTAGAAAGGACCCCTTATCAGAATGGAGGTAAGATCAATTTTGAAAGCAGTACCTCCCATGTAAGTTTAGACAGAGACAACTGTAAAAATAAAAGTACTGACTAGCAGTCACAATTTACCTCCCTTTCAGAAGCTATAGTAACCTGCAGTGATCATTTGAGACTTCCATTAAAGGAGCATAATGCATTTCTAAAGTATTTCTATCCCGTGACTTTTTAGCTCACCTGAGCACGAAGTGCTCATGGTGAGCTATTGTGGTCAGTCAATGTCCATCGTGCGGTGTGCGGTGTCAACAATTGCTTTAAAAGCCTACTCCTCCTACACCCCTGGGCCAATTGACTCGATACTTGGTAGGAAGCATCGGGGTGATTTGTAGATTAAAAAGAGCTAAAATTGTGCCGATCGGAAATCCAAGATGGCTGCCATCTTGAAAATCTATTTTCGCTTCTTCTCCTGAACCGAAAGGCCAATTGACTCCAAACTTGCTAGAAAGCATTGGGGTGACTTGTAGATCAAAAATAGCTAAAATCGTGTCGATCGGAAATCCAAGATGGCAGCCATCTTGAAAATCTATTTTTTGCTTCTTCTCCTGAACCCAAAAGCCAATTGACTCCAAACATGGTAGGAAGCATTGGGGTGATTTATAGATCAAAAATAGCTAAAATCATTCCAATCAGAAATCCAAGATGGCCACCATGACAGCCATCTTGAAAATCCAGTTTTTGCTTCTTCTCCTGAACTGAAAGGCCAATTGACTCCAAACTTGGTAGGAAGCATTGGGGTGACTTGTTTAAGAAATCATCATGAATCTTGCTCGAAATGTTTGTCTTGTTGATTTCTAGGTCAAGTTCGAAACTGGGTCACCTGGGGTCAAAAACTAGGTCACCTGGCCGAATCAGCTGAAAACCTTGTTATCACTCTAGCGGTCACATTTTTCAAGCAATCATCTTGAATCTTGCTCAAAATGCTTGTCTTGATGATTTTTAGGTCAAGTTCGAAACTGGGTCACTTGGGGTCAAAAATAAGGTCACCTTGCCAAATCAGCTAAAACCTTGTTAACACTCTAGCGGTCACATTTTTGAAGCAGTCATCATGAATCTTGCTTAAAATGTTTTGTCTTGATGAGTTCTAAGTCAGGTTTGAAACTGGGTCACTTGGGGTCAAAAACTAGGTCACCAGGCCAAATCAGCTGAAAATTTTGTTGACACTCTAGTGGTCACATTTTTGAAGCAATCATCATGAATCTAGCTCAAAATGTTTGTCTTGATGATTTCTAGGTCAGGTTCGAAACTGGGTCACCTGGGGTCAAAAACAAGGTCACCTGGCCAAATCAGCGGAAAACCTTGTTAACACTCTAGTGGTCACATTTTTCAAGCAATCATCATGAATCTTGATCAACATGTTTGTCTCGATGATTTCTAGGTCAAGTTTGAAACTGGGTCACTTGGGGTCAAAAACTAGGTCACCGGGCCAAATCAGCAAAAAATCTTTTTAACACTCTAGGGATCACATTTTTGAAGCAACCATCATGAATCTTGCTCAAAATGTTTGTTTTGATGAGTTCTAGGTTAGGTTTAAAACTGGGTCACTTGGGGTCAAAAACTAGGTCACCAGGCCAAATCAGCTGAAAATTTTGTTTACACTCTAGTGGTCACATTTTTGAAGCAATCATCATGAATCTTGCTCAAAATGTTTGTCTTGATGATTTCTAGGTCAAATTCGAAACTGGGTCACATGGGATCAAAAACTAGGTCACCAGGCCAAATCAGCAGAAAACTGTTAACACACCAGAGGTCACATTTTTAAATAATCATCATAAATATTGCTCAAAATGTTCGTCTTGATGATTTCTAGGTCTAGTTTAAAACTGGGTCACTTGATATCAGAAACTAGGTCACCGGGCCAGATAAAAGGAAAACCTTGTTGATTCTCTAGAGGTCACATTTTTGAAGTGATCATCATGAATCCTGCTCAAAATGTTTGTCTTGATGATTTCAAGGTGATGTATATTTTTCTATCCAGTGACTTAAAGTTTTTCTGTTTAGGTCAGTTTCTCAGTAATTATTGGTCCTACAGAGTGATATTTGGTACTTGTGAAGTGTTTGTGTTTAGGTCAGTTTCTTAGTAACTATTGCTCCTACAGCCAGTGATACTTAGTACATGCATACATCTTAGCGTGGCCTCTTGAGTGCAATCATCCATATTTGACCTTGACCTTTATTTCACAGTCCATTAGACATGCTACATTGTCTTACTTGTTAATATAATCATTTTGAATTTTGACCAGAATGTTTGCCTTGATCAGTTCTAGATCAGGTTCTCAAAGTGCTATGATGCTCAGGTGAGCGTTACAGGGCCATCATGGCCCTCCTGTGAATGTTGTTTGTCTTAGCCAAAAATATTTGGACATTCTGCAAATTTAAATTACGTGCAACACATGAAATAAATCCTTTATGGATTTCCTCTACATCAAGCCCCTTCTGACATATATCAACAATTTTTGGTTGGAAAAAAGTGCCTAATCTGTAGCTATGACCTTTTTGTTAAAATATTCTATTTTAGTGGAGAAAATTGTGGCTTTGGAAAGTATATTTAGTTTGTTCCATGTTTCCCAATTTCAACTCCCTTGCTTTTTCTCAGTAGATCCTATGCCTCTTAAGATCTGGGCCCAGTTGTTCAAAGCTAACGATGTCGTTAGTTAACGATTCGTTAAAATTTACATCGAGTGATACGCAAATATGCTGAAATTTTTTGCTGAAAAAATGTGAGTAGCTTTTGCAGTGCAAAAGCTACTCACATTTTTTCAGCAAAAAATATCAGAATATTGTATATTGAATCCGCTAAAACAGTTAACGAAATGACCCTTAACGAGCTCGTTAAGCTAACGACGCTTTGAACAACCGGGCCCTGGAATATATCTTCAAAATATCCATAAATGTATCATAAATCTGCTTGCATGGAACTGTGTGGTTTTCCTTTCCTATATTAGCCTCATCAAGCTCATTGTTATTTGACCTTACAGAGGACTTGTTAAGATGGGGTATCCACATAATTTCCACTTATAACTAGTAAATAGCTGAAATAAATGTTTAATTATACAAAAAAAAAAAAAAAAAAAGGATTAAAGTGTCATCTGCTGCAGTTGTGATTATCACTTTAAGGATTAAAATTGCCTTGACGTTAAAATGCTGATGTAGCCTCAATTATTTAACAGAGAATATATGGACCTTTCTGGATGGAAGAGTCCACTTAATGTTGCATGGCATTATGAGTAAGTGAAGGTTAACCCCTACTGACCAGTACAGATAGCTTTGCAAACCGTGTAGATCCAGATATAAAGGCTTGTAATGAGCTGTCTTATCAGGGCCAACAATGGTTCCCGTTTGTTTAGGATTTTGACTGACAGCCCTATTTGTAACAATGGCTGTGTCCACTTTCAAAGCTGCAAGAGACCAATTCACAAACTCAAGGGTGAAAGCATAGCAACAGATAAGGTGCTTTTTTCATCCCAAAAATGCTAATATCTTTCTTATTTTTCATGAAAACATATGTTGTGGGTACTCATTAGAAGCGCCTCGGTGAGGCGCTTCTAATGAGTACCCACAACATATGTTTTCATGGAGAAATAAGAAAAATATCATGTGGATACCCCCTCTCATCTGTAGCTTTGTGAAAAGGTTTATGTATGTTTTTGTTATTTTAGTCCAGCAGCTCAAGTTGGACGACAGCTGGCCAAGATCGGAGATGATATCAACCAGAGATATCAGCCTGAGTTTGATCAAATGATTAACCAGTTAAATATAAATCAGGCCACAGCATATGATGCTTTTGCTGGTGTAGCAAAAAAGTAAGTACCATTATGTGCTCACTGTCTTATAATTTAACCCATTGTATACTTAATAGACTCTCCCACACTATATATTGGAAGAGTCCAATTTCAGGTACATCCACCTATGAAATTTACATATTCCTAGAGAAAAATGGCTAAACTACATGTATTTGCAAACAGTGGAGACCCTGATCAGATGCCGCGTTCTGCGGCGTCTGATCTGGGTCTGCACTGTTTGCCAGTTATCCTTTTAGTTTAAACAATATTTTATTCATTTAAGTTCACATATATACATCGCATAATGTTATATGGTACAGGATTTGATAAAAAGCTAAAAGCTTATATAAATCATCTCCTGATTACCCTTTTACGGGTCTCTGACTACAATGGGTTAACACATTTTATCACACACTTTTTTGCATGAATTTTGCATTTTGTGCATTTGGTGGAATGGCAATTAGTGGAGACCCTGATCAGGAAGAGCAGTCTGATCTGTGTCTGCCCTGTTTGCATATGGGGTTATGTCACAGAGCTTCTTATCTTCACATGTGCAACATCTTGTTGTGAAAAGAAAATAATAAGGAGATCTTCCAGAGGTGGTTGCTGATTGTCAGTTTAGGTGGCGTTGAAGGTAGGTGTTATTTAAGGCTGACATTTTGGCACAACTGCAGATATCCAAAATACGGCGATGTAATACAACCTCTTATTTTGTCTCACAGGCCGAAATTGTGGTCCTTTAAACAAATATGGAACAAAAATCATTTTTCTACCAATGCAAGGGTGGTCAGATTTTGCTGTTTGGTGACAGAAAGGCATGTAAAACTCCAGTTCTTGGAGAGATTACAAATCTCTGGTTAAATACATCACCATTTCAGTGAAGGTTTATCATGTTCCTGTGTAGTTCAAAAGAAAGTAAATCACATTCTTTGTCCACTGCACAGAAACTAGGCCTTTTATTGACCAGTGATGTGTAAGGCGAGCTTTGGGAGTAAAGGGATAGGTGGTGATTGGGAAGACCATGGTTTTTCAGCATCGTTTTTCATACTACCGGTCGCATTTTATGTTTGGTTTCTGATCCAGTCATGGCAAATGTGTTCCTGAAGCCTATTTTTCAATGGAAATCATATTTAAAATGCGACCCGTAGACATGACTGGGCTGTAAAACCTAAACTCAATTAATCAGTCTAATGAGTACCTGCAACACATGACTTTTGTGTTTTTGGTGAGATGGGGGTGGTTGGGTGGTGCGAAGGTGTCGTGTATCTTACGTCCTCGGGGCATCCAATAGATATTGGCTTACAGTTGGGCAAGGCCTGCTGTCCTTGTAGCAGGTAAGGGTAGTGTGGGAATGTTTTTATTTCTTCTGTTTCTTCACTTTCATTCCTGTTCCTCTTTCTTCCCTGTCCCTCTCTTTCATCTCTTCTACTATCTCTTTTCTCCCTTTCTCTGGGAGACGACACAAAATGACCCACAAGGGTTGAAGTGTCATTAAACCCCAACACAATCAATGTTTTTGGTGAGAAATAAGAATAAAAATATTTACTTGTCACGCCTGCCATGATGTCAATATACAAACTTTGAAGTTACATTCCTTGGAGAAATTGAGAAAATGATTACGCCCCCCTCTATTTGAAGAATTCTCCCTACCGCTGATTCAAGAAGGGCAGTTGTCAGTTTCTGGTGAAAGAATGTGCACAATACTGGTAAACCGCTTAGAGGACTAAGCCTGCCCAGTAAACGTGTGATTAGGTAAACTGACCGTGCTCGACATGACCCCATTGGGTTGACTGGGCCGTAAAACCTCAACACAAACAAATCTATTTGAAGAATGGTGGAAGGGCATAAAGTTTTACTCCTGTCCGTCCATCCATGCATTGTGTCTGACTCATAACCCCTAAACTGTATAGAATATATTCATGAAACTTCACAGATGGCTAAATCATATTGAGACGATATGTCACGAACAAGGAAGACAACTCTGACTAATTCTGTTTTTGAATTGTGTCCGGGCCATCACTCTTCACCCCTCTCCATGTTGTATGTGTGTGCTTAAAAATTGTGTCCAGGGTATAACCCCTAAACCATATAGAATATATTCATGAAATTTCACAGATGACTTAATCATATTGAGACGATATGTCGTGAACATTGAAACATAGGTAGACAAGGTGCAAACAGGTGAGCTATGCTGTCATGTGACAGCTCTTGTTGTTGTGTTATGTTTTTTTTTTTTTTTTCCTCATTTACTTCTTCTACTATGTTGATTTTACCAAATAAAAAGCATCATTCAGTTTCTATTTACTGCACTGGACTGAACTATCCTTGTGACTGAGTGGTTAGGGCTCCTGACCTGGGCCCAGTTGTTCATAGCTAACGACATCGTTAGTTAACGATTCGTTAAAATTTATATTGAGTGATACGCAAATATGCTGAAATTTTTTGCTGAAAAAATGTGAGTAGCTTTTGCAGTGCAAAAGCTACTCACATTTTTACAGCAAAAGATATCAGAATATTGTGTATTGAATCTGCTAAAACAGTTAACGAAATGACCCTTGATGAGCTCGTTAAGCTAACGACGCTTTGAACAACTGGGCCCATATCACAAGGTCCAAGGTTTGATTCTGGCGGGAGGTGGAATTCAGCGTATGACCATATGAAGCTTCATTGCAAAGAGCATGTCATTATCAATTTCATCATCTCAGTATGATTTAAATAATCTTGAAAGAGGTGTAAAATACCAAATCATAATCATTAACTTCTGAATTTCACTTACAGACTTCTGGCAGGAGGTGTCAACTGGGGACGTATTCTAACTCTATTCTCATTCGGATATAGAATAGCTGTACGTGTGTTACAATTAGGAGAAAGAATAAAAGACTTTGCACAGACTTTGAAAAATGTAGTGATAAATGTTGTGACTTTTATACGAGACACAACCGAGGGTATAGCTCGTTGGATAGCAAGTCAGGGAGGATGGGTAAGTTTCTTTGCTGACAGTTTGTGACCATAGCTGTAGACAGAAGGGCTGCATTATTACACAAGGGGTGAGGAATTATCAAATTTTATTACTTGTCCACGGACAAGTAAATGGTGAAAATCCACATGTCCAACCAAGATTTACTTGCCCGAAAATTGTTATTTCTGTTATTATTCCTCTAAGAAATTATATGTTGTGGGTACTCATCAGAAGTGCATCACCGAGGCACTTATAATTAGTACCACAACATATGTTTTCTTAGAGAAATAAGAAAAATATATATCTTATAATGTTGATACTCTGTTTAGCCAGAGTTATGAATTATTGTCCCAGGACAAGTAAATTGAAATTTCTTACTTGTCCTCAAGGAAATGGGACAAGTTGGACAAGTCGGGCATGGTATTTCCACAGCTCTCATTACACTCACCTCACAATATGATATATATCGCAATACTTGTTTCATGATACAATACATATTGCGATAAGCTTTTCAAGAGATAATCAGTAACTGCTTGAGGACTATACTGTGGATGTTCACCCTACCTCAAAGTTTGTTTGAAATGGTTCACAGTCTATATCATATTTGTAAAAGTTTCTTATTGTGAAAAGTTAATTTCTTTATCTTTTCTTCAGTGAACAGAAAATAATACAAGCATCCAAGTTCAAGTTCAAGTGGCGGCTAGATATAGTGTTCGAAAACAGGTTGTGTCCAGAATACTGTTCCTTTCATTCAGTAGAGCCGGACTAATTGATTTCATAGAAAATTGCTACTGCAAAATGGCATTCTTGAAAGATTGAAAATTCTATGAAAAAGTGATTGACAATATTTTCCTGTCAGAGTGTTTTGAGTGCTTTTAATATTCATGACAGTGTTTATTGACTGAATAATTAAAAGTTTGGTTTTTGAAGTTTCTGAAGTCGCTGAATCTAATGACAGTGAGATTTTTGGCAAGAAGTACATTATTATACCCCGCCACACAATAGTGGCAGGGTATTATGGTTTCATGTTGGACGTCTGTGTGTCCGTCCATCCATCAATCATATGTCCGTCCGTCCGTCTGTCTGTTTTTTGTTTCCGGATGATAACTTGAGTAAACATCAATGGATTTTTACCAAACTTGGTATGTGCATTGATATTGTGGAGATCTGGGTTGGGATTGCTAGTGGGCAAATTTTGTCAAATTTTTACCGAGTTATCTGCCGAGACACGCCCATATTTTCGTTTCCGGACGATAACGTGAGTAAATAACGAGGGATTTTAACCAAACTTGCTATATGCATTGACATTAAGGAGATCTGGTTTGGGATTGCTAAGGGGCAAATTTTTCAAATTTTTACGGAGTTATCTGCCTGACACAAGCCCATATTTTTTTTTTACGGACGATAACTTGAGTAAATAACAAGGGATTTTAACCAAACTTGCTATATATATTGACATTAAGGAGATATGGTATGGAATTGCTAATGGGCAAATTTCGACAAATTTTTTCGGAGTTATCTGTCCGAGACATGCCTATATTTTCGTTTCCAGGCGTTGACCTAAGTAAATAAGAAGAGATTTTAACCAAACTTGCTATATGCATTGACCTTAAGGAGATCTGTTTTGGAATTGCTAATGGGCAAATGTCGTCAAATTTTTACTGAGTTATCTGCCCCAGACATGCCCATATTTTCGTTTCCAGACGATAACTTGAGTAAATAATAAGGCCTTTTACGTAACCAAACTTGCTATATGCATTTAGATTATCAAGATCTGGTTTAGGATTGTTATCTGTCCATTGATATTATCAAGATCTGGTTTAGAATTGTTATCTGTCCCTCCCTCATTTTCTTTCCAGACATTTTCTCAACGATATCTTTAATACATAAACAAATTATTGCTATGGCGGAGTATAATGCTTTTATTTTTGATGATAACAGTCATTAAAAACTAACCTAAAGCATTCATGCAGCAATTCAACTATCCTTTTAAAATTGATCTGAATGAAGCAAAATATTTCTTTTGCATACAGTAGCCAGCCTCGGTGGCTCAGTTGGATGCGCCATCCGACTGGAGGCCAGGAGGTCTCAGGTTCAACCCCCGCCGAGGTCGGCAACATTCTTTCGTGGAGATTGATCATTAAATATTTCTACGGTCATTCTCTCCCTTCCGCTGATTCAAAAATGGCAGTTGTCAGTTTCTGGCGAAAGAATGTGCACAATACTGGTAAACGGCTTAGAGGACTAAGCCTGCCCAGTAAACGTGTGGTTTTTCTGGCGAAAGAATGTGCACAGTACTGGTTAACCACTTAGAGGACTAAGTCTGCCCAGTAACGTGTTGTTAGGTAAACTGACCGCGCTCTACATGACCCTATTGGGTTGACTGTGCCGTAAAACCTCAACACAAACAAATAAACGTGTGGTTAGGTAAACTGACTGGGCTCGACATGACCCCATTGGGTTGACTGGGCCGTAAAACCTCAACACAAACAAACAAAGCATACAGTAATTAGCAGTCTAATTGGTGGCTAATTGACAATGTTTGTTTACATTTGAGTGAACTGAACTGTCAAAACTCTGAGAAAAAGAAACGTGACTACGGAACCTAAAGCATTGATGAATGATGCAAGAAAATTTGTCCTGGCAAATATTCTGCCAACTTTGGAAACAGCATAAATGACAAACTGCCTTTTGTGTGAATTCCTTCTTCAATAATCTGACGGATTTTATGAAAGCAATGGTTTTCATTAGTTAACCCTTGTCCTGCTGAACCCGGATATACCCTGCCTTTGCCAACAGTGTAGATCCAGATCAGTTGGCTTCTGAAGAAGTCAACTGATCTGGATCTGCAATGCTTGCCATTTAGTTTGTGAATTTATAGCAGAAATCCGGATCAAGTAATCTGATTGGCTAAAAATTAGAAGTGGGCATGGCATCTTAATTTATTCGCAGGACAAGGGTTATGGAAGACCAATCTTTAGAAATTTTAGTAAATAAGCTTTTATCATTTGACAACAGTGGCATCTTCATTGCAGAAGAAAAATTACAAGCAATTTCAAAATTTCAGCTCTGAGCTGTGATTACTGAAAAATAGCTTGAGTAATCATCCTTCTAGTTGACTTTATACTATAAGAGTATGATTTTCCAATCTGAGGTGGGGGTAGGCAGTGTTGTGCCTAGGTCTGAAATTTTAAGGGACACATGTGGCCCCCTCCCTTCTTTTCTGGGGGACATTTAGAAATTCAAGGAGACACAGACTGTTAACGGATAAAAAGTTTCTGATACAGTCTATCGTTTGTTTCTGGTTTCTTTTTCAATGGCCATTTGACTGCTAGATCAATTTAAATAGCTGATTGTGCATCTTAATTTTGATGCAGTTGCGAAAACACTCTTTACTGCCTGAGAAGTCTTATTATTGGCGGAAAGAGCCACAAATTGCATGATTCGCAGCTGCCTTTCTTCCATTTTGATGCCTCAGACTGGTTTACATGACAATTTAAAATTAGCAGTGCAGTAATTATCCGAAAATTTAATGGAGCTAACCGACCCATATTAGTCCAGTTTTAATTACCTCCCTTATTATTGTCTGAATCATTGTAAAGAAACTAATGGATTGAAATGGACTGAATGTAAAAATTTACTGATTTTTTTCAGGGCGAGCACCATAGCCCACAACAGTTTATTTCTAGGGATATTGCTGTAAAAATCGAGGGAATGGCACAATGGTGAAGCCTGGGCACAACACTGGGTGGGGGAGGGGAGAGGGGCTGGGGGCATATGCAGCTCTGCAAGCTACATGTATGTTGCTGTCATATGAAGAGTCTCATCAAGGCTGAGACGACTACTATTATCATTCTTTTTGTTTTTTCCAAGAGCAACCATTATAGATACTATTAAACCCCTACATTGTTTCTTTTGTCTGTTTGTTGTTTTCAAATTGTTCTCTCAAATACATGTAGCAGTTAACCCATTTTAGTCTCGAGACTCCAAAAAGGGTACACCACAACCTCTTTATAACACTATTGTTAGGGTCCATAGCATAAACCATGTTAGTTAAACAACCATGTTATATCCAAACAAAATGTATAGATTATATTGAAAAATGACCATTTATGGTCATTTTTCAATATAATCTATGCATTTTTGTGATCCATTTTTGAACCGTGTTATATCCAAAGCCATGTTATAATGAACCATGTTATAAAGAGGTTGAAGTGTATTTGGTAAAAAGTGCAGACTCAGATCAGATGCCACATAATGGCAGGGTCTGCACTGTTTGCAACTACAATGTATCTATATCACATAGCCTGACATACAAATGTACCTAAAATTGTAATTTGACTCTTCCCGTATATAGTGTGGGAGAGTTTATCATTCAGTCTAAAATGGGTTAAAAGATAATAGGAAATGGATTAGAAATGAAGGAATTTATTATGGTAAACATGTTTCATTGCGGTTCAAACTTTCAAATGCTTTTTTTTTTTTCTTTCAGAGATCAGGTCTTACATACGTGCCAACTTTAAGTAGAGCTCAGATGGCTGCCTTCATAGGAGTAACAGCTCTGACCATTGGAGCTGTTGTGTACTTCCGGTCATGAATGTAAAGCAGTGATGTAGATCAGACAGATGTATTGATTCTGTGATGCGTGGGATGAATTGCTGCTCATAGCTCCAGATAAGGACCTTTTAACCAAAAAAAAACAACAAACTACTGAATTTTTCTTATTTCTGCACAAAAATATATATTGTGGGAACTCATTAGAAGTGCCTCAATGAGTACCCACAACATATACTTTCATGCAGAAATAAGAAAGATATTTTGTGGATAACCCCTCTTATCTGGAACTATGGCTAATAGTTTTTAGTGTCCGCTGAGTGTCAAGGGCTATGAGATATGTTGTAAATGAATGTAACAAGAGGAATTGATACAGTGGAGTACATGGTGATAACACTGGGATAATTTTCTCCAGTCCTTTATAAAAACATACTTTCATGCATTGAGCTACTCAGCAAGATTTTCTCGCTTAACCCATTGTTATCGGGAAACCCATAAAGGGGTACCTGGCAAACAGTGCAGACACAGATCAGACGCCACAGAATGCGGCGTCTGATCAGGGTCTCCACTACGTGTATTTGCAAATAGTTTAGCCAATTTTCTCTAGGAATATGTAAATCTCATAGCAGGACATACCTAAAATTGAAATTTGACTCTTCCAATAAATAGTGTGGGAGAGTCTATCAGTATACAATGGGTTAAGCAATTTTATTGGGTACACATTACATATATTTTTATTGAAAATTTGAAAATTCTTGCAAAATTATCATCAGAAACATTCTCTTAAGGGGACTGGATATACTGGGAGCTTCTGCCATTTTTGTACAAGGGAGGTGACTTTAGTGACTTCTGCTTGCTTTTCTGACCAAAAAGTTACCTCCCTTGAAAGTGTATCCAGATCCCTTAAGCACTTTGCATACATTCTAGAGACGATATATATTTTATTTTTACCTAGAGTTTATTTGGTTATTTTGATTGATTATGGAGAAATAATTCACTAGTGTTCTAAGGCTTGCGCGTAAAAAACGAGTCAGCAAAGCGATGAGTGTTTTTACAAGCAAACCTTAGAACACAAGGGAATTATTTCTCTGTAATAGATCAAAACAACCAAATAAACAGTTTATTACATTTTCATTCATGTTTTACCTTTGAATTTTCGCATTCAGCCGTTATGATTTCCTGCCAAAATAGTTCCAGTCAGTGCATGGATTTCAGGAGGCGTGGTTTAGTTTGAAAATCAGTCCCCATCTTGTTTTCACTTTAATGCAAAAATCGTCCTGTGCCTGAAATACAGACACAACAATGTCACGAAAGTTGAACTGATTTATCAAGAAAATGATACTTTATATTTGTGTTGCAGGTCTTTCCTCAAAAACATCAACTGGACTGATTTCCATGATTTTATCAAATTTTCCACAAACGTCATCTGTTGTTATTGTTGTTACCAACAACATCAGCAACGTCGCCTAGCAATTATGATGTCAAAATATTCGAAATGCAATAATGCACTCAGTGAATTAAGTCTCAGTAAATCACTGCTGGAAATGTAATAAAAGAAATTATTATAATTTTTTATTTTATTTCTCTATGCAATTTATTTTGTGGGTACTCATTAGAATTGCCCTGCATGAATATTTTTGGAGAATTAAAACATATTTATCTAGTGACCCCTCTAGAGTATGAAATAATGCATGATTTTATAGAGGAACAGTCCATAATAATGGCAGATTTTACATACTTTAATTGGAATTCAGGATTTGATGAACAAATATTCTATGATCTAGTACACAAATTATCCATGATTTGATGTAGAAAGTAGTTTAATTTTATGTACATTAATAATTTTATGCACAATGTGTCCATGACTAAGGCTTCAGTGGACATCTTGGATTTGTATTTCATGCTAATTCTAGGACAGAGGACTTGTTAAGGAGGAGTAACGGATGATAATTCTGGGACATAAGAGTTGTGAATGAGCAGTATTTGGTGATAATTCTGGGCTATATGTCCCTCAAAGTGCCCCCGTAGCCTAGTGGATAAGAGAGTTGACTCTTAATCCATTAGGTTTCTCACCGCTGTGGTTCGAGCCTCGCTCGGGTCATATGTGGGAAAGCCAAGTTCTGCTTACGGATGGTCAGGTGGTTTTTCTCCGGGTTCTCCGGTTTTCGCCCACCTTCGATGAACGATCGGCTCGATATAAGTGAAATATTCTTGAAAGGGCCGTAAAACCCAAATCAAAAAAAAAAAAAAAAAAATCGTCATAAAAACATGTTGTGAGTCCTCAGAAGTGCCTCATAGAGGCACTTTTGAAGAATACTCACAACATACCCATTTATGGCAAAATAAGCAAAATTATCCTGGTTAACTACCTAGAGGACTAAGCCTGCCCAGTAAAAGTGTAGTTAAGTAAACCGACTGCGCTCGACATGACCCAATTTGGTTGACTAGACCGTAAAACCTCAACATAAACAAACAAATATTCCTTAACAATTCCTCAACTTCTCTGTGGGATAATTAATTTTATTTTCTACAATTTCTACAATGTTGTGAGTACTCATGAGAAGTGCCTCCGTGAAAGGCTTCTAATAGGTACCTCAAACATAAGTTTTTTAGGGAGATGTAAGAAAAATTACCCAAGACTTATGATCAAATTATATCTCTAGATAACGTGTTTTATTTTTTAGCAAAACATAATTTTTTTTTTGTTTCATATTTTTGTATAAAAATGTATGTTGTGAGTTTGGCACTCCTAATGAGTGCCCACAACATATGTTGTTGTTGTTTTGTGCTCAAATGTGAAAAATATTTAGCTGGACACCCTCTTAACTAGGGCTATGTCAAATGCTCCTCAGTAAGTATCCTGAGATGAGATTTATTTTTGATTGAATGTATAGTTTTTCTTCCTGTTTTTCTTTAAAGGGGAATTTATATGCTTTCATGGGAAACAACTCCATTAAAATTGCTTTTGCTCCCTTCTGAGAAGAGGTCTACTCTAAAAGGAAAGAATTTGCTCCCTAAGGGAGCAAATTCTTTCCTTTTAGAGTAGACCCTTTTTCAGAAGGGAATTTGGGTGCAGGATTGCAAACTGGAAGCAACAAAAGGTAGACCCCTTGTAAACAATGGTGAAAAATCAACCAAGTGTATCCAGTCTCCTTTAGAAAAGAACTGTTTCATGATCTCATAAGAATAATCTCTGTGATGTAATTCTAAAAAGGTCCTACAATACTCTTCCTTTAATATTTGTTTGTGGAAACATGTTGTAGGTCGTCATTACACTTGCCTATCCAAGGCCATTCCAAACTACACACAGCCTATGTATACTTGTTAACCACTTAGAGGACTAAGCCTGCCCAATAAATGTGTGGTTAGGTAAATTGGTCGTGCTTGACATGACCCTAATGGGTTGACTGTTTCGTAAAACTTAAACACAAACAAACAAATTAACGCCATTCTCACTTTGGATCCCAGCAAACTTGTTATAAAGAGGTTGTGGTGTTCTTTTCATTTATGAGATGGGAGCCAAATATTCCCAGTTATATCTAAGGCTGGACTATTAATCGGATAATTGATTAATTGATCGATAAATTCCACAAAATGACTATCGTTACAGATTTGAGAATAATCCATCATTTGATTTCTGTGTCTGTTACTTTACCGTATTTACCCTGAATATTCAGACACCTAAACGAATTACCATACTTTATCTAAAATTTGAACAAGTACAATTTACTACCCATTGTTGTGTCTTAAAATAGCTGAATGAGTAGCAAACAGTGTAGACCCTGATGAGACGTTGCATTTTGCGGCATCTCATCTGGGTCTACACTGTTTGCTCAGGCCTGTCTGGCCAAATATGTCGGTAAAGTATAATATATGGTAAGAGTCACGCTCAGACAGACAGGTAAAATTATGACCAGATCTTGTGATTACTAATCAATTATCAATCACAATGGCAGGACTGATAATCGGTTATCATTTCAGCTCTGATTAGCCAGCTCTAGTTATTTCCCTTGAAAATGTATCCATTTCCCTTAGAGCAAAGCTTCAGATAAGAGATACTGTATTTCTCCCCCCTCCCCCCCCCCCCCCCCTCCCCCCCCCCCCCCAGTCCATTCTTCTACCTATTGATGTGTCTAAATTATTGCTGTATGTATGGCAGACAGTGTAGACCCTGACCTGGGTCTACACTATTTGCAAAAGCCTGTCTACTTATCTACTTACCATACTTGTCTAAAAATATAAAATAGTCCATTCTACTACCTGTTGGTGTGTCTAAATTATAGCTGTATGTATGGCAAACAGTGTAGACCCTGATCAGACACCACATCCTGTGGTGTCTGATCTGGGTCTACACTGTTTGCAAAGACTTATCTGTACAAATACTTAGGGTTATTTCTGTAGTCAGATATTTTTGTCTTTTATTTCTTGCAAAAAAATTTCATTAAAATCATTTTTATGAAACAGTTCTAATTAGTACTAACAAGTTTTCTTGGAGAAATAAGAATCATTTTAGTTGGAACTGGGGTACTAGATAGTTACCGGTAATACCAAAGTTGTTCAAACATAATGGGTACAACTCTTGAAATACTGTTTTTACTGTCAGAGCTGTTCCCGCAGTAATTAGGGAAAAAAAAATATTGTATACAAAGCCAATATGCTGTAGAATCTAGAATGATAGCTATTTTTGATTTGTAAAATTTATTAATATTATCCGTTCTGTATAATACAGTGTAGATAAAGATACATATATGTTTGTTTGATTGTAGTGCATATGTTTGTTTGATAGGAGTGCATGGCTCTAGATAAGGTAAAACACGTGGTAAAGTTTAGAATAATTTTTGTTATTTTGGCACCAAAACATAGATTGTGTAAAGCCATTGGAATCACTTCACTGTGAACTCATTGGTGTCACCTCACCAAGGCAGTTAAACGATTAATTTTAAGATATGTTTTAGTACACGGGAGTCTAATTAGTAAACAGAAATCTGTTGATAACACATTTAATATAGCATGGTTTTGGATATAACACAATTAAAATGTTATATCTAAACAAAAATATAGATTATATAAAAAAAAAATGAATGTCTATGTTGTAATATGATTAAAATATATTTTAATAAAAGTATATAGAATAAGATTAAGTAGAAGAATAAAATAAATTTTAATAAAAGTATATAGGATAAGATTAAGTAGAAGAATGAAATAAATTTTAATAAAAGTATATAGGATAAGATTATATAGAAGAATGAATGACTGTGTTGTAATACAATTAAAATGTTAAAATGTTAAAATATACATGTATATAGATTATATAGAAAAAATGGATGACTGTGTTGTAACATGATTAAAATGTTATATTTAACAAAAATATATAGATTATATAGAAAAATGAATGACCGTGTTGTAACATGATTAAAATGTATATCTAAACAAAAATGTATAGATATATAGAAAAATGACTATTTATAAAAATGTATAGCTTATATAGAAGGTCATTTTTCTACATAATTTATGCAGTTTTATTTGGATACAACACAATGGTTTTGCTAATATATTTTTGTGCTTTGGATCTTAGCGATAATGCCTGCCTCGGTGGCTCAGTTGGATGCGCCATCCGACTGGAGACCAGGAGGTCGCGGGTTCAACCCCTGCCGAGGTCGGCAACATTCTTTCGTGGCGATTGATCATGAAATATTTTCTACGGTCATTCTCTCCCTTCCGCTGATTCAAGAAGGGCAGTTGTCAGTTTCTGGCGGAAGAATTTGCACAATACTGGTTAACTGCTTAGAGGACTAAGCCTGCCCAGTAAACATGTGGTTAGGTAAACTGACCGCGCTTGACATGACCCCATTGGGTTGACTGGGCCGTAAAACCCCAACACAAACAAAATCTTAGCAATAGTGTGATAAAGAAGTTTTGGTGTACCTGCAATATATATGTTTTGGTGCAAAAATAAGGGGAAAAAAATCCTACATTGTCACCTCTGTTATCACCTTATCTTTTGCTAAAGTGATAAAATTTTGTAGATGAAAGATAGTATACAATTTCTGTTGATGAAAAAGCTCATTGTGTACAAAGTTCAAATTTTATATTTTTAGTAAATGGTCAGCCAAGGAAGTTGACCTTTTGTTTTCTATGAGCATAATCATTCTTGTCCCTATGACTTTTTTATTTTAAATCATAGGTCTGTATATATGTAGCTCGGACATGTCAGTGCAGTTCCAGATAGGGGAAGATTTTAGAGGCTAGTTTGGGAGCTATCCTTTCCTTTTAAAGTAGAAACCTTTTCAGAAGTTACAAAAGTTGTCTGCTTTGTAAAATCAGCAAATACCCTCAAGGTGTATCAGATATTCTTAATGCCATATATAAAGGGATTGGAGACTGTTTTGAATATTTCATATGGTAAAATTACAAACACTTTATCTTATACTTTTTTTGTCTAAATTTTGCTTTTATGTCGTTCTTTCATAAAATACTTAGTGGGCTGGCAAACAATGTAGACCCTGATCAGACTGCTCCTTAAGGAGCAGTCTATGCTCCTTAAGGAGCAGTCTGATCTGGGTCTGCTCTGTTTGCATAGGCCATTTTATTAGACCATTTGATGTTCAAAATTTTAGACATTTACTGTAAGTCGACAGATTTCAGAATACGAAATCAATGTTTTTTTCTGCCAAAAAATACTTTGATTTTCAAGCAGTCTAATGAGAAGCGATGTAACACGACAAGGAGGTAAAATGTTGTTACAAATATTTATTAAAGTTGTGCATATTAATTAAGGCAATATTGCAGCTTAAAATAAAAATCTGTTGCCTTTGGAAACAAAGACACAAAAGAGTGAAAAATTGGTGGCATCCATTATAGCAATTTTGAAATCTTTAAACCCCAATGATTTTCTTATTTTTCATCTGATTTTGATCAAACTTGCACCTAAATGCTTTGTTTTTATAAATGAATATTTTATTAACCTTGCTTTCCCTTTAAATATGCAACACTGTACTGTGCTTTTGTTTAAAAGTTACACAGCTCATAAGCGGGGGTATCCACATGAATTGTTTCTTGTTGCTCCATGAAAACTGTGTTGTGAGTTTGTTTTCTGAGAGAAATAAGAAAAATATTAATATTTTTTGATTGAAAAAAGGACTGGAGCCATGACATATTCTTTTAACCAATTGAAGACTGGAGACCCCTAAACAGGTAACTTGCAAACAGTGCAGACCCAGATCAGATGCTGCAGAATGTGGCCTCTGATCAGGGTCTCCACTATTTGCAAATAGTTCAACCAATTATCTTTAGGATTATCAATATCATATAGCCTAATATACTTAAAATCGAAAATGGACTTCCAATATATAGTGAGGGAGCGTTTATTCAGTCTTTAAGGGTTGAATACCCCTTAAACAGCTTCTAAATACCCCATTGTTTGTTCATACGTATATGCTCCCTTTAAGTTTACTTGATCTCGTACTGTAGTACACAAATGCTCAAAGTCATTTTAACATTTATGCAAACACATTTCAGGTAATACTCAAGAGTCATGCAAGTTCTTTCTGTTAAATCTTTTTTTTAAAAATGTAATTCCAAACTTTTTGTAACAATGAGTGCTGTTGTTTATTTTTTTTAAAATGATTTAGTCTGGAGGACTACTGCTTTAGCATGTTGTTTACATCATACAGAGCAATCCCTTTATAATGCTGTATGTTAAATATCCTAAAATTTCAAACATTTTATTCCATACTATTTTGGCCTTTTTTTTTTTTTTTTTTTTTTTTTAAACAGTTGTTTCTTAAAATAAGTAGTGGAGTAGCAAACAGTGTAGACCCTGATCTGACTGCTCTTTCAGGCTCTTTCAGGAGCAGTCTGATCTGGATCTGCACTGTTTTCACCTGCCATTTTGTTTGGAAACGAAATTTAAGGACATTTACCATACTTAGAATCCATGGAATGGCATAGTATTATCATAGTAGTAACTAAGGGTTTCTATTTCCAATCCAAAAAGAACAAACTGTTGATATTTTTCTTATTTGTCTCAAAAACATATATTGGGTGCACATTAGAAGCACCTTGCATATGTGTTTTTGGACAGGTTTTTCAAACGGCTCCTGAAGGAGCCGTCTGATCTGGGTCTTCACTGTTTGCATATGCCGTTTTGTCAGAAACTTTGGTGTACGAAATTTTGAGTTTTTTACCGTATAGTGACTGATGTTATAATGAATAGCATTATAATGAATGGTGTTATAATGAATAGTGTTATAATGAATAGTGTTATAATAGGGCTGCAGTATTCCCATTTATCGCAATACTCTTTATTCTTGTTATTGTGGTAGTATAGTTTATAACTGAAAGTGGTGAAAAGTGAACATCTCCAAATGAAGGTCTTTGGAGCAGTCTGGTCGGGAGTTTTACAGAACACTGATATCAACACTGGATATTGTTGTTGATTAAAGTGAATTAATACACTTTCAGGTGAGGTAGCTCTGTCAAAAAAATAACCTCCCTTCTGAAAAGGGGTTTACTCTAAAAGGAAAGAATTTGCTCCCAAGGGGAGCAAATTCTTTCCTTTTAGAGTAAACCTCTTTTCAGAAGGGATTTGATGTTCAAAAAAGCAAACAGGAAGTCATAAAAGTTGTCTCCCTTGTACAATATCATAGCTAAACTGCCAGATATATTCAGTCTGAGAACAGATATGAAGACTGACCCGAGTGCTTGCTCCTTGAGTAGTCCAAAAGAACTTTCATGTTGCTCTTCAAATCTATACTATGAATTGATATATCTGGTTCCAGTTGTTCAAAACTAACAATGTCGTTAGTTAACGTAACGTTAAAAGTTTGATCATTAAATATGGCACATATAGTCTAATATTTTTGCTGAAAAATGTGAGTAGTTTTTGCGAAAATACCTGTGAATTAGATATTCTGCTTACTAGAACAGTTAAAATTTGACCACTAACGAGCTCGTTAAGCTAACGATGCTTTGAATAACTGGGCCAAGGCAGATATATCAATTCATAGTATATATTTGAAGAGCAGCATGAAATTTGGTTATGGTTATGTGTTTATACATTGTTCCAGATAAGGCATTTTTTCAGCTGTCAAGTACTGATATTTGTCCGATTTCTCCACAAAAACAGTTGTTGTGGGCACTCATTAGAAGTGCCTGAGGCACTTCTAATGAGTACCCACAACATATCTTTCCATTGAGAAATAAGAAAAAAATGTGTGGATACCATCTCTTATCTGGAGCTAAGGTATTACCAGTTTGTGGTGTAATGTTAATTGAATGGATTCATATAGTGTGTCTTTGTTGATTATTGAATGCATGAAGACAGAAATGGAAAGAGCAAGAGAGAGGAAACACAGAGAGAATAGAGGTTGAAACTTGTGTGATATAACAGTTATCGTTTTGAAAGAAAATGAGCAGTAATTACAGTAAACATGCCTTTGGTCATGTGTTTCCTAGTCTGGCTCCAGTCTCCAATGACTAAATATTTTTTTTCTTATAATCCTGTTATCAAACAGGATTATAAGAAAAAAATATTTAGTCATTGGAGACTGGAGCCAGTCTAATGTTTTTCCATGAAAGACTCAGATCAGCCTGCTCATCTGCACACTGTAATCAGTCTTCACTGGGCTGTCTGCCAATAGCCAAGTGTTAAAGTTTTCTTCAGGAAGACAGTGAAGACTGATCAAAATCAGACTGTGTGGATGCTGAGGGCATATGTCATATTTTCTTCAGTATGATTAAGGGGGACCTGATACCCTTCCTAGATCTGCAATTTTTTCAAGGGAGAACTTTTTGTGACTTCCTTTTAGCTTTCCTGCACAACAGTCCCCTTCTGAAAAGGGGTCTACTTTAAATGGAAAGAATTTGCTCCAAAAGGAGCAAATTCTTTCCTTTAAGAGAAGACCTCTTTTTAGAAGGGAGAGAAAAACAATTTTGACAGTTGCCTCTCCTAAAACTGTATGATTTCCTCTTAAAGCAATATTCATAGTGAGTTGCTTTCTAGTGAAAGAAAATGCAGACTGGTATTTTTAATAAAGGCCAGTCAGACTACACAAATGTCAAGGCTGTATGTATATGAGGAAAAGAAGGAACAAAAATGTTGCTTTTTCTGTCAGCAAGTCAAGTGAAAAGGGATCTTTAAGCATATTTGAAAGCCACAGATTCAGGGGGTTTCCCACTCATCCACACAATCCTTCTGTTAATACATTCTACAGTATCCAATGATTTCTGTAAAATCTCCGATCAGACTGTGCATCTGCAGAGTCTGGTCTGTGAGTTCCCTGTCCACAATATGCCTTGAAGACTTTTTTTGCTGGGCAAAATTCATATTGTATTTTCTGTATCAGAGTATGATTTAGTTATAGGTTGCTTTGTCAGAGGACTTGTTCATTATGAAAACACACCTATTCAAATATATTGAAAATTTTACAACCAAACAAGGAAAATTTTCAGATAAAACATTCTGATATTTTTTCATATTTCTTCTCAAAACATAGATTGTGGGTACTCGTTAGAACTGCCTTAGTGAGCCAGTTCTAACAAGTACCCACAATATATGTTTTTGTAGCAAAATAAGAAAAATAATGTATACCCCTGTAAACCCCAGTTTTACTATATAAAATTGGGGTTTAAGGGGGTCAAAATTATATAGGTGTGTTTTTGTGATGTTTAAGAGGAGTATTTGTTGAATAGGATAATTTCTCCATACAAATATATGTTGTGGGTACTCATTAGAAGCTACTCGGCATTTTTATGGAGAAATAAGAAAAATCATCCTAGAATTTTCACCGAATTCTTCTCATTAACAAGTCCTCCGCTTTGTATTTCTGACATGATTATTTATTGCAGTCACTTAGTGTCTTTATAAAGAAACATATCCCAATGCACCTTTTTCCATCCTTTTGCTCAATCTTATCTTTGTCCCTTCAAGCTGAAATTATAACTTTTACCAGACAATATCAAGTGCTATGCTGTTTAAAAGAAGTAAACGTTATATTTTTATATATGTTGTCTATTCCAAGTAAAGTGATTGTTAAATTATGAGGCATTTTGAGCTGTGCTTATCAAAAAGGTTTTTTGTTGCATAGATGAATGGCATATTTAGACATAGTGTTGTGTGTCACACAACACAATTATGTGCATATTCATGCAATTAAGAATTCAAATCACAGTTTTGATGTTTCATCGAGTAATGAAAAACATTAGCTTAGTTTTATTTGATGTCCTTCGAAAGGCTTCTCGTGTATATTAAACTAAGCAAATATTTTTCATTACTTGATGAAATCTCAGAATTTTGGTTTCAATTCTTATATTTACATTTTATTTTATTAATCTTTTATCGGCCAATCCTTTGCCAGAAAGTTTTAAGGGTTTATTACACTTGTCTGAGATCTTGGAACAGCCCAAAATCAGACTTAGATATACTAGGGCTGATTGAAAAATTGTGAGCCTCACATATAAAGATTTGACTTTTAGGAGATGTTTTGTATTATTTTTCAACATAATCCCCCTCAGTGTCTATACACTTTTGCCAGTGATGTTGATGGGCCTTAGTGCTTTTCTTGACTGTCCAGACAGTCCTCCACTGCATGTATGGTGTCATCATCTGAGTGAGAATGGGTACCAGACAGGATCTGTTTACAAATTTTGGTATAAATGGAAGTCTGATGGAGTGAGATCAGGCAAATAAGAGGGATGTTGAATCAGTTCAAAGCCACAGTCATTGATGGCAGCCATAGCAAAGACAGATGTGTGGGCTGGAGCATTGACCTGGTGAAACAAAACACCTTTTCTGAGTTTGCCAAGGCTCTTGACCTATATATATATATATATATATATTTTCTCTTAACTGCCTAAGAAGTGAAGCATAATATGTTCCATTGATTGTCTGCTTCTTTTGGAGATAATCTATCATAAGAATACCGTTAGCATCCAAAAAAACTGAAGTCATACATAGGCCTAGATAAGAGAGGGTATCAGGTTATTATTTTTCTTATTTCTCCACGAAAACATATGTTGTGGATACTCATTAGAAGTGCCTCAGCAAGGCACTTCTAATGAGTACCACAACATATGTTTTCGCGATGAGAAAAATATCAACACTTTTGGATTGAAAAAAGCATCTTAACTAGAGCTATGGCCATAACATTCCCAACTGACAGAACTGTGCTTTCTTTTGCAGTGATGAGACAGGGTGCTTCCAATGTTTAGACTTGTTTTGATTCAGGGGTAAAATGATGGACCCATGTTTCACCCATAGTCACAAACCTCAGCAGAAACTTGTCAGGATCTGTCTAAAAAAGTTCAGATTAGCATGCAACATATTCTGTCTTATGTGCTTCATATCAGCTGTTAGAAGTCTGCGTACCAAACGGGTTGAGAGTTTTCTCATATCCAAATCTTTCATAAGTTTCCTGAAAATCCAACAGCATGCACTAGCTATGTATATGTCAGCATAACCATATCTTGGACTTTAGTGACTATTTCGGGAGTTGCCACAGTGACAGGCCTTCTAGAACAGGGGTCATCCTCAAGGTTGTCCCTGCCACATTCGAGGTGGTCTGGTGGTGCGGAAGTGCTGTGTATCTTACATCACTGGGGCGTCCAACTGATATTGGCTTACAGTTGGGCAAGGCCTGCTATTCTTGTAGTTGGTAAGGGTAGAGGTGGAATGTTTTTATTTCTTCTGTTTCTTCACTTTCATTCCTGTTCCTCTTTCTTCCCTGTCCCTCTCTTTCATCTCCTCTACTCTCTCTTCTATCTCTTTTCTCCCTTTCTCTGGGAGACGACACAAAATGACCCTCAAGGGTTGACGTGTCGTTAAACCCCAACACAATCAATTAAAAAACCTGCCACATTCAGATTCTGCCACCCACCTTTTTGTGGTAGCATATGAAAGGATCCTTCCCCAGTATTGTTAACCATATCAGCATGTATAGTGTTAGGTGCAGTTCAAATATTCAGCAATTGTCCATTTTGAAAAAAATTGAGTGCCCTGTTTACTTTAATATCATCCCTTACAGTAGAACTTCAATGGCTCGAATCCCGATGGCTCATTTACCATGGATGAGTCGAACACTTTCTTGAGTCTGCAGGGGTTTCCTCCAAATACGATATACAGATAATTTAGGGAGATTTTCTTCTTTTATCTTGCAAATGTATGATGTGTGCACTCATTAGAATTGCCTCAATGAGGCAATTCAAATGAGTACACACAACATACATTTATAATATAGAACACCGAAAAGATATCCCACAATAATTTCCATTATGCCTCCTGGTATGGCACTAATAGTAACCATCCATGGCTCGAACTACTGCTGTCTCGAACAAATTTTCATGGTCCCAAAGGTGAACGGTTCAAGCCATCGAAGTTTGACTGTATATGTGAATATGTCATAAAAGTAAATTATATATTTGGTTTGAAAAATCGTCTCTGAAGTCTCATGTCGGGCCACTGTTTATGCAACAAATTACCCAGTTGTTTATCATAGCCTTTTCCAAAGATGTTTGATTGTAGCATAAATATTTTCAATGTTATGTAAGTGTGATAATGATGTCTGATAGATATGAGCACCAATATAAGAAAGTGTTCATTATAACATGCACCTTGAAAATTCTTGGGTCAGCTGGTACAGCGGCAGTCTGATCAGTCTCAGCTTGGAGCTCCTTTGATACCCATGGTTCAGAGGCTTCCGCAGTCAAACACTGATCAGACTTTGAAACTGTGCAGGTTGATCTGATGCTTTGCTGAGTGTACATGAATTAGGTATTTTTTCATATTGCATTTCAATATAATATTGTTACTTACTGTATGAGGAAGACACTTTCTTAGTGCCATATGATAATTATCCAAAAATTTCTTAACCCTTAAAGCGCCAAGAAAAACTGCATCTGAAAATGTCGTCTGTTTGTATCGTCTGCTGAATATTCTTGCAGACTTTTCAAACCTATTTTTGCATACAGGCATACAGGCAAACAGTGTGGACCCTGATCAGACTGCTCCTAAAGGAGCAGTCTGATCTGGGTCCACACTGTTTGCAAAAATGACTTTTAAAAAAAACACAAGCAGATGACAAAGCAGATGACAATAGTTGTGACTGGCGCTTTGAGGGTTAATTGTCCAAAAATTTCTTACACTAGTTTTTCTGACAAAGTGGCATATGCAAACAATGCAGACCCAGATCAGACTGCTCCTGAAAGGCAGTCTAATCAGGGTCTACTTTGTTTGTAGTCCCAAAAAGCATTTTGTCAAAAAAAATGTATAACATCATGATAACATGCTTATATAATTTTGACCCCCTTAAACCCCACTTTTATATAGTAAAACTAGGGTTTACAGGGGTATATATTATTTTTCTTTTTTCTGCTCAAAATATAGATTGTGGGTACTCATTAGAACTGCCTCATTGAGGCAGTTCTAACGAGTACCCACAATCTATGTTTTGTGCAGAAATATAAAAAAAATATTAGAATTTTTTATCTGAAAATTTTCATTTTTTGGTGGTAAAATTTTCAATATATTTGAATAGGCATGTTTTCGTAATGAGAAACAAAATTTAGTGAAAAATGTGGAATAAAGTGTTTTTGAAATTTTAGGACATTTACTGAAAAATGAAATTTCCTTCATACACATAGTATGGAGCACAAGAAAAAGGGTCTTCTGCAAAATGCTAACACAAGATGCTCAGATCAGCCTGTGCTTCCACACAGTTTGACCAGGGCTTTCTGTGAAGGTCAGTTTATTTAAGGAGAAATGATACTCTTCCAAGGGAGACAACTGTCAAAATTGTTTTGCCTGCCTTCTGAAGAAAGGAAAGACTTTGCTCTTGGGAGTAAATTTCCTTTTAGAGTTGACCCCTTTTCAGAAGGGATTTAAAGTGCAGTAAGACAAAACAGAAGTTGTCTCCCTTGGCAGAAATTGAAGAAAATCTGTTCCCCATAACCATGTCCATGGATTCAGTAAGCAGACTGAAGGTCCTGATCAGACTGAATTCAGATGAGTCTTCTTTGCCTGCATATGACATAAAGGCCTTTTCTGTAACTTCTTATATTTTTCTTATTTTTCACGAAAACGTCTTGAGTGTACTCTCTAGAAGAATCTCTATGAGATAGTTCTTATGAATACCACACCATACATACCTGTTTGTAGCAGGCTCGGTGGCTCAGTCAGATGCTCGTCTGACTAGAGATCAGGGGGTAGCAGGTTTGATCCCCACCCGGTTTGGCAACATTTTTTAATGGAGATTGATCATGAAATATTTTCTACAGTCATTCTCTCTTCCGCTGATTCAAGAAGGGCACTTTTCAGCTTCTTGCGAAAGAATTTGCCAAGTACTGGTTAGCTGCTTAGAGGACTAAGCCTGCCCAGGAAAAAGTGAGGTTAGGTAAAACTGACCTCGCTAGATATGACCTCAATGGGTTGACTGGGCGGTAAAACCTCAATACAGACAAACAAAAACCTGTTTGTAGAGAAATAAGAAAAATATTTATCTGGATATCTTCCTAATCTAGTGTTATGTAATAGGTATATTATGATTGTAGTTATAATGAATGCGAAAAATGGCATTGATTCTTTGTTTATTATACCGTTGTTCAGGGTTGTGGAATTATCTTGTCCATGGACAAGTAAATGGTCCAAATCCACTTGTTTTGCCAAGATTTACTTACCAGATAATTGACATTTTTCCTATTTCTCAAAGAAAACATATGTTGTGGGTGCGCATTAGAAGTGCCTCACTGAGGCACTTCTAATGAGTACCCACAACATATGTTTTCTTCTAGAAATACGAAAAATATACATATCCTAATCTGGAATCTCTTCTTAGTTAGAGCTATGAAGTCCTGGTCCCAGGACAAGTAAAAGGAAATTTCTTGCTTGTCCTCAGGGAAATGGGGCAAGTTGAACAAGTCGGGCATGGTATTTCCACAGCCCTGCAGTTGTTGAAAACAAGAGTCGAAATAAATTTAAAATGAAATTGTGGTATCTGAAAATAAAATTCATAATGCTAAGATATATCTCTAGACTCTAGCAACTGCCAGTCTCTGAAAAAATGAATTTTTCATCCTTCTTTTACATGGGAGTAGCATCTTATACCAACACTCGATATAACGGCAGAATTTGTTGTAATAAAAATTTGACTGTCACGAAACCTTTGCTTAAGAGGTAACTGTTAGTCACAAATTATGCAAGAACATTGCATTTAATTTAATGAAACATACGTTTTGGATATTTGTTAGAATTGCCTCGCTGAGGCAATTCTAACAAATATCCAAAACATATGTTCTGTGAGGAAATAACAAAATAAGACCTTTCTTACATATGAATCTGCTCATTTTGTATTCTGTACAACATCAAATTCGTTTTAATGGCAATGTCTTTGGGAACAAATGCTGTTGTCATAACGAGGGTTCACTGTACACGGAATGTACAATGTGGAAATGTTATGTCCCATGTTTACCATAAATATTAACTCCTAACCATACTGGTCCTAAAATTTGAAAGTTCAATTAACTACCTCTGGATGTGTCTAAAACCTGCTAGATGAGTGGCGGATAATGTAGACCCAGATCAGATGCCACAGTTTGTGGTGTCTGGTCTGGGTTCATACTGTTGGCTTTTACCTACCTGTCTAAATACTACGGGTAAATATGATACCATTACGAAAACCAGCCTATTCAAATATACTGAAAATTTTAGCACCAGTAAATGAAAGTTTTCAGATAAAAATCTGATATTTTTCAAATTTCAGCTCAAAACATATATTGTTGGTACTCGTTAGAACCACCTCGCCGAGGTGGTTCTAACGAGTACCAACAATATATGTTTTGAGCAGAAATAAGAAAAATATTGTATACCCTTTAAACCCCAGTTTTACTATATAAAAGTGGGGTTTAACGGGGGTCAGCATTATATAGGCATGTTTATGTGATGAATTTCAGTGTTATGGAAATTCTTGCACACAAGATAAGGAAATCCTGGATTTAACCGTGGGATAGAAATTCTTATCCTACCCAGGTTTATCCTACCCAGGGTAAGATAAAAATTGAGAATTCTCATGTGTTTGATATGCACTGGTTGTTATGGACATCACATATTCCATCATTAAGGACTACGTCACTGAGCATAATGATGTCATTAAACGCAACAGTAATGTAATCACAATATGCCAGATGTCAGCAATCCAAGTGACTGCATTATCAAAAAATCTAGGTTCAGGAATGAAAGGTGTGCAAGAAAAAGAATCTATCATGGCTGTGAGGGGTAGATAGAAAAATTCGTCCCTCGATATCACAGTCTGGCATCACGAGGCAAGCCCCGTGATTCCAGACAGTGATCCTCAGGACGCATTTTTCTATCTACCCCTTACACTAATGCTAGATCCTTACAGTCTCTGACAGAGTAACCAGATAAATTCTGTCTGAGGGAAAGCAGGCAGAATGAAACAACATAACAGGCTTTAATGTGGGACTCCAAACTCTCAGTTGATGTGTGTTTTAAATGAGGCTTGTGGGTTGGGTCTGGGGCTAGGGGCAAACCCTAGCATTTGAGATATGTATTAAACCTAATTACAACACAGTGCACTTAGGTGATTCAAAAGTACTGGAAAAACTTGCTGTAAAATATCCACCCAGATAAGTGTTAATAATGCCCACTTCGTGAGTGGTGTATTTAATGGTGTTTATATGGTTTATAAAGCAGGCTGTTGATACTAATTTGAATTGCCTTGACAAGTTGAGTCAGTTCAAATGAGTACCAGCATTGATATCATATGAGAAGTTGAGGCAATTCAAATTAGTATCAGCAACATACGCTTTTATAAAGAAGTAGATAAAAGTATACAAGGCTATAGTCTGAACACTAAGACATTGCTTGACTGTGCACTTATTAGGGTATGTGTGGTAATTAGGTCGACTGCGATAAGCAAGTCCATTGATTGACAGGTGCTGTGTCAAAGTTTGAATGGCAAACACAGCATCTTCTGTTCTTTGATCTGGGTCTACACTGTTGCACAGGGTTGACTGTCAGACTAGGATGAATGGTAGACCCACAGGGAGCTTCCAAGAGTTTTGAATTTTTCAATATAAGGCTTGAATCAGCTATGGTTATTTCATATAAAATGAGTCTCTCAGAATACAGTACATATATTAACCCTTGTCATGCTGAATAAATTAAGACGCCATGCCCACTTCTAATTTCCAGCCAATTAGATTACTTGATCTGGGTTTTTGATAGAAATTCACATATTAAATGACAAACAGTGCAGATCCAGATCAGTTGGCTTCTTCAGAAGCCAACTGATCTGGATCTACACTGTTTGCTAAAACAGGGCATATCGTGCTCAGCAAGAGAAGGATTAAAAACTCACAAATTTCCGATGTATAGAGTAACTAAAAAAAGCAGATTTTTTGGTAAGTTTTTTAATAAAACTACTGGAATCAAAAACAAATTTGAATCTGCCAGGTGTAAATTAGCCATCAGTGTTTGCGTCATTGAAGTTTAACTACATATCTCTTTATTTCTCTGCTAAAGTACCCTTCCCTTTTAGGCCCAATTACCTGTAGAAACTTCATATAATAATGCATTTTTTGAGTCTATGACTGCACTATGCCCACCTCGGTGGCTCAGTTGGATGCGCGTCCGACTGGAGAACAGGAGGTCGTGGGATCGACCCCCGCAGAGGTCGGCAACATTCCGTCATGGAGTTTGATCATGAAATATTTTCAACGGTCATTCTCTCCCTTCCGCTGATTCAAGAAGGGCAGTTGTCAGTTTCTGATGAAAGAATGTGCACAATACTGGTTAACCGCTTAGAGGACTAAGCCTGCCCAGTAAATGTGTGGTTAGATAAACTGACCGCGTTCGACATGACCCCATTGGGTTGACAGGGCCGTAAAACCTCCACACAAACAAACAGACAGTGCACTAGACAATTCAAGAATGTGATTTTTGCATGTGCTGAAAGTCACCTTTTGTGCTTAATGTAGCCCATATGAAAGATAAAACGTGATTGTTATGCCCCTAGCTTCAAAGAAGTCGGAGGGGCATGTTGTTTTTTTGGATCGTCTGTCCGTTTTTTCAGCCTTGAAACTTAGTGAGCTTATTGTGGCCGATGAGTAGATCACCTTATTAACATTAAAAAAAAAAAAAAAAAAAAAAAAAAAAAAGTGGATATTTATTGTGAATTATGCCTCTTTTCAATTTTGGCATTTTGAAGGGACAAGCATATAGTTGGAGGCATAGTGTTTTACAAACACATTTCTAGTTAACCCATTGTAGTCTGGAAAACATGAAAAGGGCAATTGGCAAACAGTACAGACCAGAATGCGGTGTCTGAATAGGGTCTATACTGTTTGCCTTAAATACAGAATTTTTTTTTATTAATATGTAAAAAAAACTGTCCAGACATCCTGCTTTTGAAAACAGACGGGTCGAAAGAGTTTTGATGGAAGAGGTCACTCAACGTAAATGATTTAAAGTATTCCTTCTGTGGACCTCCCTGATACAAATTTAGTAAGATCATAAGTGCTACACTGGCGCAATTTTCTTTGATGGCCAATATATAGTGTTCTAACCCTTATCCTGTTGTTCAGGACAACCCCTACCTTTGCAGACAGTGTAGATCCAGATCAGATGGCTTCTGAAGAAGCCATCTGATCAGGATCTACACTTTTTGTCATTCAGTTTGTGAATTTGAACGAAAAAATTATATGATGTAATCTGATTGGCTGATAGTCAGAAATGGGTGTGGCTAATGAAATTATTCAGCAGGATAAAGGTTAATAGACTAGCTATTAGTTACATTTAGTTACATAGAAAATCCATTACGGTTTCAAATTTGTTACAACCTGCTGCTTTGTTCTGCTAATAGATCTTAATACCAAACACCAAAGAGCAAGTCTAGACTATAAATAATTTGGCCATGATTAACTTTTGGCTGTAAAAGAATCTGGGTTTCAATATATGTTCCTATTTCTCCAGGAATTTTTGAAATGTACTCTTCTAGCATTGATTTGGGCATTGATTTGTAAGCTCAAAACTGAACTTAGAATTGCAGACAACGCAGATTCTAATGAGATGGCGTATTATTAGGCATCGCATCTGGATAAACAACTTTGTAAAGATATTGGTTTTGGTCTGCACAGCTGAAAGTGGTCCTCTCAGATTCTTATGTCTCAACATGATCTCAAAGAGAAATAAGAGAAACGTAACAATTTTAACCCTTAAATTGCCAATCACAACAATTGGCATCTGCTTGTGATTTAAAAAGTCATTTTTGCAAACAGTGTGGTCCCAGATCAGACTGCTCCTCTAGGAGCAGTCTGATCAGGGTCCACACTGTTTGCCTATATGCAAAAAGTATGTTTGAAAAGTTTGCAAGAAGATGCAGCAGACGACATAAACAGATGACATTTTCAGATACAGGTTTTCTTGACATTTTAAGGGTTAATATAATAGCTGGAGCCTGTCTATCAGACCTGTCTGTCCCAGTATTTAATGTGCATACATTATTTGAAAGTTTTTGTCTTTAGCCATAGCTTGTTTCAAGAGTCCTATTGATTGTAATATGTTGAAAAGGTCAAAACTGGTAAATTATAGACATACACACATCATTCAATTAACTGTTGTTTGGTTCTACAGTAAAGAAATGGGTATGTTATGCAAAATGTTTCAGGAAGTCTCTTTCTTATACACGTGGTCAGATTCACGGTGCTAGATTATATGTTGCCAGTGGGTGTTGGGGGAGCAAAGTCTCCCTTTAGAGTAAATCCCTTTTCAGAAGGGCATTAATATTAGTGTTCGGGAAGGTATTGCTTTAATATAGGGGTTGGAAGTGGTGGAAAGGGTCATAATATTTCTGGCATGCTTCAGACATCGGGCGACATTTAGCCCTCAGTCTTGTACTGAGATATGTGAAATTTCAGTCGAAAATCATTTGTCAAACAGAAGAATTTATAGTATTATATTTGCATTCTCGGTGCATTTACAGAAAAAAAATATAGTCAACTATTGGAACTTACTGTTGTTCATACATCAATGAATACACTGACTCACGCGACGTCAATTAATCAGTAAGAGACGTCAGAATTGGTTCTTTCCAATATGATAGGACGATTGTGAAATTATGACGTCAACGACGCCGTTCAGCCGTTAAAAGAAAAACTGTTTGCAATTGTTTACTTGTTTCAATTTTAGTCATCGAAGCACTGTTTTTAGTCAAATAATGGATGGAAAATAATACAGTGAACCCTCGTTTACAACGACAGCATTTGTTCCCAAAGATGTTGCCATTAAAATGAATTTGTTATTGTAAAGAATCCTTAATGCACAGGATGATAAGTAAGAAAGGCCTTGTTTTATTCTTATTTCCTCGTTGAACATATGTTTTGGATTTTTGTTAGAATCGCCTCATTGAGGCGATTCTAACAAATATCCAAAACATGGTTCTTGAAGTATTAATATTAAATACGACATTCTTACATAATATCTGATTAACTGTCACCTCTTGAGCTAAAAAATCGTGCCAGTCAAATTATCATTACAACGAATTTTGTCGTTGTATCGAGTGTCGATATAAAGAAGGTTGACTGTATAAATATAGTAATATTAAACTTCATTGCAGTATGCACAACATTGTGGGTCGTAAGCAGTTTACATGAACCCCTTCGGAGTTAAGTTGCGTTGCTCGTGACCTGAGGTTGTTCATACTTCAATGAACATTAAAAATGCATTCCTTTCTTAACCCTTGTTCTGCTGAGCCCAGCAATACCCTGCCTTAGCAAACAGTGTAGATCCAGATCAGTTGGCTTCTGAACTGATCTGAATCGGCAGTTTGCCATTTAGTATCTTAATTTATATCAACAATCTGGATTAAGGAATCTGATTGGCTGAGAATTTTGAGTGGGCGTGGCATTTTAACTTTTTTCAGCATGACAAGTGTTAATAAGGACAGTAGTAAAATTAAATGGAATTGCTGAAATGGCAGATTTTACGATAGTACTGCTAAAATTCATCTAGAACAACTGCAATTGAAATTTCCACAGGGAAAACGCACCAGAAGTGATAGCGGGCTTAGGTACCTTGGTTAATTTTCTGCTGTTATTTGCAAGGAGAGAACTTTTGTGACTTACTGTTTTGTTTTCCTGTACTGAGTTCCTTTCTGGAAAGGGGTCTACTCCAAAAGGAAAGAATCTGCTCCCATAGGGAGCAGATTCTTTCCTTTAGAGTTGACCCCGTTCAGAAAGGGAGTAAAAACAATTTGGACCAAGTTGTCTCCCTTTAAAGAGTATTCATTCACCTAGAAGAATTTGTTTGATTTCTAATGCAGTTATTTTCTTTTTAATATCATTTCTGATGCAACAGAAGGACTTAAATTTCAAGTGCGTGAATCTGGGTCCTGTCAGTTTTCATTTCTTCCTCTTTTTACTGCTTGGCACTCCCTCAGTTTTGTTTATGATCTTCCCTAATGATTCTATTTTTGATTTTGTTTTATTTTAGGTACTTGTCATTTGTGTGGTTTTATCTGGTGAACAGTCATTACGAAAACATGCCTATTCAAACATACTGCAAATTTTATCACCAAAAAAGGAAAATTTTCAGATAAAAAATCTGATATTTTTCATGTTTCTGCTCAAAACATAGATTGTGGGTACTCGTTAGAACCGCCTCGATGAGGCGGTTCTAACGAGTACCCACAATCTATGTTTTAAAGCAGAAATAAGAAAATAATGTGTACCCCTGTAAACCCCAGTTTTATTATATAAAAGTGGGGTTGAAGGGGGTCAAAATTATATAGGCATGTTTTCGTGATGTTTGGGTGGTTTCCACTCTTATTTTAGGGGCTTTAAAAAATAAAACATATCAAAGCGCCAGATAACGGAGGGGGGGGGGTAGCAGGGTTTTTTTTTTTTTTTTTTTCTTATTTCTCACAAACAGAAACAAAACAACATATGTTGTAGGTACTCTAAGGGAGTACCCACAACATATGTTTTCCTGGGAAAAAATTAAGAAAAAGCATCAGTTTATTTATTCAGATATAATGTCAGCTATATTATGCATTCTGCTTTTACTCTGTCACTCCCATCCCACCCCGCCCACCTACTTTAACATTTAACTTGTTCTAGGCGAAACTAAGAAACAATTTGTTTGCGTTAAATGTCGTTTTTTTTTGTTTTTTTTTTATTGCTCTGGGAAAATTAGAAAAAAAAATCAATTTTTTTTTTTGTCTGTTTATTTTACCCGTAGATATTTTGATACCGCATTTATACTGAAACCATTGGTTGATATCTGATACAGGCCATGGTTATGCGAAAAGGTGCCGTTGAGCATATAGAGAACGCAGTCATAATGTATTGCACTTACATATCCATTCAGTCTCATCAGGTCTGTCGCTGTCCATTCTTTACTGGATATTATACGATATACAGTGATTTTGTGAGCAAACGACGCGTAGGCAGATCTGGGCCCAGTTGTTCCAAGCATCGTTAGCTTAACGAGCTCGTTAGTGGTCAAAATGTTAACGGTTCTAGTTAGTACAATATCTAATTCACATGTATTTTTGCTGAAAAAAAAATGTGAGTAGCTTTTGCAAATGCAAAAGCTGCTCACATTTTTTTTCAGCAAAAATATTAGCGTATATGCCATATTTAATGATCAAAGTTTTAACGATAATGTCATCGTTAGTTTTGTACAACTGGGGCGTGGACTGTGCTATTCGCGGATGCTTCGATGACACATTGTTACCATAGCAGTGCTCATGTTGTTATACAAATATATGGGACATTTGAAATGTAATCTTTGAAATGGATGTCAATTAAAGTTTATTGCTGAATGTGTTTTTAAGTGTTTAGAATCTTTATCTTTAAAGTGCTGATCACAATTGTAGCAGATGACATTTTTTATTTTTTTATTATATTTTTATCCACAAAAAATAAGGCATGGCACATCAACGATTCACATGAAATGACGTCTTATTTTCGCTGAAAAATTATAATAAATAGAATAGAATGTCGTCTGCTGAAATTTGCTTGGCGCTTCAAGGGTTAAGTAATTTTATTTTAGTGTGTGTGTGTGTGTGTGTGTGTGTGTGTGTGTGTGTGTTAAAGTTGTCTGATCTCAGACTGAGCTTCTTTGTTACATAACATGTCTTTGTGTGTATATGAAATGTTTATGTCCATATCCGAACTTTGTATCTTATAGATATGAAGCCATCTGTGCACGCCCTTAGTGCACGCGCTTAGTTTGAAGTGGGCATGTGTCGCTGCTCAAACGTCGCATATTTCTCCACGAAAACGTATGTTGTGGGTACTCATTAGAAGCGCCTCATCGAGGCGCTTCTAATGAGTACCCACAACATATGTTTTCGTGGAGAAATGAGAGAAATATGAGTACTTTTCAGCTGTAAAAAGTGCCTTAGCTAGAGCTATGTCACAGGTAGTCCATTTTCTCAGGATATGTATCTGACTATTCTTTCAGGATGCTCAGGCTGATCTGCTGTTTTCTTTACTTGGCGCACGTTTTTTTTTTTGTTTTTTTTTTAGTTGTATCACAAGAAATCCAGTATTTTGTTCTTATGTAAACTGCGAAAGCACAATTTGCCTCTGCGCATGTGCACTCGGGTCAGATCATGTACTGAAACTTTAAGGCGAATGGATACACATTCAGGGGAGGCAACTCTGTCATATTGGTTGTTTGTTTTTTTTGTTGTTGTTTTTTTTTTTTGTTGTTTTTTTTTGTTTGTTTGTTGGGTTTTTTTTTTTTTTTTTTTTTTTTTTTTTGCCTTTCTGAAGAGATGTCCACTCTAGAAGGAAAGAATTTGCTCTCCTCGGGAGCAAACTCTTGCATTTTAGAGCAGATTCGTTTTCAGAAAAGGCTTGATGTCCAGGAAGGTAAATAGGAAGTAACAAAAGTTGTCTCCCTTGTTAAAAATGAGGGAAAATCTACCAAATGTATCCACTCCCCTGAAAATCTACACGGTTCAGAGACCACTGTTTTTGTCCTGAGCTGACTGCTGATGCACACTGTCGGCTCTGGGCATACGCAGTTCTCTGTGCACAAGACCATATCTTATCGCTCAGGCAAACAGATTTAAAGATGGAATGTAAGTAAGTGTATTTGAGAGATTTATAAAATGTTATATTAAATAAATTTTACCGTGATATCATCATTTTTTGTCTTTTTACACAAAAGGGATGAATGGGGAGGGACTACACTTGAATCTCAGCATTCTACTCTTGTTTGGACAAAAAAAAAAAAAACAAAAAAAAAACATGTAGCCGCAGATGTGACAATTCATTCGATACCTTATGATAATTTTCTGATTTGTCAATCAAAGCATACCTTCTAATGATTACCCAAAAGATACGTTTTGGTGCAAAAGTAACAAAAGTGTTTTTTAATGCACCCTTTATCCGGAGTTGTTTTGGCAGTTGTTAGAGAAAGGGCTATTGTCTGGTTCTTGTTTTAGAACCTTGACTTTACGAAAACACGCCTATTCAAATATATTGAAATTTTTTTCAACCAAAAAAGGAAAGCTTTCAGATAAAAATTCTGATATTTTTTCATATTTCTGCTCAAAACATAGATTGTGGGTACTCGTTAGAACCGCCTCGACGAGGCGGTTCTAACGAGTACCCACAATCTCTGTTTTTGAGCAGAAATAAGAAGAGAAATATAATGTATACCCCTGTAAACCCCAGTTTTGAAAGTGGAGTTTAAGGGGGTCACAATTATATAGGCATGTTTTCGTGATGATGTGTTTGCTTTTCCCTTCGCATGGATCCAAAATTCTTCAGAAGGTTCATTTGTACGTCCCTCACGACGCAGCAATACTGTACATTCTTACTGGCTCGTTCGCTCACCAATAAGCGGTAATTGACGTTTTTTGCAAGGGAGGCAAATTTATATTTTGATTTACCTATATTTGAAAAAAAGGGTCAAACAGGAAAGAATTTTATCTTTTCGGAGCACATGTTTTCCTTTTAGTAGACCCTTTTTCAGATGGGGGGTGGACTTGCAAAGAAGCAAGCAAGAAGTGTCAAGTTGTCTCCTTTGTAAAATTGGCATAATCTTGTTCCCTCAAAGAAACATTGGGTTGCTGCAACCTGTACCAATGAAGAGAAAATGGCGGATCTTGGCATTGTAAGAGAATGTAAGTATGTCCAGTGATAACTCACTTGCTCGCTCGGATCAGTGTCTGCTTAGCATTCGATGGTGCTTGGCGCTTTGTGGCTAGCCAAGGTTCTTATGTCTCTTGTAGCCTTTGCTACACATCGATATACAGTCAAACCTCAATAGCTCAAACACCGATGGCTCATTTACCATGGCTAATTCGAACTCGATTTTGAGTCCCAACGATATTCTTCCGATAACTCAAGAAAACAAATATTTAAGGAAATTTTCTTATTTTATCATGAAATTATATGTTGTGTGTATTCATTAGAATCGCCTCGAGGCGATTCTAATGAGTACACTCAACATACAATTATTGTGCAGAAAATCGCAAATGTTTCCTTAAAGTATCGCCATTTACTACCTGACCTGGCTCGAACTATCCATACTCTAATAAATTTCCATTTTCCAAAGATGGATGAGTTATTGAGGTTTGACTGTACTCTATAACAGCCAACGATTTTATAAGCGGATATCTACGGGCCTGATCAGGCTGTCCGCCTACGTCCAGAAGAAAATTTTCCCAATTCGCGGCACGAGTACAGGCGACTCTCGTTATCTCGACTTCGCTTATCTCGAATAACCGCTTATCTCGAAGTGAAAATCTGGTCCCTGTTTTAACATGAAAGTCTAACAACAGGTTACAAAATATTGTGGTAAAGAAGAGAAATTGCTTCTAATGAGCAATTTCTCCTCTTTTCCACATTATTTTCAATACAGTTGACTTTCGCTAGTTGACTTTCGCTATCTCAAACACTGATAAATCAAACTACTGTTTAAGTTAAACTAGACTTTAAATAATGTTGGTTTAGTTTTGCTTTACATTTCAGCTCCTGTTATCTCAACATACTGTTATCTCAAATTGCAAATTATGGTCCCTTGGAGTTTGAGATAACGAGAGTCCACTGTATTTTCATCTAGCACGAAATGATGACGTATTTTATGCATAAACTATAAGTTTGGTTTATTATTTTAAGTAGTTTATTGACTATTACAAGCCCCAGTATCGTGACTGCTGTATATCCTTCTGTCACATTGTTAGAAATATGTCTGATTATGGACTAAAATAAATCCTACCATAAAAATATAACAAAATATTGATAAAAAAAATGGTATAAGCTAACATGTTTATTGGCTAGCAAAATTGTAGCACACGACATTCTTTTATTGTCGCACCTGCTTGTTGCAGAGTGCGATATAGGCGTCCGCTTTTCCGTCAGTCCGTCCGTCCGTCTGTCAACATTTACGTCAAAGTTAGTATTCTAATCAACTACAAGACTAAACAACCATCAAACCTTGCATTAAACATCTCCCTGACCTCCTGACTTTGCAACAAAGGCATCCGCTTTTACGTTCGTCTGTCCGTTCGTCCGTCCGTCTGTCAACATTTATGTCGAAGTTCGACATTTATGTCAAAGTTAGTATTCGAATCAACTACAAGACTAAACAACCATCAAACCTTGCATGAAACGTCTCCCTGACCTCCTGACTTTGCGACATAGGCCTGCGCTTTTCCGTTCGTCCGTCAGTCCGTCCGTCCGTCTGTCAACAGTTCTGTTATGTTGAAGTTCGACATTTATGTCAAAGTTAGTATTCTAATCAACTACAAGACTAAACAACCATCAAACCTTGCATGTAACATCTCTCTGACCTCCTGACTTTGCGACATAGGCATCCGCTTTTCCGTTCGTCTGTCCGTTTGTCCGTCCGTCCGGATGTCAACATTTATGTCGAAGTTCGACATTTATGTCAAAGTTAGGATACTAATCAATTACAAGACTAAAGAACCATCAAACCTTGCATGAAACATCTCCCTGACCTCCTGACTTTGCGACATAGACGTCTGCTTTTCCGTTCGCCTGTCTGTTCGTCCGTCCGTCTGTCAACATTTATGTTGAAGTTCGACATTTATGTCAAAGTTAGTATTCTTATCAACTACAAGACTAAACAACCATCAAACCTTGCATGAAACATCTCCCTGACCTGGCTTTGCGACATAGGCATCCCCTTTTCCGTTCGTCCGTCCGTTAGTCCGTCTCAACATTGATGTCGAAGTTCGACATTTACGTCAAAGTTAGTATTCTTATCAACTACAATTCTACAACAACCATCATACCTTGCATGACACTTCTCCCTGAACTCCTGACTTGGCAGGTACATTGACCCAGTGACCTTGACCTATATTTCGCGCTCCAGTGACTTTGACACAATTTACGCTCAAGATCTTCTCAACTATAAGGCCTACAACTACCAAACCTTGCATACTGCTTGTCCTAGATGTGCTGACTCGGCGGGTACCTTGACCCGGTGACCTTGACCTATATTTTGCGCTCCAGTGACTTTGACACATTTTGCGTCGACGTTCGATATCTTCTCAACTATAGACCTACAACCATCAAACCTTGCAAAGTGCTTCTTCTCTATGTACTGACTCGGCAGATACCTTGATGGTGACCTTGATCTATATTTTGGCTGCAGTGACTTTGACATAACTTACGTCACGGTTCCAGATCTCCTCAAGTGTAAGACCTCTAACCACCAAACGTTGCATAGTGCTTCTCCTAGATGTACTGACTCGGCAGGTATCTTGACCCAGTGACCTTGACATATTTTGCGCTCCAGTGCCTTTTACACATTTACGTCGACATTCAATATCTCCTCAACTATAAGGCCTACAACCACCAAACCTTGCATAGTGCTTCTCCTCAATGTACGGACTCTGCAGGTACCTTGACTCGGTGACCTTGACCTATATTCCGCCCTCCATTGACTTTTACACCTTTTACGTCGGCCTTCCATATGTCCTCAACTATAAGGCCTTCAACCACCAAACCTTGTATAGTGCTTCTTCTCGATGTACTGATTTGGCAGGTACCTTGACCCGGTGACCTTGACCCATCACGAAAAAATACCTATATAATTTTGACCCCCTTAAACCCCACTTTTATATAGTAAAACTGGGGTTTACAGGGGTATACATTATTTTTTCTTATTCCTGCTCAAAACTTAGATTGTTGGTGCTCGTTAGAACCGCCTCGTCGAGGCGGTTCTAACGAGTACCACAATCTATGTTTTGAGCAGAAATATGAAAAATATAAGATTTTTTTATCTGAAAATTTTCATCTTTTGGTGGTAAAATTTTCAGTATATTTGAATAGGCATGTTTTCGTAATGCATATTTTGCACTCCAGTGACTTTGACACATTTTACGTTGATGTTCGATATCTCCCCAAATATAAGACCTACAACCACTAAACCCTGCATAGTGTTTCACCTCAATGTACTGGCTTGGCAGGTACCTTGCCCCGGTGACCTTGACCTATATTTGACACATTTTACACATTATATTTACACATTTCGATAACACCTCAACAATAAGGCCTACAACCACCATATCTTGCACGGTGCTTCTCCTTGATGTACTGACTTGGCAGGTACCTTGACCCGGTGACCTTGACTATATTTCACGCCCCAGTGACTTTTATATATTTTACGTCGACGTTCCATTATCATTGGGCTGTATGGTACGAAAAGTCAGTGCTGACGATATAGCCATTAGAGGGAATGGCATTGGCCTGGAATATATGTGCCACACTAGGCACTTTGTCTACATTTTTTTTCAACCCATTTTCCAACTAAGAATGAAATAAACTTATTTAATAACCACGTTCTGATTGTGGCTCCTGTGACTTTTGCCCCAGCAGGTGCGACGACGCCTTCCGCGGAATTTTTGCTTTATTATTATTATTAGTAGTAGTAGTAGTAGTAGTAGTAGTAGTTTAATACAATAAGATATGGCATTTCATAAAATATCAAGCCTTATTTTCTCTGAACAATGAATGCAAAAAAAAAAAAAAAAAAATCAAAATGTCTGCTGCAGTTATGATTAGTGCACCAGTCATTTGTTGTCCCGGCCCCATAGGCTGGGAAAATAGCGGGAACATTAACTTTTTAGTTTGCAAAGCCCATTGCTGCGTTCAAAAGTACAAGCTACCCTCGAACTTTCTGCCCTAGATCCTTGTTCCTGCTGGCGTTCGTCATTAGGTACAGGGACCAGGGCAAAACGTTTGCAATAACTGCATTTCTGAAAGCCGTCCTGGAAAAGACCCTGCATTGCGCGGACAAATTAATGGTAATATCCAGCTAAAAGCCACCAAAAGGAGGCTTTTTTTCTCCGTTTTGAGGACCCCTTTTCAATGTGAGAAAACAATTTTGACAAGAATTGTACCTTGAAAACGTATCAGGTCCCCTTAAGCATGTTTTTGCAATGATGTCCTGTTTTTCCTTTTATACAGTTATGAGTCGCTGTATAAATGAATAAAGTAGAAGTTTACAAAAAAAAAAAAAAAAAAAAAATGAGAGAGAGAGAAGGACAGAATACCGACACACGATGTTCTTCGTACAGAATAGAACAGAACAGAACACTGAGAACAGAATACTAGTAACTACAGACGGTGTCATCAGAATAGAACAGAAAAGAATAGAATACCCGTGTACAAGCCGTGTTCTCCGAATAGAACTTAACATTAGAAAATACCCGTGAACCTTCAGACGACGTTCTCCGAATGGAATAGAATACAAATATTTTATTAAAGCCTCACCTCATACGAAAGTAAAATACATGTATACATTTTTAAAACTTTAATACATGAGCGGCAATGCTTATAATAATGAGGGACTATATATATATTCTTTTACGCATGTAAGATTTTAATGTAAAGTATTACAATCAAACCTTACATGCGTAAAAGAATAGCACAGACCACATTATAAGAGTTGTATAACTTCCAGCATCGTTATAACATTAGTTAAGCCCTAGGAGTTTTTCTTTATACAGAATATTTCATCTCGTTCTCAGTATTTCCCAGCAGGTTTTGGCACAGATTCTAACACTCCTGTTCTGTTTACAACTCAGAAAAGCGGGCAACTGATCCTAAGCGGTATTACTACTGAAATCCAGGAATTCGTCAGTTAGAACAGTAACCCTTTCATCCGTGAGTTTGAAGTGGACTCTTGAATCTGGTCAGAACCATTGTTCAAAATAGGAGTTTCAGTCAAAAATAAGAAACAGAATGGCAAACTTATAGATCCTGATGAGACGGCGCTTTACGAGTCGTCTCATCTGGATCTTCTCTGTTTGTATAGGTATCTGAACCGGTCAACAGGGTTAAAATGGTGAAACATTAACACTCTTAAATTATTGTATTTTGGACAATGGATAAGTATAATTATGTTCTTTGTTTTCAACTGAGTTAGGACAGTTGAAGCATCCTTTGTTCTTCTGGTAAACGTTCATAACTGCCAATTTCCGAGCGAGTTGAAGCAACACCGCAACAAAATTTTGCGTACGCAACTCTCTGTACCATTTGGGCATTAAAAGTTTCAATAATGTTTAGTAACATTTGAATTCTTGAATGTTCTCTACGTATTCTTAAATGTTTTCTACACTCGGAATAGAACAGAATAGAATACCACTGAATTTAGATGGCGTTCTCCGAACAGAACAGAACATAATACAATACAACAGAACGTGAATATTCAAAATATGTTCTCCAACTACATTCAATATATATAAAATACCAGGTAACAAAACACACACACACACACACACACACACACACACACACACACACACACACACACACACACACACACACAAAACAGCGAATACCATGCTACATGGGGTGGGGGATGGGGGGGGGGGGGGAAGGTAGGATGAGGGGTAGACATAAATAGGTTAACCCACTGTCTGATTTGCATGATTTAGTTTAAGGGGAGCTGGTACATTTTCAGGGGCGGCAACATTGTCAAAATAGTTTTTTGCAACTTCTGAAAAACGAAAGATGTCTCCTTTGAAAAATAGCGGAAATAACGAAGTGTATCTGATTATACCACTCTCTTGAACAATTCAGCAGACGACAAATTGACAATAGTTTTCATATTTTTTCTGGAAAATTGTCTTTGACATGTCAAAGCCGGTTTTCTTGGAAAGATATTAAAACTATTTCAAAATGTCGTCTGCTTAAATTCTTACCAAGCATGGACAACATTAAAGGTGAGTTTATGGATCTAGTCCATCACTTGTAATCGCGTACGCTTGCGGTACCTTTTAGCGTAACGCAAATCAGATGGTTTATCTCGACAGCCTGTATACAGCTTCTCAGATGACGTCATTAGGTAATTATTTACCTGAGCAGGAAGCAATTTCACGATCAGATGTTTGTTAATTTTGCCAGCTTATTGACAGACACGTAAACTCGTAAACCGAAATAGGATGTTTTTTTTTTTTTTTTTTGGTTTGTTTCAAACTTCATGTAGTTTCAATTAATTTTACAATGTTCAACAAATGCATTTTTTAAATTATGTCTCCCATAGTAACAATAACAGTTAACTTAACCTTTACCACTTTCTGGGCTAATTCAGCAGACGACCAATCCAATTAATTGCATTTTTCTTATTTTTCCTAGAAAATAGGCTTGGACAGACAATGTGCTTGGAATGTCAGGGCTATCTTGAAAAACAAGAAAAAATATTTCAAAATATGGTCTGCTGAAAATTTTACTCTGGATGCTGAGCATTAATGTATTGTAAGAACACATTTTATGTCATCATATCGCATTTTATTATGTCTGTGTTTTGCTAATAAAATATGACATATTTACTTCTTTTTTCTTCTTTTCTTTGCGCTACAAATGTATTCCAAGTGTCTGTGAATGCTGTTTTGTGGCAACAAAAAACAAAATATGCTGATCCAAACATGAAGTGCAACAAACACAAAAAAACGAAAGATTAATACCGTATTTTTTCTGTTCCAATACAAATTATCTGTATGTTTGTCCTCAACCTTCTTACATATACGATACTTCATATTGAGGAATAAATACTCTCATTTTTTTTTTTTCAATTTTTTATTGCATACACGGCTTACAATCATGAAGTACATATACTAGTCTTCGTTTTTCTTTTTTTTTTTTTTTTGTGTGTGTTTTTGTTTTCCCATTTTGCCCTCTCTCTTTCTCTTTCTCTCTCTCTCTCTCTCTCTCTCTCTCTGTTGTAAAGTCGATTTATGCAATCTTTCTTTCATAAATGTATCCTGACAGTGTGCTTGACAGGGACAGAGTATTCAAGATTATAATGCTTCCTCTAAATACTGAAATAGCATAACCCAGAAATTTGACATGTCATGTCATTTCAGCCTGCTCACATTAACCTTTAACACTCTCTGCGCTAATTCAGCAAATGACAAATTGTTGATATTTCTTCTTATTTCTTCCAGAAACCTGGATTTGACATTTCATTAAAATTGTCTCTTTTGCATGAAATGTCAAATCCTGTTTTTTGCGGAAAATAAGAAAAATACCTCAAACTGTCATCTGCTGAAAATTTTACCCAGAGTGCTAAGCGTTAATGTGACTTACTTGCAGCTATTCTTAATGATTTTACTGATGCTGTTGTCGTTGTTGCTATTGTAATTTTCTTAACACCAAGCAAAATAGCAGCCCCTAATACAGTATGTACCTAATTATTCGAATAGACAGTCTGAGCTGACAAAACCCTGAGCAGCGGCGTCTGGTCAGGGTCTACACTGATTGACACTAATCCAGCAATTTGTTGACACAAGGACAGGTACATGTAAATGCAGTTAAATGAACTATTTCAAATTTAAGGATACGTACGGTAAGGATTTAACAGTAGCGTAGCCAGAATGGAATTATTTTTACACACACACAGAAAAAAATCTAGAAAAAATCTTTCTAGTATCGCACACATAATGAGGACTGCTCTTAAAGGAAAGAATTGGCTCCAAGAGGCAGCAAGTCCTTTTCTTTAGGAACAGCCCCTATGGTAAAGAAGGAGAATTATATTTTTAGGTGATCACTTTTTATTGCAAACAGTAAATTATTGAATACTCCTCGTAAAGTTGTGCTGTACAGAACGGAGGCCAACTCGCATTCGCAAAAAAATGTAATCAGCGATTGTTGCTGGTCAAGTTGTTCTGTACAGAAAATTGTACAGAACAGGGGAATTGATGTTCTTGCATACATCAGAAATACTAATTATTGAATGCTCCTCGTATGGTTCTGTACAAAACAAATGCAGATGTGCACTCGCATTAGCTGGAGACAGTGATTATTGAATACTCTTCTTAAAGTTATGCTGTACAGAAAAAGGGAAGAGGTGCCCTTACATGAACTAGAAACAATAATTATTGAATGCTCCTCGTAAAGTTTTACTGTACAGAACAATGGAAGGGGTGCTCTCGCATTCACTAGCAACAGTAATTATTGCATGCTCCTCGTAAAGTTGTACTGTACAGAACAATGGAAGAGGTACACTTGCATTAACTATAAACAGTAATTATTGAATACTCCTCGTGAAATTGTACTGTATAGAATAGAGTAAGAAGTTCACTAAAGTCTTTCATAAACTAGAAACAGTAATTATTGAATGCTCATCGTAAAAGTGCACTGTACAGAACAAAAGAAGAGGCGCAGTCGAATGAACTAGAAACAGTAATTACTGAATGCTCCTCGTCAAGTTGTACTGTAAAGAATAGAGTAAGAGGTTCACTTGCATGAACTAGAAACAGTAGTTATTGAATGTACGTCGAAACGTTGCACTGTACAGAACAACAAAAGAGGTGCACTCGAATGAACTAGAAACCGTATTTACTGAATGCTCCTCGTTAAACTGTACTGTACAGAATAGAAGAAGAGGTGAACTCGCATGAATTAGAAACAGTAATTATTGAATGCTTCCAGTAAAGTTGTACTGTACAGAATAGAAGAAGAGGTGAACTCGCATGAAATAGAAACAGTAATTATTGAATGCTTACCGTAGAGTTGTACTGTACAGAGTAGAAGAAGAGGGCATTCGCATGAATTAAAAACAGTAATTATTGAATGCTTCCCATAAAGTTGTATTATACAGAATAGAAGAAGAGGTGCACTTGCATGAACTAGAAACAGTAATAATTGAATGCTTCTCGTAAAGTTGTATTATACAGAATAGAAGAAGAGGTGCACTTGCATGAACTAGAAACAGTAATTATTGAAAGCTCCTCATAAAGTTGTACTGTACAGAATAGAAGAGGTGCAAGTGCATGACTAGAAACAGTAATTATTGAATGCTTCTCGTAAACTTGTACTGTACAGAATAGAAGAAGAGGTTCACTCGCATCAACTAGAAACAGTAGTTATTAAATGCTCCTCATAAAGTTGTTCTGTACATTACAAAGGAATACATGCACTCACATGAAATAGAAACGGTAATTATCAAACCCTCCTCATTTTTATCTATACAGAACAACGGAATACGTGCACTCGCATGAAATAGAAACGGTAATTATCAAATGCTCCTCTTAAAGTTGTTCTTTGTAGAACAAAGGAATCTCGCATGTAACAGAAGCGGTTATTATTAAATAATACTCATAATCTTGTTCTGTACAGATCAAAGGAATATGTGCACTCGTATAAAACAGAAACGGTAGCTATTAAATACTCCTCATAAGTTTGTTCTATACAGAATAAAGGAAGAGGAGCACTCGTATAAAATAAAAAAGGTAACTATTTACTGCTCCTCATTAAGTTGATCAAAGGAATAGATGTACTCGTATGAAACAGAAACGGTAACTATTAAATGCTCTTCATAAAGTTGTTCTGTACAGATCAAAGGAAGAGGTGCACTCGTATGAAATAGAAACGGTAATCATTAAATGCTCCTCATTAAGTCGTTCTGTACAGGTCAAAGGAATAGGTGCACTTGTAATGAAATATAAACGGTAATTATTAAATGCTCCTCATAGATTTGTTCTGTACAGATCAAAAAATAGGTGCACTTGTATGAAATAGAAACGGTAATTATTAAATGCTCCTCATAGATTTGTTCTGTACAGATCAAAGGAATAGGTGCACTCGTATGAAACAGAAATGGTAACTATTAAATGCTCTTCATAAAGTTGTTCTGTACAGATCAAAGGAATAGGTGCACTCGTATGAAATAGAAACGATAATTATTAAATGCTCCTCATAAAGTTGTTTTGTACAGATCAAAGGAATAGGTGCACTCGTATGAAATAGAAACGATAATTATCAAATGCTCCTCATAAGGTTGTTCTGTACAGATCAAAGGAATAGGTGCACTCGTATGAAATAGAAACGATAATTATTAAATGCTCCTCATAAAGTTGTTCTGACAAGATCAAAGGAATAGGTGCACTCGTATGAAATAGAAACGGTAATTATTAAATACTCCTCATAAAGTTGTTTTGTACAGATCAAAGGAATAGGTGCACTCGTATGAAATAGAAACGATAATTATTAAATGCTCCTCATAAAGTTGTTTTGTACAGATCAAAGGAATAGGTGCACTCGTATGAAATAGAAACGATAATTATTAAATGCTCCTCATAAAGTTGTTTTGTACAGATCAAAGGAATAGGTGCACTCGTATGAAATAGAAACGATAATTATTAAATGCTCCTCATAAGGTTGTTCTGTACAGATCAAAGGAATAGGTGCACTCGTATGAAATAGAAACGATAATTATTAAATGCTCCTCATAAAGTTGTTCTGACAAGATCAAAGGAATTGGTGCACTCGTATGAAATAGAAACGGTAATTATTAAATGCTCCTCATAAAGTTGTTTTGTACAGATCAAAGGAATAGGTGCACTCGTATGAAATAGAAACGATAATTATTAAATGCTCCTCATAAAGTTGTTTTGTACAGATCAAAGGAATAGGTGCACTCGTATGAAATAGAAACGATAATTATTAAATGCTCCTCATAAAGTTGTTCTGACAAGATCAAAGGAATTGGTGCACTCGTATGAAATAGAAACGGTAATTATTAAATGCTCCTCATAAAGTTGTTTTGTACAGATCAAAGGAATAGGTGCACTCGTATGAAATAGAAACGATAATTATTAAATGCTCCTCATAAAGTTGTTTTGTACAGATCAAAGGAATAGGTGCACTCGTATGAAATAGAAACGATAATTATTAAATGCTCCTCATAAAGTTGTTCTGTACAGATCAAAGGAATAGGTGCACTCGTATGAAATAGAAACGATAATTATTAAATGCTCCTCATAAGGTTGTTCTGTACAGATCAAAGGAATAGGTGCACTCGTATGAAATAGAAACGATAATCATTAAATGCTCCTCATAAAGTTGTTCTGACAAGATCAAAGGAATAGGTGCACTCGTATGAAATAGAAACGATAATTATTAAATGCTCCTCATAAAGTTGTTCTGTATAGATCAAAGGAAGAGGAGCACTCGTATGAAATGTTTCTCATAAAGTTGTTCTGACAAGATCAAAGGAATAGGTGCACTAGTATGAAATAGAAACGGTAGTTATTAAATGCTCTTCATAAAGTTGTTCTGACAAGATCAAAGGAATAGGTACAGAACAAAGGAAGAGGTGCACCCTTACATGTATGAACAAGAAATAGAATTTATGGAATGCTCGTTGTCAAACTGTTTTGTACAGAAAGTTGCTTTGTATATATCAAAGGAAATTGTGCTCTCGTATGAAACAGAAACAGTAATTGTCGAATTTTCCTCGTAAAGACGGTCTGTACAGAACAGAGGAAAAAACTAGAAACGGTGATCATTGACTGATTATCGTAAAGTTGTGCAGTGCTGTACAGAACAGCGGAAGAGGTGCACTCGTATGAACTAGGAGCAATAGTTATCGAATTGAACGATCCTCTAAAGTTGTTAAGAAGAGGTTTGTTTGTGTTGAGGTTTTACGGCCCAGTCAACCCAATGGGGTCATGTTGAGCGCAGTCAGTTTACCTAACCACACGTTTACTGGGCAGGCTTAGTCCTCTAAGCGGTTTACCAGTATTGTGCACATTCTTTCGGCAGAAACTGACAACTGCCCTTCTTGAATCAGCGGAAGGGAGAGAATGACCGTAGAAAATATTTCATGATCAATCTCCACGAAAGAATGTTGCCGACCTCGGCGGGGGTTGAACCCGCGACCTCCTGGTCTCCAGTCGGACGGCGCATCCAACTGAGCCACCGAGGCCGGCATTTAAGAAGAGGTGTACTCGCCATGAACTAGATCTAGAAATTATTGAACGGAGTTCTAAAAGTTGTTCGGAAGAGGTTCACTCGCACGAACTAGTAATTGATCCTTTATTGTTGTTTAGAAGAGCTGCTTTGGCATGAACCAGAAACAGAACATACACAAATATCCTCTAAAGATGTTGAGAAGAGATGCACCCGAATGACCTAGGAATAGAAATTACTGAACGATCCTCTAAAGTTGTTCGGAAGAGATGAACTCACATGAACTTAACATAGAAATTATTGAACGATCCTCTGAGGTGAACTCACATGAACTAGAAATGGAAATTATTGAACGATCCTCTAAAGTTATTCGGAAGAGATGTACTCGCATGAACCAGAAACAAGCGCCTTGGAAACTGAATCATATTATTTAAGAGGCACTGTGTGGTGCATATTGAACTTGAAAAGAACTTTTAAGTAATTTTATTACTGTAAGCCGGTGTCTGTGTTTCGTTTCCTGGCTGCTTGGATTTCCTTTAAAAGGTTCTCAGGAACGCATTTTCTCTGCGCAATAGTTAGGATTTACTAATTGGAAGAAAGGTAAGAGGTTGAGTTAGGATGTTGTTCTTAACACATAGCATGCTGAGTAAAATTTCCAGCTGATGACATTTTGAAATATTTTTCTCATTTTCCCTAGAAAATATACTTTGGCATTTCATGCAAACTGTCTCCTTAGGAGCTTATTTTCTGAAAAAAAAAATATTTTCTGGAAAAAAAAATAGAAAAATATCATCAGTTTGCCATATGCTGAATCAGCCTAGAGAGTGGTAAAGGTTAAAGTATTTGTTTGTTTTTAGGTTTTACGGCCCAGCCAACCCAATGGGGTCTTGGTGAGCGCGGTCAGTTTACTTAAATCACACGTTTACGGGACAGGCTTAGTCCTCTAAGCGGTTAACCAATATTGTGCCCATTCTTTCGCCAGAAACTGACAACTGCCTTTCTTGAATCAGCGGAAGGGAGAGAATGACCGTAGAAAATATTTCATGATCAAATCTCTACGAAAGAATGTTGCCGATTCGGCAGGGGTCGAACCAGTCGGACGCGCATCCAACTGAGCCATTGAGTACAGCAAGAGATACATGTATTATTGTGCCACGATGTCAGAAAACGTGCTTTCGGACATGTGTGCAAAGTGAAGATTCAGATCAGCCTGCGCATTTGGAACAGTCTGATCAGAATCTTCACTGGGCATATTTTTGATAGCCAATAATGTAAAGTTTCCTCAAGACAACGAAGAGTCTGGTCTGTCTGCTCGGACGCGCATGCTGATCTGAGTCTTCGTTTGGCGTTTACTGACGTGGCGCTATTAGTTAATTATTTATTTATTGGATTTAATCCATTGTATACTGAATAGACTCTCCCGCAATATATATTGGAAGAGTGCTATTTCAATTTTAGGTAAGTCCAGCTATGAGATTTACATATTCCTAGAGAAAAAAAAAAGGTTAAACTATTTGCAAACAGTGGAGACCCAGATCAGACGCCGCGTTCTGCGGCGTCTGATCTGGGTCTGCACTGTTTACCAATTACCCTTTACGGGTTTCCCGACTACAATGGGTTAAGCCCATATGTGAAATAGTGGTTAGCAAAACGGACAGATACTACGAATCGGTAAAACAAGTGTTTTGATGTATTCAAGCAAATTTTGCAGATTTTCAGTTAAATCTTATCAGTTCTTTATTTTACAGCCCCGCCAAATTCCCTTGGCTAAAGGATCAGATAAATAAGTTATATACTTATTTCTTAAACACACAATATCTGTTTTCTCGGTACGAGGCGTTTCTAATGAGTTACCCACAACATGTTTCCACGGAGAAAAAAAAAAAAAAAAAAAAAAAAAATTCAGCCAGCGCACGACAAAACCTATAATAACACTTGTGCGATCAGCGAAGACTCAGATCAGCCTGCGCATCCGCGCAGTCTGATCGGTGTCTTCGCCGATTGCATGTACCTTCTACAGCCTCCGGGCTATCCACAGAGGGATGAACGAGAAACATACCTATATAATTTTGACCCCCTTAAACCCCTTTTTTATATAGTAAAACTCTGGTTTACAGTGGTATACATTATTTTTCTTATCTCTGCTCAAAAACATATATTGTGGGTACTCGATAGAACCGCCTCGCCGAGGCGGTTCTAACGAGTACCCACAATTTATGTCTTTAGCAGAAATACGAAAAATATCAGAGTTTTTCATCCGAGAATCTTTCGGTTTTTTAGGGGTGAAATTTTCTATATATTTGAATAGAATTATTTTCGTATTGTCTATAGCTCTGGAGCCTAACAAGCATTAATTTCACATAACGTAATGAGAGGCGGTTGTAAACCCGGTTGACGTATGACCTGACGATCAGAACAGCTTGAACAATCAGTACTTGATATAAAACAAGGACTATTTTACCTTGTGCAAACTTAATAATTAAATACTTCAGGTAATAAAAGTCGGCTGCAGTATGGCTCATAAATTGATGGAAAATCAATTCTTTCTTGCACGGGAAATTAACACTTACCATGCTATGGGCAAATTCAGCAGACGACAAGGTGATGATATTTTCTCTTATATTCCGAAGGATTCGTGTAAATTGTCCCCACTGGAGATAATTTGCATACAATGTTAAAACCTGTTTTCTGGAAAATAAAAATTAAGAAAAATATTTCAATATGACGTCTGATGAAAATTTTACTCAGAGTGCTAAGCTTTAAAACACTGATTTTCGTTTCGTAATTTCGATTTAATTCAAGTCTGTAACGAAAGATGGCAATAATGAACTGAAAACACATGCTGGGTAGAATTTTCAGCAGACGACATATTGAAATATTTCTTTTTTCATTTTTCCAAGAAAACCGGTCTTGTCATTTAATGCAAATTGTCTTCAATGGAGACAATTTGCATGAACTTCCAAATCCTCATCATGAAAACATGCCTATATAATATTGACCCCCTTAAACCCCACTTTTATATAGTAAAACTGGGGTTTACAGGGGTATACATTATTTTTCTTATTTCTGCTCAAAACACAGATTGTGGGTACTCGTTAGAACCGCCTCGCCGAGGCGGTTCTAACGAGTACCACAATCTATGTTTTGAGCAGACATATTAAAAATATCAGAATTTTTTATCTGAAAATTTTCAGTTTTTAGAGGTGAAATTTTCTATATATTTGAATAGGCGTGTTTACGTAATGCTGCTTTCCGAAAAAAAAAAAAAAAAAAAAAAAAAAAAAAACATCATAAGTTTGTTGTCTGCTAAATCAGCCCAGAGAATGGTAAAGGTTAAGGGAAAATGAATAAACTTTCAGGAGAGGTACATGTAACTCTAGACTGGCTCCAGTCTCAAGTGACTAAATATTTTTCCCATAATCCTGTTTGATAATCCACTAAAATAAAACCCAAAAAATATCATGACTATAAAGGCTGGTCACTAGGGACCAGCCTTTATCGTCATGATATGACTAGTTTTCATTCAATGGATTAATGAAAAGGGTTATAAAAAAAAATATTTTGTCACTATAGACTGGAGCCAGTCTAATGTAACTCAGTCAAAATAGGTTTTACTTCTATTCTGAAAATGAGTCTTCTTCATAAAGAAACAGCTTGTACGCCTTAAAAAGGGATTCGTGTACAGAAAAACAAACAGCAAGCCACAACATGTCTCCCTTGTAAAATATACAGACTCAATGAGATTGAGTCTGCTGGTTTCGTTTGTTTGACGTGTTTTTGCTCCCAAATGATTCCCCATTCAGATCTTCAGCTGGTATTAAGTGTCGTGTGGCGGCCGTAGCTGGTCTCTCCGTTACTTCACTATTGTCATCTGCTGATTTAGACTACAAAGTGCTAATGCATACAATGCACGTGGAACGGAACACTAATGTGAGAGACTTCTAATAGACTGATACAGTCGACTCTCGTTATCGCGACTTCGCTTATCTCGAATAACCGCTTATCTCGAAGTGAAAAGCTGGTCCCTGTTTAAACATGAAAATCTAACAATAGGTATCAAAATATTGTGGGAAAGAGGAGAAATTGCTCCTAAGGAGCAATTTCTCCTCTTTTCCTCAATATTTTCAATATACCACTTAATTCAGGAGTCAAGTCACATATTCATTTGTAAAATATGGTTGTTTGATTTGTTTTTCCTCAACTCTGCAAATCTGATAAGTCGAGGTACGGATATCTCGAAGTAATTCAGAGAGTCTTTTGGACTTAATGCAGTTTTACGCAAGTCATTCCATTCAAAAGTTTAGTAAGGGATATTGACATATTTTCAAAGGATGCAACTTTCAACATTGTTTTAGCCCCTCCCCACCCCTCTTCCTGGGAGCACACTCTTTCCTAATAGAGTAGACCCCATTCAGAAAGGGCTTGACGTGCAGTAAAAAGCAAACGGGAAGTCACAAAAGCTGTCTCCGCTAGCGAAAATGGCGAAAAATCTACCAAGTGTATCCCGACCCTTTAATATTCCATAGGCGTAGCGCTCATTACGCACATGTGCGTAACATGCGTAAGAAAATATTTATGAAAAAGTGGCATTAACATAAAATAATGTGCTTCTTAACCATAGGGCCTACTCTTAAATGAAAGAATTTGTTCCCTATGGGAGCAAATTCTTTCCTTTAAGAATAGCCCCTATTTTGAAAGCGAGATCTACGCATAATTTTCATTTTTTTCAATATATATATAGTGTGTCAAGTTGGCTTGAGATTCGCAGCTTGGATTATCTTTTTGCCCAATCATAGCCGTTACTTTACTATACTTTACTACTGCGGAATAAATCGAATACCAAAATCCATACTTCAAACTCCAAGCCAACTTCATACACTTGTATACATATAGTTCGTCTGTCATTACTGACAATGACCAATCTTGATCAGATGTGTGAAGTGTTATTGTTTGTGTGTTCTAAGATGGCTGATGAGACCAATCTTAGCTCTAAACTGCCTGTTACAGATAGAACAAGAGAGGTCTGAGGAAGAAAGCTCTGTTGGTGATGCCTTAGCTCTGGCTTTCCGCTGAGTACGTTTTCTGCTGGGCTTCGCTGATACTTTTTGCTTCGTATTCACCAGTACCTCTTCTTATTAGGCCTCGCCACTTTGCTCGATCCTGTTCAATCTGTTCCCATGACTCTGTTGGTATACTGAAGTCTTGAAGGGAGGCTTTGAGAGTATCCTTGTTTCGCTTTTTCTGACCACCATGGGAGCGTTTTCCGACTTGCAGTTCTCCGTAGAGACTTTCTTTGGCAAACGTTCATCAAGTATTATGATAACATGGCCCGTCCATCTTAACTTGGCCAATTTTAGAAGAGTATGTACACTCTGCATTCCTGCCCTTTTCAGGACTTCTGTGTCTGGAATCCTGTCTTGTCACTTGATCTTTAGAAGTTTTTTAAGACAGCTTGTATGGAAGTGGTTCAGTCTTTTGGCATGCCACTGGTAAACTGTCCAAGATTTAAATGCGTTTAATAGTGTTGACAGCACCGCAGATCTGTAGATTTTCAGCTTTGTGTCAAGTCTGATTCCAATTTGATCCCAAATACTTCCACATAGTCAGCCAAAGCTGTACTAGCTTTGACAATTCTGGCATTGACTTTATCATCAATATGCACAACTCTAGATAATATCCCAGTCAGCATTCTACGTAAATCTATATCGAGCCGTCATCGGCCCGTCAGGGTAGCTGACGGGCCGATGACGGCCCGATGTAGATTTACGTAGAATGCTAGCTGGGATGCTTCCAAGGTAGGTGAACTTGTCTACCACTTGCACTCGTTGACCTTTCACTGTGATGGTAGGCGCCTTGTAAGGCTTTCTAGGTGCTGACTGATATACCACCTCAGTCTTTTTGATACTTTGTCCACACCTTTTTACATCTTTTCTATCGGAGCAGTCTTTGTCATCTCATCAGCAAAGAGGAACTCTGTCTGCACCTTGGATTTAGCTTGCAACCTTCTTAGGTCGAAAAGCTTCGTATTAAAGCGATACCTAATAGGTATACCTTTGTCACCATCCTGGAAAGCATCTGTGAGCATGGCAGGAAAGATCATACTGAACAGTGTTGGAGCTAGAACACAACATTGCTTAACCGCATTTATCACAGGGAATGGTTCAGAAAACTCGCCATCATTTTTGTTCCCTTACAAGCATACCATCGTGGATCTGCCACACTATTGTTATGAACTTGGCAGTACAGCCAAACTTTGCCATATTTCTCAAAGTCCCTCACGACTGACTGTGTCAAATGCTTTGGAATTTCGACAAATGTCATATAGAGGTCCACATTCTGTTCCTGTCTTGAAGCTTTCTTGCTGTGAAGATCATGTCAACTGTTCCTCTGTCCTTCTTGAATCCACACTGGCTTTCTGGTAGAAGCCCCGACTGTTCAAGTTGTTCATTCAATCGATTTAGTAGGACCCTAGCAAGGCTCTTCCCAGCATTTGACAATAAAGAGTTGCCCCGATGATTGTCACAGACTTGAGGATTCCCTTTCCGTTTGAATAGGTGGATAATTGTTGCATCCTTGAATTCTTGAGGGATGGCTTCTTTTCTCCACATAATGTGAAATAACTCTGTCAGTTTCTCTGCAACTGGAGGACCTCCTGCTTTGTAGATCTCTGCAGGTATTGCATCTGATCCTGGAGCCTTGCCAGATGACAGGAATTTTATTGCTTTCGCTGTTTCAGACACGGTTGGGAGCTCATCAAGCAACGGATTACATTCCACCTGTGGTAGTCTGTTGATACCTTCTTCATTGATAGATGATGGTCGATTAAGGACACCATCAAAGTGTTCAGCCCATCTTTTCAAGATAGCTTCTTTGTCAGTCAGAAAACCAGTTCCATCTGCGTTAAGGAGAGGAGTGGTTCCTGAGCTCTGGGGATCATATGTTGTCTTATGTGCATTAAAGAACTTCTTCATATCCTCTCTAACTGCACATAGTGCAGCGAATAAGTGTGGAATTTCATCTAAATAGTTCATTTTGTGATACAAGCATGAAATTTCTACCAAACCACTACCGGGTATAGTGGGTTTGAATAAAAATGTTGGCCGCCGGCAATTCGTCCATTTATAAGATGGCCGCCATATTTTTAAATTACACCCCTTTCAGCGCTATGAATTTCAAAAAAACGTTACCCCATAGTTGCCAAATAATGTGTTACATGACCAAACGAATATATTTTTATCTTCTTGACAGTTTATTTCAAATACATTTCTATATATCTGACATTCATCCAGTAATTTTTTTTACCATTATAACACATGTAAAAACGTCTACGTTGATGGGCGTAGACACTGTTTTGATTGTACGCCACATATTGCTCTGAGAAGGTTTGAAGAGACTTCAAATCTTGTTTGTGATGTTGAATCGATTGGTTTTCGTGTGATTATTATTGTTTCATTATTCGTATTCGCAATACTTTCACTAATATTGTAAAACGACGGCGTCCGATTTGTGTCTATACTATTTGCCAATGTCCTGTTTATGACCTATTCGAGGTTTATAACCTATTTTGGTCTAGTTTGCGCCAAGGTATATGTTTTCTGACGCTGAATACATTAAGCATATGATGAATTTAGTGCCCAGCAGATACATGCCGTTGTATCGTCTATACAACGTCGCCTCAACGTCGATGCAACGTCATGACGTTGCATCGACGTTGTGGCGACGTTGTATAAACGTCATGTGTTCGCTGGGTGGGTATTTCCCTTTAAGATACAGAAGTTTTGAAACGTGCCGTGATATCTCTGGAATTTTATAAGCTGTTGTTTGTACTTTTCTAAAACAAGGCCGATGCTATCTTCAAGATATCTTTATCAGTATGATGATGAGATACCAACAACAACAGGTGTCCCAATCTTGTTTTTGTTTGTATGTTTTGACAGAAACAGTGCCAATGAACTGCTAAATAATACTTGTTGGATATTCCAGTTTGAAGACAAGTATTGTGTAGGTGACATATAAGTAGGACTCTCTCAATTATACAATGTGTTCATATTCATTTATTATGATAATTAACTTTCATCCATGAGTTTCTGAAGTGGACTAGCCCATCCTTGAATTTGGACTTGTCCACTGATGCAAATAGGGGCTTCAGTTAAAACACTAAAACAGAACGGCAGACAGTGAAGATGCTGATGAGACGACTCGTTACAAGCCGTCTCATCTGGATCGACACTGTTTGCATAAATATCTATTTTGGTATGCCGGGTTGAAAGTGTCAACTTTTAACAAAGCAGTTGTTAAGGAATATTTCTTGATAATTCTGGTATAATTTTCTCAAGTTCTCTTTAAAATATAGGTTGTGAGTACTCATTAGAACCGCCTCGCTAACGTCATGATACAACTTTCTTACAGTACTGTTTTAAATCCCATCTCATCTCGCAGCCTCGACCTGGTTCAGATTAATGAGCCCGCGAATGACGAAACTACAAAATGGCATGTGCGCTCAGCGAAGACACAGATCAGCCTGGGCATCCGCCCAGTCTGATCATAGTCTTCGCTGTGCGCTCAGTAGGTAGCTAAGAACCCAAGCTTTCTCATGCGGACAGCGAAGACTCTGATCAGACTGAGCGGAAGCCAAGGCTGATCTGAGTCTTCGCTGGGCGCATATGCCATTTTGTAGGTTTTGTCATGCGCTGGCTCATCTATAATGGCATTATAACTGTCACATTATTATTGTTATTATTATTATTATTATTATTATTATTATTATTATTATTATTGAAGACGATGTTGTTGTTCTGTATCCACGAACGTGAAGAAAAACAACAAAAAAAAAAAAAAAATAAATAAATAAAAATAGAAAATAAAAAAAAATACTGTTGTACGTTTTGTGATCTGTGGAGAAGGTGTTCTGGGTTATTAGGTCCCTTCAACGATATTTCAGTTACAAAGGGTCGGTGGTGTGTGTACATGTATGTGCACATATTTATAGAGTTTCTTCCATGAACATTCCATACACATTTGATGCCGCTGTATATTAACCCATTTAATCCTAGCGTCCCTTTTGTGGGACATAGGCAAACACTGCAGACCCAGATCAGACGCAGCATGATGCGGCGTCTGATCTGGGTCTGCACTGTTTGCTTACAGGAATTTCAATTACAAATAGAACAAAAATGAAACAAATACACCCGACACCCCGTAAAAGGCAAATGAACACATCCAATGTATACGGATGAGAAAGTCTTTTGGACGTATTTGGGTTTATAAGCGCATATCAGTCCAATTGAAAGGGAAATCAAAGTACTGGCAGCACTGGTGCGTCGATTGTCTCTGAGTGTAGGACGGGAAAATGGTCTTGAACGGGGTAAGGCTGTTTCATGTAAACCTTGACTTCCTGTAGTTTAAGCAAACAGTGTAGACCGTGATCAGACGCCGACTGATCTGGGTTTGCACTGTTTGCCAACGTCCGCAATGTCCATGCTCTATCAACAGCACCTTGACGTCACAGCGACAAGAATAGCGCGGCTATAAATAACCATTGCCTGGATTTTGTCTAACGCGCGGTTTGATTATATTGGTCAATAATAATCAGGTGGTCAGCTACCTTAAGGAAAGTTAGGCGTTTATTATACTATGGTTCGATTATAAACAATCGATACCTGAAAGGGGAATAACATGACATGAACATTCAGCATCGCTTTTCATCGGGAATTACTCTTAAATCATTATATCCGCCAGGGAACAAATTCTGTCCTTGCAGAGTAGCCCGTGTTAAGTTGATTTCAAATCCAAGGAACGCAACAATTTTTCAAAATGGCGACAAAATCAGCCAGGTGTACTTTTTCACTTAAACAATCCTAGATACGTCTTGTTTTATAGAGCATGAGTCCCTGGTTATAAGACGCGCCAGACAAATGACTGGCAATGTTTTCAAATTACTGCGATTATACGTTAGAAAGTGAGAAAACAGCCAGTCACTTGTCCAAAAATAGACGCTTTAGTTGATGTATGCCAGTTGCCTCCACCCACCAGTACATGTATAGATTATTGCACAGTTTTAAATTTCTAGCCGTCAGGCGAGAAATTTAAAACTATGCAATAACCTATTTGTCGCAATAATTACTATAACTTTTACCTCACAGATATCATAATGAGACTAATCACAGTATACACCGATCATGTATTTAATCAAGGATATCACATTTCATTTTATGGCCTATTGCGGCAAGTAGACCTACTGTCCATGTTGATATACAGTCGACTCTCGTTATCTCGAATTCCAAGGGACTCACTGAAACACTTCAAGATATTCGTATCTCGACATATCAGAGTTGAGGGTGTTAAGGAAAACAATAAATTGAACAACCACATTTAACAAATGAATATGTAATTTGACTCCTGAAGTTAGAAATATATATATAAAATAATGTGGAACAGAGGAGAAATTGCTCCTTAGGAGCAATGTCTCCTCTTTTCCACATTATTTTGTTATCTATTATCATAGTTTCATGTTAAAACATGGACCAGATTTTTACTTCGAGATAAGCGGTAATTCGAAATAAGCGTGTTCGAGATAACGAGGTTCGACTGTATATAATAACTCAATTTATTTTGGAGACCCACAAAAGGGTAAATGGCAAGCAGTGCAGACCCAGATCAGATGCCGCATTCGGCGGCGTCTAATCAGGGTCTCCACTGTTTGCAAGTCGTATAGCTTTTCTTGGAATATCTAAATTACATAGCCTGACATACCTAAAATTGAAATTCGACTATTCCAGTATATTGTATGGGGAAGTTTATTCATTCAAAAAGGGGTTAACAGACACATGTACCTGTTTTATGTAGGCTATGGGCTACCATAGCATTATCTGATATATTTCATACATTTTTGAAATAATCCCAAGGTTCATAACTTTTTTTTCTATCCTAAACCTACTGCACTATTACTTAAGTTATACGTCTAATAAAATATGTACGAGGACAAAAGAAAAAAAAAAGAAAGAAAGAAAGACACTTTGGAATATCTTATGAAACTGAATTCATATAAAATCAGAACAGCTTACTGGTATCCTCTCATTCAAGAGGAATTAATACACTTTCAAGGCAGGTGATCCTGTCACAAATTCATTTATTTTGCTTCCCTTTTGAGATAGGATCTACCCTAAAAGGAAAGAATTTGCTCCCAAGGAGCAAATTCTTTCCTTTTTAGAGTAGACCCTGTCTCAGAGGGGGCTTGGTGTGTAGGAAAGCAATCAGGAAGTCACAAAAGTTGTCTCCCTTTTAAAATTGCAGGATATCTTCTAAGCTATCCAGTCCCCTTAAAGTAAAGGGCAAGAACATATTATGTTTGTTCGGAACGGATGCGTTACACACACTCATGTGAAAATTCCTATGAACATTAAGGCAAATGACTAGTATGATTGTATTGCTGAAAAACACTGGCTTCCTCAATTTCCTTACCACTTGAAATCATTCTTTTCACACATTACAAATGCATTCTGTATGTTTGAATTGTCAATCCATTTACAACAATTAACGATAATGCGATTTCAGAGCCTATTGTATTAATGTGATTTCAATTTAATTGTATAACATTACGGTAAAATTGGTATTGATTCTTACCCATGACCAAAATATTGGCAATGGTCATAAGTATTGCCCATGGCCGTAGGAGTTTACCCATGGGAAACCGATGTTTACGTTAACAAATAGAGGGTTGGGCTCCCATTAAACAAGGTTAAGAACCAATATTTTACAGTTGACTGTTCTAAGATGGCGTATCTGTTGCATTTACTCTTCGCTTGCTCGTTCTGTAGTCGAAGAAGTGTTGTTGTTTTGTGTTGTCATTTCATTTTACTTAACCATGTATCTGACGCCTTGGAAGGGCTATTCTGTGATTGTTTTTTTTTTCTTTTTATACTGAACTGTACTTGGCAGGGGCTTAACTTGACATGGATAGTACATGACATTAGTTTGTAGTACTTGACATGGACTGTACTTGACAGGGACGTAACTTGACATGAGTAGTACATGACCTATTTTCGTAGTACTTAACACGGACAGTACTTGACAGGGATTGTACCTGACAATGGTAATATATAGCATAGATTCTTTTGTAGTACTTGACATGGACAGTACTTGACAAGGATAATACATGATACATGGCATGTAGTTTTTGTAGTACTTCGCTTGGACAGTTATTGACATGACAGTACTTGACATGGTTAGTACATGGCGTGACAGGGACAGTACTTGACATGGACGTACTTGACAGGAACAGTCAAAAACGTTAATTTCCTAAGTCGTTCAGGAAGGTGTCTGGATTTTATGAATTGTCGCTGTAACAGTTGTGGTTATTATGCCAGCTATGCCCCTCAGTGGATACGGTTATTTTATTATGAAGACAATAACTTCTGTGGATATGACCAGTACGAATGCCAGAAGACATCTGATCTCTTGTAGACTTAAAACAAGAGCCCTTATACGGTACTACAGACATGAGCGCCCAGCAAAGACTCAGATCTGATCAGTCTTTGGTGGGCGCTCTTTGCATAGCCAATGAGTCAATGGCTCCTCATGCGGACAACGAAGGTTCAGATCAGACTGTGCAGCTGCGTAGGCTGATCTGAGTCTTCATTTTGCGCATATGTCCGAAGGTGCATTTTCTCGTGTTGTGACAGACATATTGGATTCCACGGATAAGCCGATTTGCAGACAGTCTGATTGTTGCACAATTTATGTTTGAAATTACTGCTCTCTAGAGCCTAGCATGTCTGATTTATAAGATAAGTTCAACTGGAAGGAACGCAACGCTACCAGGGCCCGGTTGTTCAAAGCATCGTTAGCTTAACGAGCTCGTTAAGGGCCATTTCGTTAACTGTTTTAGCAGATTCAATATACAATTTTCTGAAATTTAATGCTGAAAAAATGTGAGTAGCTTTTGCAATGCAAAAGCTACTCACATTTTTTCAGCAAAAAATTTCAGCGTATTTGCGTATCACTTGATGTAAATTTTAACGAATCGTTAACTAACGATGTCGTTAGCTTTGAACAACTGGGCCCTGATCATTAGACTGGTTCCATTCGTTTCTGCATTTGTCTAGATAGAGGCTGAAGACAGACTGCCCGATCGTATGCATGCAAAATTCATAGAGACGAACCAACTTGCGCATGCGCACAGGCTGTTTAGCGTGGTTTCTGCTAAACGTTGTAAACTATGCATACTAAGTATATGTATATACACAGAATGGCCTACAGCTTATAGGTGCAGATCCACACCAACCTCATGTACAAAAAATATACTTTTTCCTTGTTCTGTTTAGGTTAGGATTAACCAGTCAGCAAGAATTAAGTTCATTTTAAATGTCAAATAAAAGTATTCTTAAATGCCAAACGGTCACTCCGCCCGTCTGCGTAGCCTGACATGAGCCCATGTGTTGTCAACATACAATATTCAAGTCTTGAAAACTGTATACATATGAGCCGGGATACATCTTTTTCTACAATATCACATGTCTGACCAGCGTAGACTCAAATCAGCCTGCACATCCACACGTGATAGGCAAAACCTCTGCCGTCCGTCCAAAGCAAGCTTGGATGCTCTGCTAACCATAGAGCGCAAAGCAATGACGTGGACATGCAATCTTGTAGATAATGCTGTGTTACCCCAGCGGGCACATGACGTTAATACAACGTCGCCTCAACGTCGATGCAACGTCATGACGTTAAGGCGACGTTGCATTCACGTCATGTGCCCGCTGGGACGACTCATATGTAACGAAGGGCGTAGGCCTTAATCAGAAAACGCGCATGCGCAAACCGATCTGCGCCTGCGCATTTCGCATATCGGATAAGTTACCTTTTAGCTTGACCAGGCTTGTATCTTCAACATCCAGCAGTTGCCTGTTGGATGTTTACTATGTCTGCCAGGTAACAATGCATGAATCTGTTTTTCGTCTGATAAGATTTAGATGATAGCAGATTGATTCTGGCAGACTAGACGGAAGAGTATGGTTAACGCTTAGCACTCTGGGTAAAATTTTCAGCAGACGACATTTTAAAATACTTTTCTTATTTTTTTCCAGAAAACAGTATTTGACATTTCATGCAGATCGTCTCCAATCGATGGAGACAATTTGCATGAAATGTCTAATCATGTTTCCTGGTAAAAATAAGAAAAATACCAATTTCTCGTCTGCTGAATTAGCCTAGAGAGTGGTAAAGGATTATCCAGTCTATATGTTTTACAATGGTTTGAATCAAGTAAATTTAGAATATAAATGCTTACTGTTGTAAACAAACAATATTAACTAATCACGCAATGTTATCTTAACTATTTCCCCGCTAGTGGCGACCTTCGTCGTCTGCTCGTAACCTTTGCAAACAGTTTGGACCCAGATCAGGGGCCTGATCTGGATCCAAACTGTTTGACTCACTGATGGTATTCCTGAAAGTTGTTTTTTGAAAAAAAAAATTAAAGTTTAAAAACAAAATCCACAGACGACATAAATGCATGCAAAATTGTCCAGCGTGCAATGAAGAACACACACACACACACTCACGCTCGCACCAGCCAGCCCTCAGTTTCAATGGACTGCAGGATATACTTGGTATTTTTTTTTTCTACCATGTTCACAAGGAGCAGGTAAACACCCAGTAAGCATTCTTTATAAATCTATAGCGGGCCGTTATCGGCCCGTCAGGGTAACTGACGGGCCCATAACGGCCCGCTGTAGATTTATAAAGAATGCTAGCTGGGCAGCCTTTATGACTGCCTATTTACTTCGTGGTTTACTAACTTGCATACCAAACTCCTTCTGATAAGCCCAGTGGGCACACAATGTTGAAACAACGTCGATTCAACGTTCATTCAAAATCTTTACGCGACCTTCCAGCCATGACTTGCGAGACAAACAAATGTCAACAAATGGGTAAGTTCTCCTGATTTATTGATTTTAGTCAATTTCATAGACATATTTTGAAAAATCGGACAATGCTCTTCCCAACAACTTTAATTCCTGCGTCGGTAAAGATAGGTATGGATTTGAAAACAAAAACACAGAAAAAAAAAAAAAAAACAAGCGGCAAATTTTGAATTTAATTTCATACAGGGACGGGTAGTTCGATATTCCTGTTTTTTTTTTGTTTTTTTTTTCAGTGCAAAATGAAGGTACTTTCAGCTATCTTTGCTACGAAATACTTATTTAACATATCAGATAAGACGTACTGCAACCTACGTCTACGTTGAAATACATAAGATGCTAAATTTCCCAAGCGTTTGTTCCGGGGACTGAAATATTTGTGCCGAATATGACTTACGTCTCCGGGTAAAATTAAATTAATATAAATTTAATAGGTGCTACCTATATCCGTGCGTCCAAATTATCATCACATGCTTCATAGGTGGGTTGGCCAGATCTAACTGAATTTGATTTCAGACCACGCTTGACTTCTGAAGCTGCATGAACTGCGGTCCGTCAACAATATTTCAGTAGTTTAGAGACATTGCCTCCAAATTTGTGGGACTTTCAACCGACCCGATCACATGAATTCAGGTCCTGCTTAGTTACTTGCAGCTCTGCCATGGAGGCTTTAGACAGCCCATCTATTTCGCGGGCCCCGATGGGCGGGGCCATGCTTTCCGAATACCGAAAACTAGCGTATGCCGATGGCAGGTACAACGACAATACACTTTCATGGGCTTACCTGAAATCCATTTTACTGCTTCAGGATTTTTTCTAAAGATTTTTTGACTGTTTGTGCGTTTTTGTCTTTGTTTCTTTTTGGTCTTGTTTTTCATTTTTTTTTTTTTTTTTTTTTTTTTTTTTTTTTTGCAATTCTACATATTATGAAAAGCAGGAAAAAAAACATTAAAAATAACCACAATTTACGCATGTTACGAACCGGTCGAACAAACAGATTATTGTGTCGAAGTTTTTATAGATTATCACGTGAAAAGAGCGTTAAGTCTATCTGTTATTTAAAAATCTACACCAAAGTGTACCGTTTGCATTAAACGAATCATGCTTAGTTTGTAAATAGACGGAGAAATAAAATTCGAACTGGAGACAAAATTCAAAATGGCGGCGATCGCAAATTTTGTCGGCTGACGTCATGTCTCGTGATTCAACCCCTTGCAATTGGAATACTTGGCGTTATTGGCTGTTTTGTTGCTATTATCGGCACGGCCGCCGTGTCAATAGCCTCTGTCAAATCACGGAACGCTTATTGTTTTTCAGGATAAGCACCGAACCACCCAAGCGTTTGTTGGACCATCACAGTTTTGGTCACACACATCACTGGTCACATAGTTAGTCTATAGTAGTGCGTCTGCACGCCGAACCGCTTCGCGGTTCCGGTTGGGCGCACTTAAAAATTAGCCGCTTGGTTTTTCAAGCCCACATCTACTTTTTCCGCGTTTTGCGGCGTCTAATCTGGGCCTGAACTGTTTGCTCAGGCGTGTCCGACTAAATGTTTTGGGTAAAAAACATATTCATAATCAGTACGTCTGCTGTTAACTAGCACAAACAAACCTATCTATGAGGAAAACAAACATGTTTTGCTGAAAGGTGAACCAAATCACCTGTATGATTCATAATTTCGTATCCTGGATAAAGCGAATGTTATTGCTAAGGTTATAGGCATTGTGTTATTGCGTTTTTTTTTTCTGCCCTTGGTAACAATTACCCTCTGACACACTTGGACCAACATGCACATCGACAAAATTGGTGCTGCGGTTTGAACAATGCGCATTACGTTAATACACATATGTAAAAAGTGTATTTGTACGTAACGCCTATGTGTAATGGGCATTTCTAAGGCATCGCTCTGCACATCACGGAAACATGCCTATATAATTTTGACCCCGTAAACCCCACTTTTATATAGTAAAACTGGGGTTTTCAGGGGTATGCATTATTTTTCTTATTTCTGCTCAAAAACATAGACTGTGGGTACTCGTTAGAACCGCCTCGCCGACAATCTATGTTTTGAGCAGAGATATGAAAAATGTCAGAGTTTTTTATCTGAAAATTTTCAGTTTTTGGAGGTGAAATTTTCTATATACGAGTATTTGAATGGGTGTGTTTTCGTAATGATGTGGATGGTGCGCTTTTGTTCACTCATAATGTATATAATTTTTCTTACTTCTCAACGAAAACATGTTGTGGGTACACATTTGAAGCGCCTCTCGGTGTACCCACAGTGTATATTTCGTGGATAAATAAGAACACTATTTAAAAAGACATTCCTTTCATCTAGAGCTAAGCAAACCATGACATTTCAACTATGTAATAATGAGAAAAGGCTTATCAGATTCATTTTTTCACGCTCTACGTTAGCCAAACATCCAAACTTTCTATAGACGGACGACAGATGTTCTGCTTAGAATCTGTGGATGCACCGGCTAATATGAGTCTTCGCTGGATGCGCACGCAATCTTGTTGGAAATACTGTGTCCCGGCTCATTATCTAGATTGTTCTATATTTAAAATGCTGCACCTCTGCGTGGTAGAAGCATACAGTGTGATCAACAAAAGGTGGCTCTTTCTTTCTTCCTTTTTCTTATATTTTTTTCATTCTTTCTTTCTTTCTTTCCTTCTTTTTTCTTTCTTTCTTCATTTATTTATTTAATTATTAATTTACTTATCTATTTATTTGTGGCTCTTTCTTTCTTTCTTTCTTTCTTTCTTTCTTTCTTTATTTATTTATTTTTTTATTTATTTATTTATTTGTTTATTTATTTATTTCTATCTCATGTTCTTGAACTGACCTCAATCCATTCTACTTCCCCATCAACAATTAAGGCTCTGCATATTGGGTAAAAAAACAGCAGACTTTTTTAAATATTTTTCATAGATTTCCCAGAAAACGGGCTTTGACATTTATGCAAATTGTCTAGAAATAGGCTCTGACAGTTGATGCAAATTGTCTCCTAAGGAGATAATTTGCATGAAATAGCAAAGCCTATTTTCGGGGGAAAAATAACAGAAATATTGTCAATTTGTCGTCTGCTGAATTAGCCCAGAGAATGGTAAACTAAACAATAATGTAGATCTGTGCAGAGATTCTCAATCAGTTATAAATATGTAAATGCAATACATGCCGTATCATAAGCCGTGTCAGAAAAACGTACCTTCTGACATGTGCGCCCAACGAAGACTCAAATCAGCCTTCGCGTCCGCGCAGTCTGATCAGAGTCTTCATTGTCCGCATGAAGAAACTTAACATCCTTGTCTATCCAAAATGCGCTGAGTGAAGATTCAGATCAGACTGCGCGAATGCGCAGTCTGATCTGAATCTTCGCTAGCGCACATAACCAAATGTACATTTTCGGACGTTACGACTCATATGGTTAGCATTGGGACTTGATGATTGCAAAAATCTACGTAGTGTCTCCGCGAGGTCATTAAAAGACAATGGCCTTAGTAAAGAAAAGTAAATGAATCCTTGACCAGAGCTTGTTATTTTCTATCTTCTGTTTTGTATTATATAACAAAAAGGATGCCTGTGACAGAAATGATCTTTGACAACAATGAACAAACTCACAAAACCGAAAACAGATGAAATGTCGAGTTTTCTGGACCAGACTTGCTAGTTTCGACCAATTAGGCCTCATCTTTGACCCTCACTAAATTTTCAAAAGTCCCGAAATGGCCAAAATGATCACAATGACAGAAAATATAAACTTCACTATAGTGAAGTACAGGGGATTTATGGCCGCCACATGACACGCACACTAGTTGTTGTAAAGATAACCATATTTTCTATAATAATAATAATAATAATGATAATAATCAATGCTATATAATAAAGTAGTAGTAATAGTAGTAGTAGCAGTAGTATTGTTACAATAACAATAATATTAATAATAATGATGATAACATTAGGAGTAGTAGTAATAGTTACTGTAGTAATAATATCAGTCTGTGGTCTACTGAATTATCCCAGGGTGTGCTAAAGGTTAAATAAGCCATTTCGTGTTGCTTGGTTGTAGTTATTTTCAGGTCTCCATGAAAGTCATTGCCGGAGTGTGACCTTTCTTGGATCTTGGCAGCGCCGATGTCCTTCCGACACCGTATAATTACTCCTTAAGTAATCGGACAGATAGGCGTGAGCAAACAGTGTAGACCCAAATCAGACGCCGCATAATGCGGCGTCTGATTTGGGTCTACACTGTTTACCCCTCATCTAGCAGTTTTAGAACACATTAACACATAATAAACTAGACTTGTTTAATTTTAAGTATGTTAAGGAATTAAGGTCTCTCTGAATACATATGGTGTATTTCCCTTATTGGAAATGTAGAATAAAATAAAAGGTAGAAAAATACCAGTCAATAAAGAAGAGTCTCAATAAAACCGAGACTCCCATTTTCTATCTGTAACGTGTCCTTTGTGTCCAAAAGCAACCTTTCAAAATTTTATTTTACTTCACTGCAGTTGGTGTTTAGTGCTTTGTGGCGGCGGTAGAACGTCTCACCGTACTTCACAACAGTGCAAATTATATATATATATATATATATATATATATATATATATATATATATATATATATATATATATATATATATATATATATATATATATATATATATATATATATATATATATATTCTTCCTTTGAGATCATTGAGCCCATTGTGGTATCTTTGAAAATGGAGTTCTGTTTATGTATAAGCAAGGAGGCGCAAGCAGTGTTGCAAACTTCATTACTGCTTATGAATAGTCTCAATAAAACTTCCATTTTCAACCTTTCATATTTTTATTTCATTGATTCTGTATATTAGGGATAATGAAACACTCACCTAGTATCGCTTTAAGCAAGACTCCGTTTTCCCATGTAATCTATGATCTCAGTGGGCCCAAAGGACAAGAACAATCTTATAATATCATTAGCGTATTCAAATTTAGGGCGACGTTTCACGACCTCCAGACTGATGTCTGATATTGAAGAACGTGATTGTTTGAACTGCAAATATCATTTTGTAGATTCGCACTGTATCACCAGTGTTGCATCCAAAGAATTTGGCTCGTGGCAATCCAAAAGGGACCTTACAAAGATGTACCGCACATGCGAAGAACGAAGGTTCAGATCAGCCTGCGCATACGGGTAGTCTCATAAGCACCGTCTCTGTTTGCTTAGAGCAAGCCCGATTAGTGTAGAAGCAACTTGACATTACGAAAACACTCATTTTCAAATATAATGAAAATTTCACCACCAAAAAGTTTTAAGATGAAAATTCTAAATATTTTTTATATTTCTGATCAAAACATAGATTGTTGGTATTCGTTAGAACCGCCTCGCGGAGGCGGTTCTAACGAGTACCCACAATCTATGTTTTTGAACAGAAATAAGACAAATAATGTACACCCCTGTAAACCCCAGTTTTACTATATAAAAGTGGGGTTTAAGGGGGTTAAAATTATATAGGTATGTTGAGAACAACGAACACTAAGCTCAGTCTGCTGTTCTCATATTTATGTGAGTTGGCTAATGTAATAATAATAATTTACGCAAGGTACATTTGGCAAATCTGAAACTGTCTATAATTATTTACGCAAAGTACATTTGGCAAACCTGAAACTGTCTGCGTCATTGTTTATGCCAGGCAAAGCTGTAAAGGGATGTTTCACGGTGGTATAGTTGGAGGGGAGATGAGATGCGACGACAATTGTTTTGTTTTCGTGAAGAAATAAAAAAAAATAACAGCTTTTATTGGTTGAAAAAAAATTCGCGCTTGGATATATAGATAATAGATAGATAATGAATTATGAGTTAGACTGGCTCCAATCTCCAGTGACTAAATATTTATTTTATAATCCGCTAAAATAAAAGCAAAATAATATCACAACCATAAAGGCTGGTCTAGTGATCAACCTTTATTATCATAATGCATGTATATTACTTTGGTTTTGTTTTAGTGGATTGTCAAACATGATTATAAGAATAACTTTTTAATCACTGGAGCCAGTCTAGCCATGTCCTGCGCAAAGAAAGAATCGGAACAATTCCGGAATTGTCTTGTCCAAAGTATGAATTCTCAATTAGTTGCGCAATTCCGGCATTATTACGGTACAATTCTAGAACTGTGCAAGGGATTAAAATTTGGCTGGTTAAACATATAGGTAGCCGGTAAAAATCAAACTTTCAGGAAGCTACTGATATACTACTCTCTGTTATATTAAATACAGTCTTGACTGGTGTTCACCGATTTTAACAAAAAAATAAAAAAAAAAAAAAAAAAAAGAAATGCGGCAAAAAAACACTGATCAGTATGCGCATCCGAGTAGTCTGTAAGGAGCCATCGCTGCTGTCGATGAATGTCCTTGGATTTTCAGAAAGGCCTATGGTGCAGCAAAACCAGTTAACATCAAAATATTTACAGTCGAACCTCAATGGCTCGAACATCTTTGGGACCATTGAAATTTGTTCGAAACATGGGTAGTTCGAGCAACTGAGGGTTAATCATGGCGCCAGGTAAGGAAGCAAACAGCGATAATATAGGAAAGTTTTTTTCAATCTTCAATTGAAATAATGGTATGCTGTGTTTACTCATTAGAATCGCCTCAGTGAGGCAATTCTAATGAGTAAACACAACATACAGTTTCATGATAAAATAAGAGCATTTTTATAAATATTTTTTTCTGGAGTTATCGGAAGAATTTGAAGGGGCTAAAAACGAGTTCGAATCAGCCATGGTAAACGAGCCATCGGTGTTCGAGCTACTGAGATTCGACTGCAATTGAAATGGAGGAATTGTATAGCAGTAGTAGTAGTAGATGATTAGACTGCGCGGATGTGTATACTGGTGTCGCTTGTGCCGTATAATCAGTGGTTTGCGTCTCCCGAAAAGTTTCAGAATATTGAGTTAAAATCTGTCGGCCTGATGTCTGAGGTACACAAAAATGTTATGATCACTGGGGTTTGTGTGGAAAACGAAGGTCCACATCCGAGTGCGCTGATGCCGACCCCGCGAATCTTCATCAGGGCTTTCTCTTACAGACTTAACACATGGACAATACAGGCTTTAATGAGACAGCATGAAGGTTTCATTTGAATTTCGCCTTTTATGGCCGCATATGTCCCTAAAACATTTTTCTGCATGAGCGGACCAGAAATTTACATCCATATCTCCAGATACTATTATGAGTTCCCGTCATGTGGGTGATATACACTACAACCTCTTTATAACACGGTTCGTTATAACACGGTTTTTGATATAACACGATTCAAAGATGAATTCCAAAAATGTATAGATTATATTGAAAAATGACCATAAATGGTCATTTTTCAATATAATCTATACATTTTTGTTTGGATATTACACGATTGTTTAACTAACACGGTTTATGCTATGGACCCCAACAAAAGTGTTATAAAGGGGTTGTAGTGTATTTATAGTGAATGCTCGGATCCACCTGCACATCTGCGCAGCCTGAGCAAAATGTGCCGTCTGCTTCATAAAATACTGAATTGTTTAGAACGTATCAACACAGACTCTGATGAGACTGTGCGGAAGCGCAGCTTTGAGGTGGATATGAGTCTGTGTCGGTTTTTTTTTCTGTTGACATATGCTCAAAAATATATTTCAAATAACGCGCCCACATCACATATTGCATTACATTGTACTTTACCACAATAAGTTTAGAAAGGATTGCCTCATAAGACCAGGCAAAAGTTTTTGATATATGATACGTTTTATCACTTTCGTCTTCCCTAAAGAAATAAAGTGTTAATGTTAAAATTTGCAATTTAAGCGTTTTTAATTGAATACTAGTAGTTTGAATTTCAAAGCTGGCTCAATTTCCCTCATAACAATCTGTTTTTTATTATTATTATCTATCTTTAGTATCTTAGTCACGTGTATTTTACTGACCGCAAGTGGGAAAATCATTTCTTCCTTTAAGACTTAAAGATGCATACATTCCCAGCAACAACTAACTGCTCTATCATTCTTTCATGTGTCGTTTTCTACATCACAAAAATCCGCCTATATAGTTTTGACCCCCTAAAACCCCACTTTTATATAGTAAAACTGGGGTTTACACGAGTATTATAATTTTTCTTATTTCTGCTTAAAACATAGATTGTGGGTACTCGTTAGAACCGCCTCGACGAGGCGGTTCTAACGAGTACCCACAATCTATGTTTTGAGCAGAAATATGAAAAATGTCAGAATTTTTCATCTGAAAAATTTTCTTTTTTTTTTGGTGGTAAAATTTTCATTATATTTGAATAGGCACGTTTTCGTAATGAATAGCAAGTAACGGTAGAAGGTGAGTTATAATTTAATTGCTTTTAAGGCATTAGACACAGAAATTGTTTTGGAATATGAAGGAAAAAAAATATAATAAGATCGACTAAAAATGAAGCAAAATAAAATTATATATTCAGTAGCTGATCACCATACTGATTTATATTTACTTTGCACCGAGACAACGTTTCCGCTTGGTAAGAATTACTTTGCTATAGATTTTGAGTTGTGCCACAAAGTTAGCAATAAGAGTATACAAGTGATAAATTTTATTCTGTTTCAAGCAAAATACTTTATATCGTTAAGTAAGACTATCCCTACATTAGGTCATTTCGAGCGTTACCTTTCGTATAGGATTCAGATAGAGAAAGAGATAGCCTTAATACATGACAAGCTTGACCTTTTCGAAAACAACTGGAAACTGTTTTAGAAGTTTTTTAGAAGAGGTAAGAATGACCAGTTAGCACATCTCTCTGTCTCTCTCTGTCTCTCTCTCTCTGTCTTACCACTGATTTATTTATTATTATACATTGTATAAGACCTTACATAGCAGTATTATAGAAGTTTTCATAAGTTATATGACTACTCTTTTTAGCTACATGTAATGAGTTGCGCATTTTTTTTTTTTTTTTTTTCTTCTTTTTTCTTCTTTGTTGGAAACTGTTTTGTTATATATTGCTTTGTACAAAGTGTGATAATAAAAATAAATAACAAAAAAAAAAAAAACAATACTTTGCGCACCAAAATGAGAATTCTTATTTTGAGCAGAAATATGAAAAACTATCAAAATTTTTACCTGAAAACTTTCAGTTTTTGGTGGTGAAATTTTCAATATATTTCAACAGACGTGTTTTCATAATGTACCCAGTAAGCCTCAATATGCACATGGAACAGATCCAGATATGGAGAATTCAGTAATGAAACATTTGCGTGTCAGGAGCAAGGATAGGAAAACAACTGGCTACAGTAAATAATCTTGGGAATAATGAGAGAAAATTGTCAATTTTCTAAGGATGTTTCCGGGGAGAAAATCTCTACTGTTAAGACGAAAATAGCTTATTCTGTCTGTTGATCTATATAGAGCCGTGTTCAAAATAACAGACTGTCAATTATACAATGCCGCGACAAGAATACTTGGCGTGAAATATGTCTAAATTTAACACTTAGTTTGCAGCAGACGACATTTTGAAATATTCTTTTACCTGGAAAACAGGATTTGATATTTCATGCAAATTGTCTCCCATCACAAAAACATACCTATATAATTTTGACCCCCTTAAACCACACTTTTATATAGTAAAACTGGGGTTTACGAGGGTATACATTATTCTTCTCATTTCTGCTTAAAAACATAGATTGTGAGTACTCGTTAGAACCGCCTCGGCAATATATATATATATATATATATATATATATTTTTTTTTTTTTTTTTTTTTCATTTTGCATGTTCAACGCAAAAACGGTTTTTTGGAAATAAAGTAACATGAGAACGTATTTTATTCAGTATCACTGGCAACATAAAATAGAATAACTTATGACCAGCTGGTTCCATTTCAGGGTGTTGCAAGTATCAGTGGAAGCAATTATCATAATTGCATGGCCGTCTCCCGTCTTCCATCTTCTACTCAAAATAGACTTTCTAAACTCATACGAGCTCAAATACAATGCACAGACGCAGACGATACATACACCTTTTGATTACGGAAGGCGTTAATCGATTTGAATCGTTAAACTTCCAGTTCTGGAATAGATCTTCATATGCAAATCGAGCCCGGCTTCGTTTACAAAATCTCAGAATACTGTGAAATATACCAAAATACTGCGAAGGTCACGGCCATACTTTCCGGAAGTACCTCCATTGTTTCCATAAGCCCCGAGTCATCACTTCACATGGCGCAGCTCAATATTCATGACATTAACACACCTAAGTATCAAAGTACTGACAGCACTGGTGGGTCGATTGTCTCTGAGTGTAGGCTGGGAAAATGGTCCTGAACGGGGACTTAAGACTGGTTCATTTACTTAAACTTCCCTAATTTAAGCAAGAGTTCAGAACCAGATCAGATTGATCTGGATCTGCACTGTCTGCCAATGTTCCAGTCCAGGTTTTACAGACAACCCTCTTTACGCGGCACACTGACGTCACAGCTTCATTCGGAACTTTGGTAAACGTCAACTGCTCATGGATATGCCCAAAATGTGAGGTTTTGAACTTTTCTGATGCCTTTTTCAGTGCACTCATTGAACTGGAAAATCAAAACAGATTTGAACCTCTGTCAAGGGAAAAAGGAGATAAATCTCCAACCCCTGACACATCTAAGCCCAGTTTTGTTTAAAGATTGGCATTTTGCAGTATAAACATTAATGAGACAAAATCCTGGAACTTTTGGCTTTTCTAGATGCTCACCAATCACATGTTGTGGCCATCAAGAAACAAAGATTGACAGCACAGTTACGACTTCTGAACTGTTCCCAGAAACTTGTATGTACAGTGTGTACAGAAAAGATAGAAATACTCATGGTGGCGGGGTGATGCTACTCATTCACAGAGACATCTCTCACATGCCAGTCATGGACTTGGAAAATAACTTCAACTTCAGAGAAATTGTCTGATCTGCTAGGCTTAGAAAATCTGGTAGCACGCTAAGTCAGCCCGAAGGACAAATGTTACTCGACATTATGAATGAACATGGCTTAGGAGCCTTTATGCGAACCGAATTTTTAAGTATTTTTGTATTAAGAGTAGCATTGGGACCCAGGGTAAAGTTGCTAGCTGTAAAAATGCTTTAAACCCCCGGTGGTTTACTCTACTGACCTTTCTAAGGCGGTGGTCCCAGTGTTACTCTTACTCTTTGTTGCTTTGTGGTTTATTCTACGAGGCGATTTGTTTTATGTCTTACATTGTGTCATTTTGTTCTTGTGTTTTTCAGTCCTTTTAGCATTGCAATTACCTCGCTTGGGGAAGAGAGAGCTAATCTTAGTGCTTTTCGTACGTTTGTTCAATTTGTGTTTGTTTGGATTTGTCAGTTTCCCCTTCCTCTTGGTGTCTGGGAAGGACTGAGGTTTGTGATTGTGGCGCTCCCTGGACTTTTCTCTTACCCATTTGTTTGGGGCAAATGATACCCTTTCCTACTCATGATAAAAACACCTTGTACTTGGTTCTTACCTCTTTGCCGGGTCAATTTAGGATATTTACTCTCAAGACCATTACGAAAACATGCCTATTGAAATATACTGAAAATTTTATCACCGAAAAATAAAATTTTCAGTTTAAAAAAAAAAATCTGATATTTTTCATATTTCTGCTCAAAACATAGATTGTGGGTACTCGTTGGAACCGCCTCGACGAGGCGGTTCCAACGAGTACCCACAATCTATGTTTTTGAGCAGAAATAAGAAAAATAATATATACCCCTGTAAACCCCAGTTTTACTATATAAAAGTGGGGTTTAAGGGGGTCAGAATTATATAGGCATGTTTTCGTGATGCAAACTTAGTGATCACAACATTGTTTCAGGATTTTTAAGAATCTGCATTCTGCATATAAAGAAACCTTGGAGGAAGGTGTATTCATATCAGAAAGGTGACTTTGAAAGTATGAGAAAGGATGCATTAAGATTTGCAAATGAGAAGTGCTTCAAAGGCCACTCTGATGCTGGATCAGTACAGGAGAACTTTAATGTAATAACTTCATTCATTCATGATTCAGCTGATAAGCATATCCCCTCAAAAATTAGTAAGTCTGTCTCTACATTCATGATTCAGCTGATAAGCATATCCCCTCAAACATTAGTAGGTTTGTCTCTACGATTCCTTGGATCACTCCAGAGATAAGTAGAAAGAATCGCTGAAGGCATAAAATTAATGCTAAGGCTAAGAAGGCAGGTAGTGGTAAACTTCGGACTAAATTTGAAACTTTGAGAAGGGAAATAAAGGCTTATATTCTACAGATACATAAATAGTCAAAAAAAAAAAAAAAAAAAAAGGCAAGGTATTCCACACCTTAAAAAGAGGGGAGGAAATGGAGTTGCAGAATTAGACTCTGAAAGGGCAGAGGAACTAATTGGTAAATTCAATGATGCGTTCAATAAAACGGACTACAATGAGGTTCCGTTAACCAGAAGACCGGCCCCTTTCATGGATAATATTCTGGTGTCTACATAAGGAGTGATTCAGTTATTTAAAGGCTCAATCCCTCAAAAGTCTTAAAACCTGATGAGCTTCATCCTAGAGTTCTAAAGGAGCTAGCAAATGAACTAGGTCCAGTATTTGCACATTTTTTCCAACAATCTCTTGATACGGGTGAAAACTCCAAGGAATGGCTTCTTGCAGACATTTGTCCCTACTTTAAGAAATGGGATAGGGCTCTTGCTTGTAATTATCGCCCCGTGTCCTTGACATGTGTGCCGTGTGAATTGCTTGATGAACTTGGATGAATATCAGCTCTTGTCCGACAGGCAACATGCATTTAGGAACAGACACAGTTGTGAAACTCAGTTGACTACTGTTATAAATGATTGGGTAAAAATCTTTGACAAAGGAGGACAGATTGACACTTTTATTCTGGACTCCGAAAAGTCTTTTGACAGCCCGCCTCATGAACTTCTTAAAAGCAAATTACTTGGTTATTGCATTGGCGGAAAGACACCCATTTTGATAGATTCCTTTCTTTGCTATAGAACAACGAGCTGCTGTAAACGGTGAAACTTTGGATTGGGCTCCAGTTTTGCCAGGTGTCCCACAAGGGGCCGTACTTGGTCCATTATTGTTCTCTCTGTATATAAATGATATTTCCAAAGACAAAGACTCAGATATAAGACTTTTCGCAGATGACTCTTTTTGCTGTCGTAAAATCAGAGACACAGACGACTCATTGAAACTTCAGAAGGATGTAGATAGATAAGGATGTTGGACCAGAAAATGGGGTACATGTATGAGATTTCAGCCAGTCAGACGCAATATAATGCAGATAACTAGGAACTGAACAAATAAGATTGGGGCCTCTTACACTTTAGAGGGTACGGTCCTCGAAAATGTGGATTCCATTAAATACCTAGGAGTAACAATTGCACATGACGAGATGGAATACACATATCAGCAAAATGTGTACTCAGGCAAATAGAACTCTTGGTTTCCTGAAACGAAATCTTTATCAATGTCCCCAGGATACAAAAGAGGCAGCATATAGGGGACTTGTTAGCCCCATTTTGGTATATGGCAGCTGTGTTTGGGATCCCCAAGGCGTGATTCTTCAACAAGAAATCAAAAAAGTTCAGAATAGGGCTGCTAGGTTTGTTACTAGTAATTACTGTTTTGAAACTGGGAGTATGACAGACTATATGCAAACAATGCAGACCCAGATCAGACTGAAGGAGCAGTCTGATCAGGGTCTACACAGTTTGCCATTCTGCTAAGTATTTTAAACAAAAAGCTGCATAAAAAGCAAACTTTAGGCCAAAAAAGTACAAAATAAAGTGTTAGAAATTTTAGGATGTTTACCGTACCAATAGTGGAGAAATAAGAAAATGAATATCTTGATACCCTCTTATCCAAAACTATTTGTCATGTCAATTTCCCAATATAATATGGCAAATGAGAAAGATTTTATTGGTTATTGAGCACAGTAAGACTGGTTCATGCAGTAAGAAACGTTGCAAAGACGTAATTAAAAATGAAAAGATTGTTTAAAGGCATAGCTAAAATGAGACTAAAAAGTGGTACCCTTTACTAATGATTTTATTGCCCCTATCTGGGTGCTAGGCAAGAGAGATCAAAGGCATGTCAAAAACAGGTGATTATGAGATCCAAGCAGGGGGTTGAAAAGAGGCCCTCTGAGGGGTAATAAATATTTAGGAGAGGATATTACCTATGGATCAGATAAATAAGCCAATATTACAGTAATGATTTTTTTTTCCATTTAACTCTTAACTTTCTGTAATTTAAGCAAACAGTGCAGACCCGGATCAGACGCCGCATTCTGCGGCGTCTGATCTGGTTCTAATCAGGTCTATACTGTTTGCCAATGTCCCAAATGTGACAGTCCAGATTTTACCGATAACCCTCTATCAACAGCACTATGACATCACCAGCGACAAGAACAGCGCGGCTATAAATAACTGTTACCTATAAATAACCATTTCGTCTCACGCGCGATTTGATCGCATTGGTCAATGATAATCACGTGACAACTAGCTTGAAGAAATATAGGCGTTTGTATACTTTGGCTCGATTGTAAACAATCGACCCAAAAATCCTAAATCTGCCTAATAATGTAGACCCCGCCATATCCCGGTTTATTACGGGAGAACATGGTACGCATTAAAAAGTAATGTAGTGTGTATGCCGATAGCTGATTTTTTCTATTCTTCCTTTCTTTCTATCTATCCTTACTACAACTTACCAGACCACGCGTGTGTACAGGGTAGGCCTGGATCTGCGCTGTTCGCATTAGTCATTCCACATGTATATTTCTTTTGCAGTTGCTGTTTTCCTTAGAATAGCCTTAAAACTTTTATCCCTGAGTTTCTGAAGTGCCATCTTTGAATCTGGAAACATCCACCATCCACTATTACAAACAGGGATGTCAGTCATAAATCAAGAATGGCAAAAAGTGTATATCCATGACAGGACTCGTTATGAACCTTCTTATTTGGATCTATACTTTAATACAGAAAAATTCAATATGGTATTCATTTATTTCATCACGAAAACATGCCTATATAATTTTGACCCCCTTGAACCCCACTTTTATATAGTAAAACTGGGGTTTACAGGGGTATACATTATTTTTCTTATTTCTGCTCAAAAACATAGATTGTGGATACTCGTTAGAACCGCCTCGCCGAGGCGGTTCTAACGAGTACCCACAATCTATGTTTTGAGCAGAAATAAGAAAAATATCAGAGTTTTTTATCTGGAAATTTTCAGTTTTTGGAGGTGAAATTTTCTATATATTTGAATAGGCGTGTTTTCGTAATGTGGGCCAATTCTGTGCGCTAGATATAGATAGCACACAGAATTGGCCCATATAAATGAACTATATTGAATACAGGGACGGATCCAGAATGGGTTCGCGGGGTTCAGTTTAGGGACTGGCTCCAGTCTCCAGTAACTAAATATTTCTCACATAATCCTGTTTGATAATCCACTAAAATAAAACTAAATAAAATATCACGACTATAAAGGCTGGTCACTACTAGTGACCAGCCTTTATAGTCATGATGTTACGTGTGTTTTATTTTAGCGGATTATTAAACAGGTTAAAAAAAAAAAAAAAAAAATAGTCACTAGAGACTGCAGCCAGTCTAGATTCAGTTTAACCCCCGTTTTTCCTCAAAATTTAATTTTCAAAAACTTTGAATTTGATAAATATTTGATACTGTATTTATCCTAATAAATATTCGCTTACTTTATACTTAGAAAACTTCAACAAGTCCATTATACTATTTGCGAATTACAGGATGAGTGGCAAACAGTATATACCCTGATTAGACGCCGTGTTCTACGGCGTCTAATCTGGATCTAAGCTGTTGTCTCGGGCATTTCTGTCTGAATATATATAGAATAGGTAAATATGGTAATTTTATCAAATCGACACCGAAGCCCGGCCCACACAACCTCCCTCAGAAATTTTGAACCCCAATTTCAATAATCCTGGACTCGGCCCAGGTATTTTTTGAGTAAGAAGATCCTGTATAAATGTTTGGATCATTTTTTTTTTTTTTTTATACAACAAGGTACATTATCCCATGATGTATTTCATACCCTATTCCAGTGGGAGGAAAGTTACTTTTTCTTTCTTGACATCTTATTCATTTGTTGTCATTAACTTTTCGAAGAGAGGCGTAGTTGCTATCAAAGATGACATCAAAGCTCATTAATTGATAGACAGAAAGCGGAGGCATCGGATATTTCCCGCTCTTTAACGCTTAGCACTCTAGGTAAATTTTCGGCAGACGACATCTTGAAGTATCCTTCTTATTTTTCCCAGAAAACAGGATTTGACATGTCATGCAGATTGTCTCCAATGGAGACAATTTGCATGGCATGTCAAATCCTGTTTTCTGGGAAAAGTAAGCAAAATTTCATCAATGTACCGTCTGCTGAATTTGCCCAGAGGATGGTGAAGGTTAAGAAGTTCGTTTTCCGTAAATGGCGTCTTTTATGAATGCCTAGACAGCCAGTTTTGATTTAATTCGTAAATCAGCGACAGAACCATGCTGAAGTGAATATGTGGCTGTTACCGTGGGCAAAAATGCGTCATTATTACATCAACAAGCGTAAATCAGCACTTGTAAATCAAGCTTAATCATTGAATACCAGGTAGAGCTTCCCTTCTTTTATCCCCGAGTTTCAAAACGGGACTATAGATTTGTATGGGGGAGTGGGGAATGGGGGGTGGGGGAGTGGGCAGTTGAAAAATCTTTTTTTTTTTCTTTTTTTTTTCTTTTTTTTTTTTCTTTTTTTTTTTTCAATATATATTCAATATATCTTGTTCAATAACTTGATGGCTTTCAATATATATTTCAGACTAATGACTGAAACTTACAATGTATTATAAAAGTAGTAAAACGTTTTAGTTAGGACCAAAAGTTTGCCCCCGGGGGTTATCTGCCCATGCCCCTGTGCTAAATACAGGACGCGAATTTGACCTTGCCGTAAAAAGGTTAAAGGTCAATCTATGATCATCGTTTGAACAAACTTGGTAGAGCTTGAGTCCTCGATGCTATATACCAAGATTCAGCCCCAAAGCTTTCTAGATTCTGGAGAAGAAGATTGTCAAGAGTTTTTACCATATATGGACATGGCGGCAATCTTGTTCAATTGCGCAGAACCATTTGAACAAATTGACAATACCCTTTCGACAGAAGACCCATGTGAAATCTGGTGAAAATTGTTCAAGCATTTCTGAGAAGAAGTCATTTAAAAATTACACAATTTTATATATGAATATATCCCAGTGGCCCCATGTGAAACATAAAATATTTAAACCTCTTCTTATCTAAACTCACTTGCCCAATATTCACCAGATGTCACATGGGGCGGTCTGTCGAAGGGATATTGACACTTTATACAAATGGTTATGCATTATTGAACAAGATGGCTGCCATGCCCATATATGGTAAAAACACTTAAAAATCTTCTTCTCCAGTACTAAGAAATCTTTGAGGCTGAATCTTGGTATTCAGCATCGGGGACTAAAGGTCTACCAAGTTTGTTAAAATGATGAGACTAGGATGACCTTTGACTTTTTTATGTTATGGTCAAATTTGTGTCCCATTTGCTATGGCTATACTTGAAGATTATTGCATGAATTTGCAAATATGCAGGTGAGCGAATTTTGGCCCATGTGCCTCTTGTTTTATTTTTGTCCCAGAAAATAGAGATATTTCATGCTGAGGACACAATTTGCATGAAATGCCAAAGCCTATTTGCTGGGACAATTAAAACAAAAATATTTCAAAATGGCGTGTGTTGAAATTGACACCCAGCATGCTAAGCGTTAAATTTGTTCGAAAACCGAAAGCTCGCAGAAATACATGGAATAATTTGAGCCCACATTTTGTATACGTCATTTTGTGTTAAGCCATGCCCCAGCCCTTCTGTCAGTATTAAAATTAGATTGTGCTATTTTACAAGTTGGTGCCAGATACTTTTGCATACATGTAACAATTGTTTGTTTTGTTGTTTTTCTTTTCTTTTTTTTTTCTGACGTAAGTTCATAATACGGGGTGAACGAACTTTTGATGTATCCTCTCATGATCTGTGTTCAAAAATATACGTTTTAACGTTAAAGCATTCCTATTGTTATAAATGAATACAAAAGACAAATAAAGCTCACCCATTACCGCCTTTTTAACCCCACCCAGGAAAAGATTCGCAATCTGTACTTATATATCTTCTAACATTTTATAGCTCTACAGACAACAACCTTTTCAGCCCAAGGGTATTAATATTTTTTATTATTTTTTGATGTGCAACGCACGAAAAGGACCCTTATGTAATTTGCGGACAACGCAGGCCCTGATCAGCCTGCGCATTTGCGCAGGCTGATCTGGGCCATCGTTGTCCTCTTACAGAATCGGTAGATACTGTAGAATACATCGACAAATAGAAAATGCCCGGATTAGATTGCTCAGATGCGCACGTTGATCTGGACCTATACACTTTCCGCATTGCATTAGATCCTTTTCGTGCGTTGCGTATCATTAATGAATGACGAACATATGTTATGGTACTCATAAGAATCGCATCAGCGATGCGATTCTTATGTGTACCCACACCACGTGTGTTGATGGCGAAGATAAAAACGTATTCATCTAGCTTCCCTTCTTAACTAGAGCTACAATGCAGGTTCTGTTCAGAGAAAGTATGCCAAACTTCCCGCAGATGTGGAATCACTTATTGCTCCAGATATTGTGTTCCACATTTCCGAGAGAAAAGTGACTTCTGGCATCATGCGAAAACCGAATACCTAGGTCAACTTAATCCCTGCGCTCAGGGCTTTTGCGTTAGCTCAGGAACTTGTATTCCGTTATATAGTTTATGCAAAGCCCCAGTGGTGTAAGTGCGAGCAGGGATGTTCAGATCAGACTGCGCGACCGCGCAGTCTGATCTGGACATGCCTGCTCGCTTATGACGTAAGGCAGTTTTCGCTTTCATTACCTGGTTCACATATGACAGGTGTTAGGTTCATCTTTCTACCTAAGCGTTTCCAGGTTAATGGTCTGAAGCTTTGGCACGGTTTGTCCAAACTACTCGTAAAAGGTTGCGGATTGCATCAGTGACTATCAACATATACTTGGCGAAAAAGATCTGCACATCGATGTGTTTTTTCTTGATTTACTCATTTTAAATGCACGGGAAGCCATCGGGAGGTACAACTCATCGTTGTAAAGGGAAGTAATCTCGTAAGTTATACAAGGGTGCGTCAATAAAGCGATGCGCTAAATGAAAGAAGAAGCATTTTATAAACAAATAAATAAATAAGATGAGCGACGAAGAAAAGGTTTACACCCGAAACTGTTGTCAGTTTCCTTGTCAAAGTCACAACCAAATCTATGTTACGCTGGGTACGGGGATGATATCTAATTTCACCGCCGTACGCGCCGTTGGCACGTGGCTTCCTTTCGTCATTTAGACATACCGCAACAGGGCCTGGCAAATCCAAGTTTCAGCCACTTGCCCAGCATTCCACAGCATCTTGAAAATGGCTCAGAATTACAATATTCCCTATATATTCTATACATTTTTCTGGACAAGTGAAATAAAAAATGACTTGCCCAGCCAAAATTTGGACGTCCCGGGCAGCTGGGCAATGGATTTATCAGGTCCTGCCGCAATATGTATCTTCATCTTTAAATCCAGTAATTAGATATTATTTTATCATAATATGCTGCAAGAAATTGTAGGCATGAAATCTATGATATATATTTATTCCAATACATGTTTTTCAGTCGTTAAAGCCAACTGTGATATGAAAACGACTTCGTGGAAACAAAAACTCTTTATCACTGAACGGTTCATCCGAGGGTAGGCCTTCCTACGATAGACTCCGTCTACCCGAACACAGACCCTGCACATTTTCGCAGTCAGGATTAAAAAATGTACCATTTTACTATATGTGAATCAAATATTAACACTTGCCACGCTATGAGCAGATTCAGCAGACGACAAACTAATGATATTTTTCTTAGTTTTCCTAGAAAATAGGATCTGACACTTCATGCAAATGATCTCTTTAGGAGATCATTTGCATGAAGTGTCAAATCCTATTTTGTAGAAAAAAAAATCCGAAAAAAATTTCAAAATGTCATCTGCTGAATTTTTACGCAGCTTGCAAAGTGTTCATAATATTATTATACAAGAGGGTTACCTGTTGGCTAATAGTCGTTGCGTGCGTTATAAGTTTTTTCTTAGCAGCGGTTTTTGACTTTTAGTAGAAGACCCACTGTTTACTGTATCATAAATCACCACGAAACTCTTGGCTGAAGTATCCGATATATTTGTTATGGTTATTCTGATAAGATAAAAGAAACAAAACATTCTTAACCCTTAGTACTTTCATGACAAAGTTTGCAGATAATGAATGATAAATATATATATATATTTTTGTTCCCTAGAAAATATGATTTGGCCTTTCAATTTAGCGTATAAAGAGTTCAAAGCAGTGAGCATCACCACCTCAAACGATGGACCATATTGCAACTGAGCAGAACATCATTTATTGCACGGCCCGTCAAACGATAGCCGAATACGGCCGATTTTGGCGAGTGCTTTATTATGCCCCCAACTTCAAAGAAGTTGGAGGGGCATATTGCTTCTGGGTTGTTCGTCCGTCCGTCCGTCCGTCCTTCCGTCCGTTCGTCACGCTTTTTGATGCATAGCATAACTTTAAAACCGTGAATGCTACTGTTTTGAAATTTCATATATGGATTCCTCATGAAAAAATAGCTGACACGTATTTTTTTTCTTGACAGGATTATGCCCCTTTTCTGAGTTATGGCCCTTTGAAAAAATATGGATGCAATCTTGTCAGCAAAATATCTCAAAAACTATTAAAGCTAGAGCCTTGAAACTTGATGAATAGACTGGTAGTGATGAGTAGACAACCTGATTAACTTTTGAAGAAATTTTGAAAAATACTTTAACTTTTGAAGAAATTTTGAAAAATATTTCTTGAGTTATGGCCCTTTGTAATTTTGGGCAATTTTACCTTGTCAGCAAAATATCTCAAAAACTGTTAGAGCTAGAGCCTTGAAACTTAGTAAATGGATTTGTAGTGATGAGTAGATGACCTGATTTACTTTTGAAGACATTCTGAAAAATACTTCATGAGTTATGGCCCTTTGTAATTTTGGGCATTTTTATCTTGTCAGCAAAATATCTCAAAAACCGTGGGAGCTAGAGCCTTGAAACTTAATGAATAGACTGGTAGTGATGAGTAGACTAACTTTTTAAGAAATTTTGAAAAATGCCTTTTGAGTTATGGCCCTTTGTAATTTTGGGCATTTTTACCTTGTCAGCAAAATATCTCAAAAACTGTTAGAGCTTGAGCCTTGAAACTTAGTAAATGGATTTGTAGTGATGTGTAGATGACCTGATTAACTTTTGAAGAAATTCTGAAAAACACTTCATGAGTTATGGCCCTTTGTAATTTAGGGCATTTTTAACTTGTCAGCAAAATATCTCAAAAACTATTGAAGCTAGAGCCTTGAAACTTGATGAATAGACTGGTAGTGATGAGTAGACAACCTGATAAACTTTTGAAGAAATTTTAAAATATACTTCTTGAGCTATGCCCCTTTGTAATTTTAGGCATTTTTATCTTTTCAGCAAAATATCTCAAAAACTGTTAGAGCTAGAGCCTTGAAACTTAGTAAATGGATTTGTAGTGATGAGTAGATGACCTGATTAATTTTTGAAGAAATTCTAAAAAATGCTTCATGAGTTATGGCCCTTTGTAATTTTGGGCAATTTTACCTTGACAGCAAAATATCTCAAAAACTGTTGGAACTAGAGCCTTGACACTTGATGAATAGACTGGTAGTGATGAGTAGACAACCTGATTAACTTTTGAAGAAATTTTGAAATATACTTCTTGAGTTATGCCCCTTTGTTATTTTGGGCATTTTTATCTTGTCAGCAAAATATCTCAAAAACTGTTAGAGCTAGAGACTTGAAACTTGGTGAATTGATTGGTAATGATGAGTAGATGACCTGATTAATTTTTTTTGTAAATTCTGAAAAATATTTCATAAGTAATGGCCCTTTGTAAATTTGGGCATGTTTCCCTTGTGAACAAAATATCTCAAAAACTATTGAAGCTGGAGCCTTGAAACTTGATGAATAGATTGGTAGCGATGAGTAGATGACCTGATTATGCCCCCAGTTTGAATGAAATTGATGGGGCATATTATTTTGCCTTCATTTGTCCATCCGACTGTTTGTCCGTTCATCAAGCTTTTTTTGTGCATGCCATATCTTAAGAACCCTGCACGCTAGGGTTTTGAAATTTTATATTTGGGTTCCCTATGAAAAAATAGCCGACCCATATTTTGTTTCTTGTCTAGCATGTTTATTTAAAGTTATGCCCCTTTGAAAAAAAAATCAGAATTAAATCTTGTGAGCAAGATATCTTGAAAAGTATTTAAGCTGGGTTCTTGAAATTCGATACAGTGAGTGGGAATGATGTGTACATTACCCGATTATATTTTGAGAGAATTCCATGAAAATATTGATAAAGTTACGGCCCTTTGTAATTCTGCTCATTTTGACCTTGTCAGCAAGATTTCTCGAAAAGCTCTTAAGCTAGGGTCTTGAAATATTATATGCTGATTGGAGATGATGTGGAGATTACCTGGTTTGTTTTTTAGGGAATTCCATGAAAAATTGATGTAGTTACGGCCCTTTGTAGTTCTAGGCATTTTGACTTTTTCAGCAAGATATCTCAAAAAGTATTTAAGCTAGAGCCATGATATTTGGTATACTGATTGGGATTGAGGAGGAGATCACCTGAATAAATTTTGAACCAATTAAATGAAATGTTGGATTTATGGCCCTTCGCAATTTCGGGCCATTTAATGTCGTTGCTTTATTGTGTATAGCATAAGTTTAGAACCATGTATGCTAATGTTTTGAAATTTCATGTTTTGATTCCTCATGAAAAAATAGGTGATCCCTATTTTTTTCTTATCCCAATCATCTCCTATTTTAGAGTTATTTCCCTTTGATAAAATAACATTGAAATCATATATTTGTACTGTTGTTACCGTCATGGCTAAGCAGTGTTGGAGTCAAACAGTGTTAGAGTCAGGCAGTTGGGGGCATAGTGTTTTACAAACACCAGCTCTAGTTTATTTTACCTGTTCTGGTGGTGTTCTCGGGTAGACAGATCTTGATAGGTCAGTGATATGTCTTTATAGATTTGCATTTGCCAGTGCTTCATGTCGCAGTGAACTTCTAAGCTTTTGATTTATATTATTATATCATTATTATATGACGTATGGCTTCCATGTTTTTTCATCATTGCATATAGTATGCGTATCAATAGGACATGATGTAACTGAGTTTTCCAGATGGAAGGAGCAAATGCCGCTATTTCAACAAAACGGTCGAGAAGAGAAGATGAATCTGAGGGTGTTTTTTTTTTTTTTTTTTTTTTTTTGTAGGGACGATTGTTTACAATCGAGCCATAGTATACAAACGCCAAAGCTTCCCATGTGATTATCATTGACCATTGTCATCAAACCGTAGGTTAGATGTAATCCAGGTAACGGTTATTTATAGCCGCGCTAGTCTTGTGGCCTGACGTGGTGTAGTCCCTATGTGAATCTATTGCCCGGCTACGTTAAAAATCTGATTGATTGATTGATTGTCGCAATGACGTAAGTGTGCTGTTTAAAGAGGCTGGAACTGGTACATTTGGGACATTTGCAAACAGTGCAGACCCAGATCAGACGTCGCAGAACGCGGCATCTGATCGGAGTCTGCACTATTTGCTTAAGTTACAGGAAGTTTAGAGCTAAATGAAACAGTCATAAGTCCCCGTTCAGGACCATTTTCCCAGCGTACACTCAGAGAGACAATCGACCCACCAGTGCTGTCAGTGCTTTGATTTTACTACTGCATGGGCCGATATTCGGATCTGCATTATTTTCTATGTTAAAATCACCGACTGCTAAAGTTTACAGAGCATCGGTTTGCATCCATACGAATATACCGTATTCGACCTAATTACCGTACCGTACGCTTGTTTTTTTTTTTTTTCAAAATTACTTGAAAAAACTTATAGTAAAATATGTATCCACCTACTAAAAGTAAAACAAGATCAGCAAGTGACTTATTAAATGGTACTTACGCGATGTTTATTTATGTATTTATTTTATTTTTTTTTTATATTATTTTCTTTCTTAAAGCATATGTTGTGGGTACTCATCTGAATTGCATCGACAAGTCGATGCAACAAATGGGTACCCACAACATAAGTCTTTATAAAGACGTAGACAAAAAAAATACACTGGCTGTAATCTAAAGACTACAGAATTACTTGACTGTGCGCTTATAGGGGTATGTGTGGTAATTAGATCGAATACGGAAGTTCAATAGTAAAGAGTTCCAAATGTTTAGCCTGTTTACTCTTCTCATGCTGAATAAATTAAGATGCCACACCCACTTCTATTTTTCAGCCAATCAGATTACTTGATCCAGGTTGTTGATAAAAATTTACATACTTAATTACAAACAGTGTAGATGAAGATCAGTTGGCTTCTTCAGAAGCCAACTGATCTGCATCTACTCTGTTTGCAAAGGCAGGGTATATCCGGGTTCAGCAGGATAAGCGTTAAGTGTTTGTTGCCTGCTTTGATGCCAGACTTGGTCAAAATGTATAATTCAGGCAATTCTGGACCAGATATTAGCAGATCATCTGGGATACAAAATACCGTTACACCTGATTCAAGATCTGTGTCTGTGTCTTCGAAGAGTCGGAAGCCGATTCCGTGGCACATAACCTACCAGTCCGTTACTTGTTTCGAAAAAGTTTAGAGGGACTGCTGTCATGCAAGTATCAAGTCCAGAACAATTGATTTTAAAACAAACAAAAATTAAATGTGGTCTGTACACATTAGCAAAACTGTATGAAATATTTATTAAGAAAATCAATGGTAGTCTGTGGCCTTCACATCGTAATTTTGCGTAGACACATTTTGGTTGGACATTTTGTTAGAATACAACATTTGTCATCGCCTTCCCAAGGGCATTTGTTGTAGAGAGGTGTTATTTCACTGCGTATTGAAGGCGCTTTGGAATTCTCTGGATATAGGACCTTCAAGTTCACAGCCTTTCTCACATGACAAAGCGTTTTTGATTGAAAATAAAACTGACAAGTATCAGAAACGAGCCAAATGAAAAACTAACGACTCTGGTGCATTAAGATAATACACGTCTTCTTTTATTGGCTTCGTGCTGATATGGGAATTTAAATGCACGACCTTGTAAAGAAAGGAGCGAGCACGCATCTGCGAATAGCAAAGGCCCAGATCAGACTGCGCAAGCGCAGTCTGATCTGTGCCTTCGTTATTCGCCAGTAGGGTTACGACGTTACAATATTCTGGCTTTCATCAAATCAAGAGAAATGGTATGGTCAGAATGCGCTGATGCACTGTCTGATCTCGGCTATTAATTATATGAAAAGGGTCCCTTTTTTCGTGGTAGGGCTCAGATGATGTAATTTGGCATTGTGTTTGTACTGTTATCAAACTGCGTTGTAGTTTTATTGATCGTACGCAGAATTATTTTTTTGTGGATTTAGGCAATTTCGATCTAACCTTGAGTTTGTTACGGACGAATATGCACTTTTCGCTGTATTTGTCTGTATACAATTCAATTTAACGCTCAGCACGTTGCGTAAAAATTTCAGCAAATGACATTCTGAAATATTTTTTTCTTATTTTTTCCCCCTGAAATAAGGTTTTGATATTTCAATGGAGACAATTTACATAAAATGTCTAATCCTGTTTTCTGGGAAAAATAAGAAAAATTGTAATCAATTTGTCGCATGTTGAATAAGCACAGAGAGTGGTAAAGGTTAATATTTTGGCGATTAAAGTTACAGCTGACGAAGTAGATGTTGTTGCTGTTGTGTTGGGGTTTAACGAAACGTCAACCCTTGTGGGTCATTTTGTGTCGTCTCCCAGAGAAAGCGAGAAAAGTGATAGAAGAGATAGTAGGAGAGATGAGAGAGAGGGACAGAGAAGAAAGAGAAACAGGAATGAAAGTGGAGAAACAGAAGAAATAAAAACGTTCCCCCTCTACCCATACCTGCTACGAGGATAGCAAGCCTTTCCCAACTGTAAGCCAATATCAGTTGGACGTCCCGATGACGTAAGATACATGACACATTCGCACCACCCGACCACCCCAAGAAGAAGCAGATAGGAAGATTATATCATAGTGCAGTTCTTATTTTCTTTGGGGTCATTGTGTCCATTCTGATCTCTTGCAAAATCGAGTCCAGCTAAAGCCAGCATTCCGATTGTCATACGAAGAGTCTCGATGAACCATCACGAAAACATGCCTATATAAAGTTGACCCCTTATACCCCACTTTTAGTAAAACTGGGGTTTACAAGAGTATACATTATTGGTCTTATTTCTGCTCTAAAACATAGATTGTGGGTACTCGTTAGAACCGCCTCGGCGAGGCGATTCTAACGAGTACCACAATCTATGTTTTTGAGCAGAAATATGAAAAATATCAGATTTTTTTATCTGAAAATTTCCATTTTTTGGTGGTAAATTTTTCATTATATTTGAATAGGCTTGTTTTCGTAATGTCTGATTTTCCTTCTTTTATGGGTTTTTTTTTTTTTGTATCCAAGGATAACCTTTATAGATTTTAGTTGAAGTTTTTGTAGCGATTCAATGACTTCCTTTAAACTAATGTTTTGAGACATAGACTGAAAACAGTTAGGTAGGGACGGGGCAGATAACAAATTGGCTGTTAATGTGCCAGTTGTTTAGACCTCGATTGGCTCCAGTTTCCAATGACTAAATAGTTATTCTTATAATCTTGTTTGACAATCCACAAAATAAAACCAAAATTGTATCATGACTATAAAGCCTGGTCTCTAGAGTGACCAGCCTTTAGAGTCATGATATTATTTTGGTTTTATTTAGCGGATTATCAAATAGGATTATAAGAATATATTTAGTCACTTGAGACTTGAGCCAATCTATTTAGACCTCTGCTGTATTCGATGCATAATTGTCTGAAATACTCTGCACAATAATATTTCAACCAAAGGAAAACACACACACACACACACACACACACACACACACACACACACACACACACACACACAAACGGACACATAAGGTTGAATCAACGTCGACACGATGTTGTTTCAACGTTGTGTGCCTGCTGGAAATGTTCTGCTTGTTCAGTGTTGAATCATTTTTTTTATTTACAAATTAATGAAATTAGTAAAATATATATAAAATATGATAAATTTCACTTGTGAAATATTACAATGAGGAATTGCTTTTTTTTCAGATTTAATGAATGGCATGTGAACAGTAAAAAACACTAAATTCCCGCTAATCCGTGACTTTCTCCCTGGTTGGACACTTTTCTTAACCATATTTGGGTCTATCGTTTACAATCGAGCCAAAGTATAAAAACACCAAAATTTCCTTCAGGTTGTTATCCACGTGATCATTATTGACCAATGAAGTCAAACCGCGCGCGATTGTACGAAATCCAGGTAACGGTTATCTATAGCCGCGCTATTCTTGTCGCTGTGACGTATGAGTGCCACGTAAAGAGGGTTATCTGTAAAACCTGGACTGGGACATTTGCAAACAGTGCAGACCCAGATCAGATGCCACATCAGAATTTTGAAGATTGATGACTGGGCAGAGAAATGGCTATAGTTATTTTCCAGCGATCCAGAAGACAGATTCTCTTGTAATACCATGCACAATCAACAAACCTGCACACCCAACTCTTTTCATGCAAAACCAACACATCACACAAACATCTTGGCTTATACTTTTCCAACGACGGGTCATGGCATCACCAGATCCAATACATCAAAGACAAAGCATGGACACGAATCAACACAATGAGAAAACTTTAATTTAAGCTAGATCGCAAATCACTAGAAATTATATAGACAGCATTCATAAGACCGATTCTGCAGCAGCAGTAGTAGTACTAGTAGTAGTAGTAGTAGTAGTAGTAACAGTAGTAGTCGAAGTAGTATCTTGTTCAGTATACAATTCCTTTGTTCTGTATACAACTGTTTTGTTCATTATAAAATACAAATACAAATAATTTATTTCGGAGTGAAAATCTGGTCCCTGTTCTGACAGGGAAATCTAACAACAGGTATCAAAATATTGTGGAAAAGAGGAGGAATTGCTCCTGAGGAGCAATTTCTCCTTTTTTCCGCAATATTTTCAATATATCTCTTAACTTCAGGAGTCAAATTGCATATTCATTTATTAAATGTGTGATTGTTCGATTTATTGTATTCATCAATTCCGCAAACTGTTTTGTTCTGTATACAACTGTTTTGTTCAGTATAAAACTGTTTTGTTCAGTATACAATTGTTTTGTTCAGTATACAACTGTTTTGTTTAGTATACAACTGTTTTGTTAGTATATAACTGTTTTGTTCAGTATACAATTGTCTTGTTCAGTATACAACTGTTTTGTTCAGTATACAATTGTTTTGTTCAGTATACAACTGTTTTGTTCAGTATACAATTGTCTTGTTCAGTATACAACTGTTTTGTTCAGTATACAATTGTTTTGTTCAGTATACAACTGTTTTGTTCAGTATACAATTGTCTTGTTCAGTATACAACTGTTTTGTTCAGTATACAATTGTCTTGTTCAGTATACAACTGTTTTGTTCTGTATACAACTGTTTTGTTCAGTATACAACTGTTTTGTTCAGTATACAGTTGTCTTGTTCAGTATACAACTGTTTTGTTCAGTATACAATTGTTTTGTTCAGTATACAACTGTTTTGTTCAGTATACAACTTTTTTGTTTGTTATACAACTGTTTTGTTCATTATACAACTGTTTTGTTCGTTATACAACTGTTTTGTTAATATACAATTGTTTTGTTCACTATACAATTGTTTTGTTCAGTATACAGTTGTTTTGTTCAGTATCTAATTGTTTTGTTCGGTATACATATAAGAGCCGCACCAAATGAAAACGTACCTTCTGACACGTGCTCACAACCATGACACATATCATCCTGCGCATACACGCAGTCTGATCAGTGTCTTCGTTGTCCGCTTGAAGAAACTTTGCATCCTTGGCTATCCAAAAGGCGCACAGTGAAGATTCAGATCAGACTGCGCGAATGCACAGGCTGATCTGAATCTTTGCTGGGCGCACAAGTGCAAAGGTCCGTTTTCTGACATTGAGTCTCATACAACGGTATAAAAGGTTCCTTCAATACGACTTATTTGCAGACAATATCAGCCATTATATTATTGCCGACGTTTCAATCGAATCATCAACTCTGCTAGACTCTGTAGTGTATGCCTGTGCTTCTAAATAGCTTATTGCATTTAATCCCTGGAAAACAGAATGTTTTCCTTCTAGAAGGAAATGTAACAGACTCTACAAACCTCCCGTCTACACGCATCGACAGCAAATTTCCGTTTAATATATATATATATATATATCTTTAGTATTTTGGACATGCAAATAAAGTCTCTAATAGTTGCTCTTGGAAATACCGAGCATATTAAAGAACGAAAGTCGAAGTCTCGGCTTCATTGAGACTCTTCATACGCAGCAATGTAGTTTGCAGGGCTGTTTACGCATTAGCACTAGCCGTCTGAGCCAACAGCGTAGATTCAGATCAGAACACGGCTTCTGATCATGGGCTACGCTTTTTACAACTCATAGAGCAGTTTTTAGACACACCAAGAGGTAGTCGAAATGACTTGATTGAATTTTACTGAAGAATTGTTATTACGGAGTATTTCATGATAATTCTGAGATAATTTTCTCAAGTTGTCCATGAAAATGTATGTTGGAGATCTCATTTGAAGCGCCTCGGCGAGGCGCTTCTATTGAGTACCCATAATATACGTTTTTATCAAGAAATAAGAAAAAAAGTACCCCAGAATTATTATTAAATGCTCCTCCTTAACCCTTTTCATGCTGAATAAATTAAGATGTCACGCCCGCTTCTAACTTTCAGCCAATCAGTTTGTACTTGATCCAGGTTGTTGATACAAATTCAAATACTGAATGGCAAAACAGTGCAGATCCAGATCCGTTGGCTTCTTCAGAACCCAACTGATCTGGATCTACACTGTTTGTAAAGGCAGGGTACATCCGGGTTCAGCAGGACCAGGATTAACAAGTCCTCTGAGTTTATGACACCGGACGGCCTCGGTGGCTCAGTCGGATGCGCGTCCGACTGGTGATCGGGAGTTTACGGGTTCATCCCCGCCGGGTCCAGCAACACTCATTCGTGGAGACTGATCATGAGATATTTTCTATGGTCATTCTCTCCCTTCCACTGATTCAAGAAGGGCAGTTGTCAGTTTCTGGCGAAAGAATGTGTACAAGTACTGGTTAGCAGCTCAGAGGACTAAGCCTCTGCAGGAAAAAGTGTGCTTAAATAAACTGGTCGCGCTTGACATGACCCAAATGGGTTGACTGGGCCGTAAAATCTCAACTCAATCCATCAATTCATGACTCAGGAAGAAAATGACAAAATACTTAAGGTAAATACAGTGACGAAATTACATTGCACAAACATGTTGGACTTTTATTGTTGATGATCTGTCATAGACTGCTCCACATGACCTCCTTCAACCACTAGTTACGATCGTAAATTTGTCGAACTGTGGAGCAGTCTAGATCTGTCACAGCATGAACATAAGAGCCGCAACGTCAAGAAACGTATTTCCGGACTTGTCCGCCCAGCGAAGATTCAGATGCGCGCAGTCTGATCAGAATCTTCACTGTGCGTATTTTGAATTGCCAAGGAAGCAAGGTTTCACCATGTGGACCTCGAAAACTGACCAGACTGTGCGGATGCGCATGCTGATTTGAGTCTTCAGAAGGTACGTTGTCTGACGATGCGGTTCACATTAAGTCAAATATCAATGCGATGCGGAAATTAAAATAATGGTTCATAGAAAACTACTCCAGATGATTACATATTTACCCTAAATATTACCCAAATACTCCTTACCGTACTTGTCCTAAAACTTTGAACAACTCAATTTTTACTATCTGTTAATGCATCTAAATACTGTTTGATGGTCGGCAAACAGTGTACATCCTCATCAGACCTCAGCATATGAACTGGATCTACACTCTTTGCTTATGTCCGTCTGTCTGACATAGGATTATCAAAAGTAGATGTTTCGTTTATTGGACCAGTCCTGTAGTGTTAGACAACTGCATGCAGTACATGTACACATGTACGAATACAAATAGTGAGGGAAAATAATAAATGATGATAAAAAACAACAACAAAAAAACAATAACAATATGGCGGATGCTACTGAATTGGTCTGTTTTGACAATCTTTTCTAGGAGAAGGAAACATCAGCTTTTTCTGTTCTGTGAAGTACATTGTGTCCAGATTTCCTAGCAACCTACAGTCCCTTAATCTACCCCCTCCCCCACCTCCACCCCCACCCCACCACACCCTATCCCCCAAAGAGTCATCACGAAAACATGCCTATATAATTTTGACCCCCTTAAACCCCACTTTTATATAGTAAAACTGGGGTTTACAGGGGTATACATTATTTTTCTTATTCCTGCTCAAAACATAGATTGTGGGTACTCGTTAGAACCACCTCGTCGAGGCGGTTCTAACGAGTACCCACAATCTATGCTTTTAACAGAAATATGAAAAATCTCAAAGATTTTTTTATCTAAAAATTTATATTTTTTGGTGGTAAAATTTTCAGTATATTTGTATAGGCTTGTTTTCGTAATGCACAGCGCATTAATGTTATGCTGTTGTTACCAACAAAGTGCTGAAAGTTTGATTTCATATTAAAAACGTTCGGTACAATCGGGAGAATCATCTACACGATGGGCATTCCCCAAGGAAACCGCCATTCTGGTATAGTACGGATTATGTAGAAAAAGTACCAAGCCATTAAACTTTCTCCGATAATGTGAAGTCGCTCATATAATAATTTGAAGACTAAAAAAATGCTGAAATTGGAAACCCAATTACGACATTTCAGTGGAGTTGTTAAACAAACACTTGTCACCGTTCAGAATTGGTTCATCACGAAAACATGCCTATATAATTTTGACCCCTTAAACCCCACTTTTATATAGTAAAACTGGGATTTACAGGGGTATACATTATTTTTCTTATTTCTGCACAAAACATAGATTGTGGGTACTCGTTAGAACCGCCTCATCGAGGCGGTTCTAACGGGTACCCACAATCTATATTTTGTGCAGAAATATGAAAAATATCAGAATTTTTTATCTGAAAATTTTCATTTTTTGGTGGTAAAATTTTCAATATATTTGAATAGGCATATTTTCGTAATGCATCATTTTACATCAAACTTTAGTCAAATGTTAAATGGCATATGGAAAGGAAGAAGCAGAATCTTAATTGTGAAATGGTTTAACCTACATGCCAGTCCCTTATTACATGTGCGCATGCGGAAAATCAAATCAGCCGACAAAATCGCTTGGCATTATAGGGATCAAACATGGTTTTTCATGCATCAACATTCGCCAGGTCCCGTGGGAGGTGTTGAAAACCGAGGCCGAAGGCCGCGGTTTTCAACACCTCCCAAGGGACCTGGCGAATGTTAATGCATTGAAAAAAAAACATGTTCGATCGCTATTATTGCATAAAAATTAAAACCATTTGCTACATTTCGCGTAATTTCTTGCACTATTTTGTTTCGCCTTTTCACCGATGTCTCGCGAACGTAATTTCCACTGACTATGCTCGTTCTAGGGTCGGGCACTACACATCTCGTGACGGCAGCAATTATGTGGCCCCGGTACAGGCATATTGAAAGTTGCGTAGCCGTGCATTAACAGTGCGTGAATTGCCTTGTTAATACACGGCTTTTCGCCGGTTAATGCACGGCTGTTAATAACGTGCGGCACTGCTTTTTATGCAATAATAGTCATTCTAACACCCCTGCTCGTGTAGTTCCTTCTTTGTCTTTACATTTCTAGCCGTGCTTTATCTGAGGCATTTGAGCGCAGGAATTTCGTCGCGCGCTATCAACGGGAAACCAATCATGTTGCGTCCCTGGTAACTATGGACGCTGGCTTACAATATTGGTCGAAACATTCATATGCATAATAAATTACATTAGTAAGACAGAAAATGATCTATGAACATTGCCGTTCTTTGACCTTTTTTACCTGATGAGTTCCTCTACAGGTTGTACCATTCAAACACATTCGTTTCCATAATGTACATTTGTTGACATTATCGACAACAAAAGCGTCGGTTAACATTCTTATTTTGCTGTTTTATATCTGTCCTTCTCAGGTCCATCCCGGCATCCAAATTCATCCGATTTGCAATTCTTTCTTAGACACAGGATACAAGTTTTTTATGTTTTACATCGTTTTAATATTTTACAGGGTTCTCACTAGGATTTTGAAATTTGGAGTAAAATACTGTCCTCCTGAAAAAAGTTGGAGTTTTACCATACTTATCTATTGAGACTTTCCAAAAAGTTGGAGTCAGAAATGAAAAGTTGGAGTAACTTACTCCAAATCTGGAGTTAATGAGATCTCTGTTTTACATCGTCAGCTGATTCGTATCAGTATCCGCCATTTTGAATATTCCTCATCGAACCTTGTAACTACGTAACCGTGTGACGTAATACCAGGAGGTATTGTCAACTACCAAATGGGGAAGTCAGGTAATAACAAAAATCCCAAAAATCAATAAGAATCTCATTTTTCAAAACATTCGCTCGGTGAGGGGTGTTAGAAAAGAAATAAATTATTCCGAACCGTGCTCAAATGCCGCAGATAAAGCACAGTTGAGTTTGGGTTGTACTCATTTGAACACTCGCTCGCTGCGCTCGCTCGTGCTCAAATGGGTACAACCCAAACTCACCTGTGCTTTATCTTGGGCATTTGAGCACGGTTCGGAATAATTTATTTCTTAATTAAGTCATTGCTTCTTTCGGCGGAAAACGAAGAAGCTGACCAGACGACGCGCATACCTCGCCAAGGCGCTTCTAATGAATACCACAACATATGCTTTCGTAGAGAAATAAAAAAAATGTAAATACATTTTGGTTAAAAAAAAGTGCCTTAAATCTGAAGCTATGCACAATTCCATGATGGAATCTTTGCTCGGGTACAAACTGAAGGTGACTGCTCTGATCCCTTCCCTTTTTTTCGTATATTCTTTTTCATTGTTTTTTTAGCTGATTTTTATGGCCCATATTAATGAATTTCAAATACATGTACATGTATAGTCAGACAAATTTATGGAAGTTGGTCAAAAACTGGAGTATGTGAAGAAAAAACACTTGACCTTCCATTGTAGACACTGTTATTCTTAGTGGGAATCAAACTTATACAGAAGCCCATAGGTTATAATAGCTGACACTCTTTGTCAACAATCTATGGAGGCAATCTTTCTAAGTTTTCCAAACTTTAGACATATTGTTGAAATAACAATATTAAAAAAGATCTCCAGATTAAGGAGGTGATGATTTGAGATAATTTTACAGAACTGCCTTGCCAAGGTGAGACATCTTACCCAGCCATACATGTGCAGTGTCCAAACTGTACAGACTCACTGTCCGTCTCTAGACACACCCAGGCATACTGTTCGCTGCTGATGTTCTGTGATGGGATGACTTTAGCTCTAAGGATGCATACTGGGCTGGAATCATGGATTTTATGGTACTGAACCTCTTTGACATGACCACTAACCACATAACTGAAAAGAAAAAATGCCACATATAAACAAAATGTCTGTTTTTTTTTTTTTTTTTCTTTATATATATATATATATATATATATATATATATATATATATATATATATATATATATATATATATATTTTTTTTTTTTTCTTTATATATATATATATATATATATATATATATATATATATATATATATATATATATATATATATATTATGTGGAACGTTTTGTTCATGTGATTATACGTAAGTTGGGCCCATTTGCCTTACGTATTGGTAAAAAACACTCAGTTTGGTGTACAGTATATCTCTTTTGGCGTAAGGTTTATGTGCATTGTATACAATGCGTATTTGGGCACAGCTGTGTTAATAGTAAAGATAAGCTTTATACGTTTTGAAGATAAGCTTTATACTTTTTGCACGTTGTGTTTACGCGTATTGTTTACATTTCACATATATCTAAACACGATCAGTTATCAAGACTTTCAAGTCTTTTATTCGTAAATTTTACATTTTTATGTCATTTTTTTTAAAATAGAAAACCTCTGAAGAAGGTGAAAGCCGAAAGGCCTCATGTAAACAAACCATTTGCACTGTTAATGATTAACTCTCATGATATAGTTTACGCCTATCAACATATAGGTTTACGCCTATTTTCAGCATCCTTTCTGGATCCAGTGCAACCAAAAAGATTTTTTGTTAGATATTGTGCTCCTTTTCTCAACCTATATATTTATATGTGTGTGTGTGTGTGTGTGTGTGTGTGTGTGTGTGTGTGTGTGTGTGTGTGTGTGTGTGTGTGTGTGTACCTTTGTTTTGTTTGGATTTACTGACAAATGAATATGTCCCTCAGTTCTGGTTGGGTCCATCTGGTAGGCAATAATAAGGTTCCTAGCTCTTGCAGACAAACCACACGAACACTTAATAATCCTTGAATGATGCATCAATGTTACATTTATAGTGTACATGTATTCCTGATACCAAGCACACACAGATCAGGGTGGCGGAATTTGGGGCTGTGGCCCTATCTCCTGGAATTCTGTTAGGAATTTCTAGTTTAAGATTACTTTCCTTCACCCACCGCCCCACCCACTTTTTTGTATAAGGGTTTTACCGCCCTACTACAACTACTACATTTAAATCCAGCCGACTGTTCATCAAGGGCGGGCAAAAATCGGAAATCCACCTACATATATCTTTAATAAGCAGAACTCACGAATGAGCTGAGGTGTACTTGAACCCGCAACAGTGAGATCCTAATGATTAAGAGTCACTGGGCTCTAACATTGTGCAAAAAAGACTGTAGAACATAATGGCAGTTTTGTATTTCAGTAGGGGTACTCTGGAAGAAGGCTTGCACACATAAACTTCAATCTTAGCCCACTCAAGAATATTTCACTTACAGCTACATGTAGCTCATCATACACCTAACCACGTACAAATCATATATTGGGCCTAAAATTTCTTCCATTGAATTGCATAAAAATTTTGAAAGTGTGGCAACAAATTCTCGGAAACAATCCGAATAAGAGTTCCACAGACATTTATACAGAATGAATGTCTATTGATGTGTCACCAGTAAATATTCGGATTCTGATCCAATTACCAGAGTACATCAGTCATGTACAAATATAAAAAATTCTCACATTGAATTGAGAAGCATTTAGGAAGTATGAAAAACCATATTCTCTTAAACAATCTGCATTAGAGTTCCAAAGACGTTCATTGAAAAATATGACCATATCAAAATGTGTTCATGCGAGGAACAATAATATTGGCTGTCATTTCGCACTGAAGGTCGCGGAAACATGTGACATGATGGTTTTGCATTTGGGACCTCTGCCTTATTTGATAGATTAAAACGTATGCAATGAATTCATGCAAAAGAAAACAACCTTTGTATTGTTATTAAAAGCAAATCATTTCTACTTACCTGTATGCTTCAAGGGATTTAAACGCCTTCGTGACTCCTTTGTGTAAATTGATTGTCTGTCAATGAGGTAATTATAAATGTCGCCGAAGGTCAAATCTGGCTAATTTACCGGGTCATTTGACCATTCACAGTGTAAAAGATAGGGATCTGGTAACACTTTGTCACTTGAAACAAGTTTTTCTATGTATCTTTTACGCGCTTCAGCGGGTAATTTGTCAGCATAATCCGATAGAACCACACTACTTGACGCCATTTTTTGCCAACCAGCCTCGTTCTGATTGTAAACGGTGACGTCACTGGCTAGGTTCCCGGTATCTCCTATACTACATTACTCTTCGGGAAAATGTTTTCTCCAAAGCTTACTGATGTTTTCCTGGAGTTCAATAGATATGGCTTTGGCAGCGTATTTGATTTAAAACGATCACAGACCAAAACCAAGATGCAGACAGAAATTAAAGATGAGCTTGATTTTGCTGCTGACAAGGCAAAAATGCTTCAACTGAATTAAACATGCAACGAATCCTGGATAAATTTTCACAAGCCCATTAACAATTACGGCATCATGATCAGAACAAACATGCTGGATACCATTAACCATTGCCACTTTCTGGGCAAATTCAGCAGAATGATATTTTTCTTAATTTTCCATTAGATTCGACATAGTCTATTTTCTCGGGAAAATAAGCAAACTATTTCAGAATGTCGTCTGCTGAAATTTTTGCCCAGCATGCAAAGCGTTTAAGGGACTGGATACATTTCGAAAATTTTCCGCCATTTTAGAAGGGAGATAATTTTTGTGACTTCTTGTTTGCTTTCCTGCCACTAAAGCCCTTTTGAAAAGGGATCTACTCGTAAAGGAAAGAATTTGCTCCCAAGGGAGCAAATTCTTTCCTTTTGGAGTTGACCCCTTTTCAGAAGGGAGGCAAAACAATATTGGCAGTATTGCCTCCCCTGAAAGTGCATTCAGTCCACTTAAAGTAGACTTGCCCATGTCTGTTCATCGATTTCCTTTTTGTATAATTATTAAAAATAATAAAACAAATCAAGTCCTGTATATCTATACAAAATGTAATTGATGTTACAGAAATGAACATTCAGAGATAAAAACTAAAGGGGCTGTTACAATATTTTGCACTAAAAAAGATGTTTCCAATAACAAGGAGTACAAATACAAATGTAGGGGCTTGGGCAAGTCTGCATTTGAAGCATGCAATGGGTTTGGTCTAAACAAAAGATTGATGCAAAAATAGATACATAGCATACATTGATAGTAAATATCTCTTGACTGATTTGGATGTTCTAATTTGATAAAAGTTTCAAGATTTTGTTTCTTTGTTTGCTGAGAGAGAAGATAAAATTGATTATAAATAATGTGTAAATTTAGCTTGGAATCTGTGGAGTGTGCAGTTTACGTTAAAACTGTGTTATTGTCCTTTCGCCTTGGTGTTCACCAGTCAGCCATGTATTCCAAATATGGAACCTTTTATACCATATACGAGGCTTCATATTCGAAAGGTCAGATATTTATACATCACGAAAACATGCCTATATAATTTTGACCCTCTTAAACCCCACTTTTATATAGTAAAACTGGGGTTTACAGGGGTATACATTATTTTTTTTTTCTGCTAAAAAACATATTGTGGGTACTCGTTAGAACCGCCTCGCCGAGGCGGTTCTAACGAGTACCCACAATTTATGTTTTTGAGCAGAAATATGAAAAATATCAGAATTTTTTATCTGAAAAATGTCATTGTTTTGGTGGTAAAATTTTCAGTATATTTGAATAGGCATGTTTTCCTAATGAGCAGTCTTAGTACCGTTTTAGATATTCCAAATAAAAAAATAATATATATATATATATATATATATATATATATATATATATATATATATATATATATATATATATATACCTTGGAGCTGAACACCAAGCCGGATGTTAATATTGGCTTGTCTAGACATGAGCCATATTCCTGTGATACAAACAGAATTTTTGTTTTTAATCCTGGTCTTGCTGAACCCGGATATGACCTGACTTTGCAAACAGTGTAGATCCAGATGTGTTGGCTTCTGAAGGTCAACTGATCTTGATCTGCACTTCTCGTCATTTTGTATTTGAATTTGTATCAATAATCCGGATCAAGTAATCTGATTGGCTGTAAATTAGAAGTATGGATGGCATCTAGATTTATTCAGCAGGACAAGATTTAATCCGCAATAACTGACCGTTCTGGATCAGGATTAGTCTGTCTCCAGACTCTATCTTCCTATCATTTTCTCTTTTCGTTTCAAAGGTAAACAAATCTGGTATTACTTATAAGGATTTGGCCGGTCGCGGGTTCAACCCCCGCCGAGGTCGGCAACATTCTTTCGTGGAGATTGATCATGGAATATTTTCTACGGTCATTCTCTCCCTGAAGGGCAGTTGTCAGTTTCTGGCGAAAGAATATGCACAATACTGGTTAACCGTTTAGAGGACTAAGCCTGCCCAGTAAACGTGTGGTTAGGTAAACTGACCGCGCTCGACATGACCCCATTGGGATGACTGGGCCGTAAAACCTCAACACAAACAAAACTTATAAGGATTTTTTCAGTTACGTCCCTTGGTTGAAAACATAGAACAGGTGCATAGATAAGCAGGAGAAATAGAGACTAAAGAGAGAGAAAAATAACATTCAGAAAATTCAGAAACTAACTAAATATAATAAAAATCAAACAAAAAAATAAAGGAACCGACTAGAGCCAGTCTAGATCAGGATTTACTGCATTTTAATTTCCTGGTACTGGAATTAACGTTACAATGCTGGGTACAAATTTCAGCAAGAGACATTATGAATTACCCCTCATTTACTCAGAAAACGACTTAGACATTTCATGCAAATTGTCTCCGAATGAAATGTCAGTGTCTGTTTTCAGGGAAAGATAAGAAACTATCATCAATTTGTCGTCTGCTGAATCTGCCCCGAGTATGGTAAAGTTCAAAGAAGAACTTGCAGAGATCAACTCTCTGGACCAGCATGCACAACCAACAGAAACAGTATCATCTACAGCCATCTGTGCATTCAGAAGCTTAATAATCTTGATTATTGCATAAAAAGCAGTGCCACACGTTATTACATGTAACAGCCGTGCATTAACCGGCGAAAAGCCGTGAATTAACAAGGCAATTCACGCGCTGTTAATGCACGGCTACGCAACTTTCAATATGATCGTACCGGGCCACAGATTTGCTGCCGTTACGAGATGTGTACTGCCCGACCCTAGAGCGAGCATAGTCCGTGGAAATTACGTTCGCAAGACATCGGTGAAAAGGCGAAACAAAATAGTGCAAGAAATAACGCGAAATGTAGCAAATATTTTCAGTTTTTATGCAATAATAGCGATCGAACATGGTTTTTCAATGCATTAACATTCGCCCGGTCCCTTGGGAGGTGTTGAAAACCGGCCTCCGGCCTCGGTTTTCAACACCTCCCACGGGACCTGGCGAATGTTAATGTATGAAAAACCATGTTTGATCACTATAATGTTAAACTAAATAAGGTTACCAAGGAAATCACGAATTATATCCTTCTTGAGGCACCGGAAGAGCAAGAGATGATGAACAAAGAACGACAAGACACATTGGCGTAGCGCTCATTACGCATATTACACATGGGCGTAACATACTTAAGTAATATGATATTATTTGCAATAAAGAGACATCATCTAACATAAAAAAATGCATCTTTACCATTAGGGCTACTCTTAAAGAAAATAATCTATCGATCCCAGAGGGAGCAAATTCTTTCCTTTAAGAATGCCCCTTTTTTGGAAGCGAGACTCTGGAAGCAAATTCTTTCGTTTAAGAGTAGCCCCTATTTTGAAAGTGATACTTGGGTGATTTTTTAAGACTTTTCCTGGGTATGTTTAGAAACAATTCAGTTCTGGCTACTCCACTGAGACACGTAGAGTTGCAATAATCGACAAGCAAACAGAAAAGAAGTTTGAACAGCAGTTGTTCTAGACTGGCCCTAGTCTCCGGTGACTAAATATTTATTATTATTAGCCTGTTGATAATCCATTAAAATAAAACCAAATTAATATCATGACTATAAAGGCTGGTAATCCATTGACTAAATATTTATTTTTATAATCCTGTTTGATATTCAACTAAAATAAAACCAAAATGATATCATGACTATAAAGGCTGGTCACCATGGTAACCAGTTGACTAAATATTTATTCTTAAATCCCTGTTTGATAATCAACTAAAATAAAACCAAAATGATATCATGACTATAAAGGCAGGTCACAAGCCTTTATAGGCATTATATTATTATTTTTTATTATTATTATTTAGAGGATTGTCAAACAGGATTATCAGAATGAATATTTAGTCGCTGGTAACTGGGACCAGTCTACAGCTATTCCTGTACTCAGCTGACTAGGGAAACCCGCTGATTCGAACCTAGCAAACTAAACGTTAACACATAAGTTAATTATCCGTGATAATATCGTACTGGGTACTGTTGTTGGAATTTTCTAAAGAATGTATCTACTGAGGTATTAAGCAATATGTACCAATCAAAAACGAAACCGAATGTTGTCTTTCTTGGCTGTGCATGGTGAAAATATTTGGTAAATAGGTATTAGCATTTGTAGAAAATCTGTTAATACAGTTACATACAGCCATTTGCTTAAAGCTGAGGTAAGAAGGACGTTTAACAATTTACCGTACTTTTCCTAAAATATCAACAAGCCCAATGAGACTACCTAACTGAAAGTTACGGAAATAGTATGTATTCCTACGAGAGGAATTTGATCTTGGTCCCTTCTATTTGTTCAGGCCTGGCCCCGAGGTTATAAAACTTTTTGCGTGCTCAGCTCGGCTGAGCATGAACTTTTCTCTGCTAATAAATATGAAAATGCCAACAATAGTTGGCATTTTCATATTTATTAGCAGAGAAAAGTTCATGTTCAGTTATATTTAGTAAAATAGAATTTGCAGTCGTTAGTAAGTTGAGATTTATTAGCAGGAAAAATTTTATGCTCAGCAAAGCTGAGCAGGAAAAAGGTTTTAAGACCACAGGGCCTGCACCGTGAAAAACGATAATCGTATCATTGGAAAACGGGCAAACAATACACTGTTTAACCGAAATGTTTGAATAGACATGCCTTAGCTAACAGTTTACGCCCTGGACCAGACTGCTCCTAGGTTGGACTACATTATATTATTCTACTATTCTGTCAGAGCATTTTTAATACACATCATTGTGTAGTAATATGGACTTGTTCAAATTTTAGAATTGATACGATTACGAGTGACTGTGGCAGAATATTCAAGGTAATTGCAATAATCTTACTTTTGTTATTTAACTCACCATAGCACAGCTGTAACATTTTCAAAAGGCGTCGCCTCCAAAACCACCAAAGCGATTGAAGCCATTCGGCAGGAATAATGCTTGTGTGTATATATACTTACTTTCTTTTGCCGGTTGGCGATTTTGACTTATTACCTTTAAAACAGAAATATCCCATATAGCAACTGTTATAATGGGAAAATAATTATATGACATCTTCTCAATAACTGATGTAAGAGTTGGTTTGACCTAAACATGCCACGGATGTTTCTTAAATTTATTTTATGCCTACCTACTGGTTTGATTAGCTGACGGTGATTTTTAAAATAGGATTATAGTAACATCTCCGAAACCGCTTAAACCGTTAAAACCAAACCTTGTAATAATAATCCTTTCTAGACTTCTACCAGATTCATGGGTTTGTGCTGGTCGGCAAGCTCGGTTGATTGTCACTGCAACCGAAATATCCCATAGGCGTACAACGTGATTTTCTTTTAGTGGTCTGCAACCAAGTTTATGATTTTATCTCAACTTACTATTTTGACTGGTGCCTCGGCAATGGTTACATTTAAAACATGTGGCCTTAACATCACGAAAACATACTTATATAATTTTGACCCCCTTAAACCCCACTTTTATATCGTAAAATTGGGGTTTGTAGGGGTATACATTATTTTTCTTATTTCTGCTCAAAAACATAGATTGAGGGTACTCGTTAGAACCACCTCGGCGAGGCGGCTCTAACGAATACCCACAATTTATGTTTTGAGCAGAAATATGAAAAAATATCAGATTTTTAACCTGAAAACTTTCAGTTTTTGGTGGAGAAATTTTCAATATGAATAGGCGTATTTTCGTAATGAGTTGCATCTTCTCTACACTCACTGAAACTAAGCTCAGCAATAATGCTCTCTGAGTCGGCCTTAACGAAGTTATGTCAACCGAAATATCTCATATGCTGGTAATGGAATAGTGATTAAATTACATCCTCTCTATAACTGATGAAGCGATGTGAGCTGAATTTGGCGTGAACGTTTCTTGAGTGGTGCTCTATCAAATTTGAGGTTCGTTGCCATTGCAACTGATTTTTTTTTCGAAACGGAAAGTTCTAAACAGCATTTTCATTGAAACCACTAAAGTGAGTAGAGCCAAGCTTCGATGCAACGATTTTTAAGCAGGTTTTGTTATAACTGTGCGTTTTTTGTGCCTTCGGTCAATTTATTTCTGCGGCAGCTGCATGAGTTCGTGTACATATAATGGGAAAATGGTTAAACAATGCTTTCTCCAAAACGGAAGCAGCTATTTGAACTAAACTTGGCACGAACAAGCGTGATCCTCTATCAAGCTATACATTACGAAAACACGCCTATTCAGATATATAGAAAATTTCACCACCAAAAACTGAAAATGTTCCGACAAAAACCTCTGATATTTTTCATATTTCTGCTCAAAAGATAGATTGTGGGTACTCGTTAGAACCGCCTCGGCGGGCGGTTCTAAGGAGAACCCACAATCTATGTTTTGGGCAGAAATATGAACAAATAATGTACACCCCTGTAAATCCCAGTTTTACTATATAAAAGTGGAGTTTAAGGGGGTCAAAATTATGTAGGTACAATGTATGTTTTCGTGATGCACGTTTGTTTTGGTTTGTTACCAGGACAACAGTTACATTTAAAGTAGGAAGCGTTTAACAGTCTACCCTAAAGTACTGAACTGATTTGAGCAAACCTTGGAAGCAATGGTCCATAAGTGGGTCATCTTTACATTTTTTATTCACACCAAAAAAGAATATCACGAAAACATGCCTATATGAATTTGACCCCCTTAAACCCCACTTTGATATATAGTAAAAGTGGAGTTTACTGGGGTATATATTATTTTTTCTTATTTTTGCTTAAAATCATAGATTGTGTGTACTCGTTAGAACCGCCTCGCCTAGGCGGTTCTAATGAGTGTCCCCCAATTTATGTTTTGAGCAGAAATGAGTAAAAAAAATTAGAGTTTTTTATCTGAAAAGTTTCATTTTTTGAGACGAAATTTTCTATATAATTGAATAGGCTTGTTTTTGTAATGATATACCCAGGAAGGCCACAATCAAGGAACACAAATGAACATTTTATTGGACGAAATTACCAAGCTAAAACATTTCAAACTCAAGTGGAAGTGTTCCCAAATTTCACCATTGTTTCTTGTCTTTCATTTGGCAAAACATTAGCAACAACAACAAAACAAGTACGGTTCTCATCAATCTTCTCACTCTATAAGCAAGTTTATTTTTTATCGAAGTTAGTAGCGGTGTACTTCTGTCCTCTACAGTGCCAGCAATAAAGGACATCCATAGGTCACAATATCGTGGACAGATTAATATTATTACGTTATGCATCTGTTCACATCACGAAAACATACCTATATAATAATGACCCCCTTAAACCCCACTTTTATATAGTAAAACTGGGGTTTACAGGGGTATACATTATTTTCTTATTTCTGCCCAAAACATAGATTGTAGGTACTCGTTAGAACCGCCTCGCCGAGGCGGTTCTAACGAGTACCCACAATCTATGTTTTGAGCAGAAATATGAAAAATATCAGGGTTTTTTATCTGAAATTTTTTTCAGTTTTTGGAGCTGAAGTTTTCTATATATTTGAATAGGCGTGTTTTCGTAATGTATATTCTTGGACGGTCATCGATAGCAAGTAAACGTACATTAAATATGTTATTGTAAATATTCAGTATGATTATAAGACTTTTGAGAATACTTTACAAGATAAGAAATTCATGTCTGGTTTTATAGTCATGCCTGATTTTTATTTCGCCATTGGCTTGTGCGAATGGACCAAAGTATTTGGGCGGAGTGGACCTGAATTTTGGGCCATGTCGACTCGGTTCGGGATAGTTTGTTTGGGAAGACAATGATTTGGGCCGAGGTCTCCCGTTTGAACAACTTTAATAGACCTCCCGTCCACGATGCTACAATGCACATGTATATGCTAAGATTCAGCAATGACGGCCATCTTGTTGGACAGCATCGTGACAATTTTAAGAATCTTTGAAACACCTTCGTTAGAATATTTTACATGACGTTTAGTGACGATTGATATCGTTCAAGAGGAGATGCTTAAAGATGTGAACGGACAGACGGACGAACGATGGACAGAATGTGATTACGATAGCTCATCCTGAGCCTTCCGCCTCAGCTGAGCTAAATCGCACACAGCATTTTAAAATGAGTCTTATTTTTAACAGAAAATAACATTAGATGTATTATTCACACACGAAGCAAGAATATTTGACATAAATGTCAAGCCTTATATTCTGGGAAACTCTCGAAACAAATAAAAAAAAAAAACAAAAAAAAAAACACCTCATCAGATGATTACCCTACACAATTCAAAAATTTAATATGTATATGTTCATTAGTCGGAACACATAATGAAGTTTTATTGATTCCAAGCGCACGTTTTGAACGACCCTCTTCGATAATTTCGTTATCCTCAGCAGCTGTTGCTGCGTAAAAGAATGTGCTAGTGTATAGTCTGTTTGTTTATAGAACATGTAGAGACTAAGAGCCGCAACGTAATTAAACGTACATTCGAAATTGTGCGCTCAGCGAAGATTCTGATCAGCCTGCGCATTCGCGCAGTCTGTTCAGAATCTTCACTGTGCGCATTTTGGATAGCCAAGGATGCAACATTTCTACATGCGAACAACGAAGATTCTGATCAGACTGCGCGGATGCGCAGGCTGATCTGAGTCTTCGTTGGGCGCGCATGTCGGTAGGTACGTTTTCGTACGTTTCGGTTCATAAATATAGCTAGGTATTTCGTTCGCTGTTATACGAGTGTTCACGCGCCAGTCTAAATAAGTGTCAGTTTTATAAGACGTGAGGTTGCATGTTAAGTTGATATTTAATGTTTTATTACCTATTGCTTCGGACTCGTACAAGTTGTGTTCATATTTAGTAAACGGAAACTTAACTTTTGGATGTTTACGGGAAATTAGAGCGTATTTCGGAATTCATTTTTGCGGTAAAACTGATCTAGGAATATATTTACTTACATCATACAAGGGTAAGAAAAGATTCTTTCTAAGACTATAGATAGAAAAGACAGCTCCAAGTTGGGAATATTTTAACCTCAAAAAAAGAGAAAATATAACATCAGACGCGCGTCCAGCGTAAACTCAGAGCAGTTTGATTATAGTCTTTGATAGGCACTCTAAGGATAGCCTAGCCTAGGAGCAAAACTTCTACAAACTAGCGGAGACTTATTAGAGTGCGCGGATTGCACATGCTGATCTGAAACTTCACTGGGCGTATATGTCAAAACGTACATTTCTTATGTTATGTTTTAAGAAGTTTTGTTGTTTAAATGGGCCTTATTATATGAAAAGGGGTGAAATGCCTGCATTCAGGTCGCCTTGCACATCCTCACATTCTGATCAGTGCCTTTCCGTACAGTGAATATATTATTTAGTCTCCACATACAGTGATTCTGTAAGCGGACTGCAAAGGCCCTGGTCAGCCTGCGCGGATAGCAGACTGATCCAGGCTTTCGCTCTCATTTTTTTGCTTCGCATAACTTCGTGTCCGGCCTATCTAAGCATCTTGACGTGTTATATGTTGTTCTGAATAGAATCACAGCAGCTTGGAATGGCAATTGCTATGAATAAATGTATTCATAGTATATGCTTTGTTTCCTGCTATGTTCTCTTGTCGTGGGGCGGTGATGATGGTTGGGGAAGTTTGTTCAGATGTGCGTTTGATACGACCCCACCCCTCATCCCCACACACATTTGTTTCAGAGCTCTAATTATATTAACAGTCTATATTTTTATAGTTTTGGCTTTGCGAATCGGACCGAAACCCACCCGTGCCTCTTTTTTAGACACTAGTATTTGAATGACCCATTACCTTTGAACAAGGGAATAAAGCCTATAGTTTGATTTGGCCATGTATTGGTTTGACTTCAATCACTGGAGACTGGAGCCAGTCTAGCCATATGAATCTGTAGACCGGCTCCATTTGATTCTGCATTTGTATTTTTGTCATTCTGTCTTTTACTTCATGTAGCCTCATTTGTTTCCATGGCACAGTTTTGCTGCAGAAACTTGAAACTAAGGGACTTAACAGATTAAAATATTGTAAGCCGCACTTTAGATTGTACACATTGAAAGAAAAGATAGAGGTTGGAAACAGAATAATGAATATAGGATTTCTACGCACGTCCATATCAAATTACATGCCAACTTACCGTCATTCTTCCTTCCTACTTATTGGTACAAACACCAAATTATATTTTGGTAACATGTTTGGCATGAATATGTTTATTTTATAAGATCATTGGTAAGAGATTTTAACAGGCAGATGAATGGTACCTTACTTAATTGCAATGATCAACCCTTTGATGTTAAAGGTGTTATCTACTTTTAACTCTTTATAAGATAATTTTAAATATAAGCTTATTTCATTCAAAAGTATTTTTCCCCAGAAAATGGTCTTGACATTTCATGCAAATCGCCTCCTTTCATGTCCTATCTTACTGGCAAAATAATAAAAATATTAATCATTCGTTGTCTGTCAAGTTTGTTATCAGCATACTGAGAGTTGGGAGCTTTCTGTTATTCTTAAGTTATTAGAAGTTTATTACAAGTAGACGCTTTCACAAAAAGCTTGGCCTACGCTTCGTACACAATAAATAGTTTTTGATTCTGGCTAAATCGCCTAACTTCGATGAATTGGAGAGGTCTACGTGATATATTGTCTAAATGATAATGACCCTAGCTCACAATAAAATGTGAAATTACATCTAATTTCACATCGCTGTTAGGCTTACCTCATCAGAACTAAGTAAGTAGTCATATCATTTTTGTCACGCTGTCCCGGGAATGCTGTAAATTGCGCTTAGCAGTACCAATGCAGCCACCCAGTTGTATATCCAATAACTTTGAAACAATACTGCAATGGTAACCATTCAGTATATCTACATAACCGCAGTATGCCGAAAAAGTGCACCATCACGAGAACATGCCTACAGAATGTTACCCCTTTTATATAGTAAAACTGGGGTTTACAGGGGTATACATTATTTTCTTATTTCTGCTCAAAAACATAGATTGTGGGTACTCGTTAGAACCGGTTCTAACGAATACCCACAATCTATGTTTTGAGCAGCAATATGAAAAATATCAGTTTTTATCTGAAAATTTTCATTTTTTGGTTGTAAAATTTTACAATATATTTGAATAGGCTTGTTTTCGTAATGGCAAATGGAGGACACCTTGGTGTTCAAATACTTGAAATATTCTATTCTATTCGGAGCATATATAGTCCCGGGTTTTACTAGTAAACTAAGGTCAATGATGCATTGTGGGTCAACAATCCTAATGGTATATTATCTACGCTCATGGGCGTAGTTAACAAGTTTATCTGCTCCTTCATCAAAGAGAGTTTTGTGAGACTGTACAATATACAAGAGCCCAGTTGTTCAAAGCGTTGTTAGCTTAACGAGCTCGTTAGTGGTCAAAATGTTAATTAACTGTTCTACTAAGTACAATACCTAATTCACAGGTATTTTTGCTGAAAAAAATTTGAGTAGCTTTTGCAAAAGCTTCTCACATTTTTTCAGCAAAAATAGCGTATTAGCCATATTTAATGATCAAAGTTTTAACGATACATTAACTAACGACATCGTTAGCTTTGAACAACTGGGCCAGGTAATATTCTGGATTGTTCCATACAAGTAACATTTGGTCAGTCGTGTGTTTGGTGAGATGGTCCTGCTGTTGGATGGTTTGACTTCTGTTTCTCATTCAATAAAAGAGACATATCGATATATGACATACTTTTTAAATCATGTACATATGTGACACTGTGAATCATGTTTCATATAATATAAAATAAAAGGTCACATGACGTCAAATACAAGAATTTTAAACACGCGTGAATAAAAATTAATTAACACAGATAGTCACACGATTTACCTGTAACATCAGTGGATATGTTTTCTAGCATATCGTGTTGGAAAACTCATGCATGCAAAATTTAGGTTCTTCAGAATTGGATGAAACTGAATACATAAAGAATTATTTACACACAGTGTACTGTATACAACAACATCAACAACGACAACGACAACAACAACAACAACAGTTGTATCCAGCTGTTCAGAATATGTGTCTCACGCATAATTGAAGCCTCGTTATCAGAAAAGGTAGCTTTTGGGGCATATGTGAGCAGTTAAGATTCAGATCATCCAGCAAAGGGCGTGTGCTGTGCGTATTCTACAGTATAAACTGATTCTGTAAGTGGACAGCAAAGGCCCAGATCAGACTGCGCGGATGCGCAGTCTGATCTGGGCCTTCACTGTCCCCATATGCCCCAAAGACGTGGCGTGGTTCATTTTCATTCAGGTCCCGCCGTGCAAAAACGCATCGTCGCAGTCTCTAGACAGGCTGGTCACTGCCTTCGCTGTCCTCTTACAGAGTGATTGAATACTGACGAATCGAACGTATTGATTAGCAATAAAGACCAAAATAGAGCTGCAGAGGCGCGCATGTTGATCTGGGCATTCTCTTTTCTTGTATTTGACACGACGGACATTTTACGTACTTTGAGATCCAGATACATAGAGACAGTCAGATAGTGTAGAGATACCGTAAATTTTAAAAATATTAGAATAGACAGGCCTGCGCAAACAGTGTAGACCCTAATCATACGCCGCTCAACGCAGCGTGTGATCAGGGTTTACACTTCTTGTCACTCATCCAGCAGGTATCAAGATGGACTGGTCAGCTTTTAGACGAAATATGGTAAGGGGGTATGATGGCCCAATACTTAGGGTAAATACCGCATTTTATTCATTTATATAACATTGCAATGTAAGCCCTATGGGGCGTTTTAGGCGACAAACAAGGATAAGCAACAGACAGTACACACAGTCATGCAATATTAAAAGATTTTCAACATGGGAAACCGTACCTTCTCACATGTGCGCCCAGCGGAGACTCTGATCAGCCTGCGCATCCGCCCAGTCTGATCAGAGTCTTCGTTGTCCGCATGAAGAAACTTTGCATCAGTATCCAACCAAAATGTGCCCAGTGAGGATTCTGATCAGACTGCGCGAATGCGCAGGCTGATCTGAATTTTCGCTGGACGCACATTCCAGAGGGTCCCTTTTATGACGTTGCGGCTCGGAAGCAGACATCAGTATCATACCCTGGTCATATTACTGGCATAAACTTGTTTACTATGTTATTTGCGTGTTCCGTCCTTACGAGGGGCTATCAAAAAGTTTCGAACTATTATTGTCGGTCCGTCGTGTTCTAATATTTGTACTAACTAATCCCAAACTAAACCTACCTTCGGAGGAACAGTTTCCTAATAGAGTAGGCCCTTTTTCACAAGGCTACAAAAACAATTTTACAGGGTTGTCTCCGCTGAAAATGTAACAATTCTTAAATGTAAACTAATTAATAGGCTTTTTTTCATCATATTTTTTTCTTCTGATTTTTTTTCCGAGAAAAAGTTCATTAGTAGATTATGTAGTTGAAATTACGGCACTATTTCATTCAGTTAGAACCATTTTGGTTTTGAAACTTGAAACCAATATCCTCCAAGTTAACAAATATTCAGAGGAAAATGATGTTGCACCTTCTGTTGCCTGTCAATATTATAATAGACTTACAAAAAGCACTATGATTTATGTAAAGAATAGCAAAGTCATTGGTCGGTAAAATGTAGGTCATGGTCACTACACGACACCTCAGTGTTTGCATCATCGTTAATGTAACGTTGTATAAAACTCAAGATGTTGCATCGACGTTAATGCGACGGTGTATAAACGTCATGTGCCCGCCGGGATGTAACCATGCAAAATATAACCCCTATTTCCTGGACTGACAGTTCTTAAGAAATATGTCTCACGAAGAAGTACATTCATCATGTTCATGCCATGTTGTTATCTGCTCTGTACTACTTGTTGGTGAAAAATAATTCCTATCTGGAGTTTGTGTACAATGTATTTGTCTTACAAGTCAAGGCTACGTAATCATATATATGTTTGATGTTATTACTAGTTATTATGTTGATGAGTCATCTAATCATTATAATCAAGCTAAAAAGGACTGGTGATATATAATAATATATATGGGCTGGGCCATGCAAAAACGTGTCTTCGGGCATATGCGGACAGTGAAGGCCCAGATCAGACTGCGCGGTGGCGCAGTCTGATCAGGGCCTTCGCTGTCCGCAAACAGAATCATTGGATACTATAGAATGATTCAATGGAGAGCAAATGCAGGAAGAGACTTCGCGCATGTGTAGGATGCTGTGAATCCGGGCATTTTGCGCATGCTCGAAGGCACTTTTTCGCCTGACGTGGCCCATATCATTATATACCGGGGCATTTCCAGTAAACACACAATGTCACAAAAACGTGGCACTGACGTCGACGCAACGTTCTGGCGTCGATACGATCTTATCTTGACGGTGTCTGTATGCTGCGGTATATTTAGTATCAATGAGATGTAACGATTCCTGACATTAGCGCTCTAAGGCTATCGGTTGACCTTGGGGTTAATCTTAACCACTCTCTAGGCTCATTCAGCAGCTGAAAAATTGACAATTATTTTCTTATCCGTTTCAGAAAATAGGCACTGGCATGTCATGAAAATTGTCTCTTTAGGAGAAAATTTGCATAAAATGTCAACCTATTTTCTGGGAAAAGTAAGAAAAAATATTTCAAAATGTCATCTTCTGAAACCTTTACTCAGCCTGCAGAGAATTAAATACAATAATGGAGGAATCTGCGGATCGACAAAATAATAGTTGCGGTTCAACCTATCAAATCCTCAGATTGCTAGTTATCAGATGCGGGGACATATATTATCATGTGCTCTCCCTACACCCGGCCCAATACATTCCCAATATACCCCGATCAGTGTGAAGGAAACAAGCGTACTCGAAGTTAATGTAAGAGTGGGTATCAGTCATTACGTCCGTCCGTCTGTCCGTCTGTCTGCCCACATGTATTATGCAAACCATTTGGACAGTGTTTGTTTTAGATTTTCATGAAACTTCACAGAAAATATCAGCGTGATAAGTAACCGTGCGTGACATTAAAAGTCCCAGGATAATCTACCCGTGGTACTTAAGCTCACCTGTCCGTGAGCGAGCTACTTCATTTTATAAGGGTTTCATAACATTATATTTAGGGCTGTCGTTTGTGATCCGAACTACTTCAGCTTTTTTTTTTTTTTTTTTTTTTTTTTTTTGATATATGTATTTTCTTAAAGCTTCAGAGGAGTGTGATAAGGGTGTGTAGTAGTGCGTTCATTTTTTTTAAATATAATTTAACAAGGTTACCTGCCCTTGACTCATCGTCTTTTCGGTGCTGCAGTGGAATTGATCACGATTTTGATAGCTCTGGTTAAAGTGTTGTGTTGAAACCATTTCTGCACATGTAAACAAATCGATCATATAGCTCTATGATGTCACATCCCACAATATGCATGAAATCTAGTCATAAAACAGTAAATTATTCGGCATTACTGCCTAAATAGGCGAATATGACACTATACATGACATATTCATACATTACCAGTACAGATGCTTTTGACATTTTAAATTACACCTTATATTTACATATTAAAGTACGTCTACAATGACAAGGTTTCAAGGGATCAAAATAAGATTTCACTGACAATATTAATGATTGGATTGGTTAAACCGCAACGACTGCTCAGACGATTCACATATTAATCCCCGTGTGAACGCTCTTACATGCAAGTGGATGATACACAAGTAATCTCTCAGTTATCGAGATAGGTGTTTCCATTTTGGACTAAACGAACTCCCCCACACTATATATTGGAAGATTCTAATTTAGATTTTAGGTATGTGAGACTATGTGATTTAGTTATTCCTAGAGAAAAATGACTGAACTATTTGCAAACAGTGAAGACCCTGATCAGCCGCCGCATCCCGGGTCTACACTGTTTGCCAAGTACACTTTTAGGGGTCTCCAGACCGTAATGGGTTAAAATGCGACTGCCAATAATTTATCATCTTGACGTTGTTTTTTTTTGGTTTTTTTTTTTTTTTTTTTTTTCCTCAAGGCCTAATTCTATATGATGGCTGCAAACAAGGGAATGATTATATATGATTACTGCAGATTTTTTTCTCTCAGTGGAAAAGACATGTATCAGGGTATCAGGGTCTCCAGATTCTATCTTTTTTATCATTTTCTCTTTTCTTTTCAAAGGTATACAAATCTGGTATAGCTTATAATGATTTATTCCGTTATGTCCCTTAGTGGAAAATAGTTTCAGTTAGAACAGGTGAATATAAGCAGGAGAAACAGGGATTAAAGAGAGAGAAAAAATAATGTTCAGAAAAATTAATAAAAATTTAAAAAAAAAAAAAAAAAAAAACAGAAACGACTGGAGCCAGTGTAGAGTATCAGGGTTGCAGATACTTTTTTCTCTCAGGGATAGACATGAATGATGGCTGAAGATACTATTCTCTCTCATGGGGGAAGATATGTATCATAGCTGCAGATGTTTCTCTCAGGTGAATCAAAAATAGTCTTGTATGCTGCCTGCAGAATCATTTACTCGCAGGGGCATTACTTCATGTTAAGGCTTATGAAGAGTGACTCCCATTTTGTATCTGTAATGTGTTCTTTGTTTCCAAAAGCAACCGTTTATGTTTTTATTTTACTCCATTGCAGCTGTTGTGTTGTGCCGTGTGGCGACCGTAGAGCAACACGAAAACACGCCTATATAATATTGACCCCCTTAAACCCCACTTTTATATAGTAAAACTGGGGTTTACAGGGGTATACATTACGAGTATTTTTCTTATTTCTGCTCAAAACATAGATTGTGGTACTCGTTAGAACCGCCTTGCTGAGGCGGTTCTAACGATTACACACAATCTATGTTTTGAGCAGAAAATGTGAAAAATATCAGAATTTATCTGAATTTTTTTTTTTTTTTTTTTTTTTTTTTTTTTTGCTTTTTTGGTTGTAAAATTTTCAATATATTTGAATAGGCATGTTTTCGTAATGGCGTCCCCCCTTACTTCACCATAGAGCAGATTATATTTTCACTTCCTTTAGGATCACTGGGCCAATTGTGGTATCTTCGAAAATGGAGTTCTGCTCATGTATACGCTCAAGGGCGTAAGCAGTGTTGCAACTTCATTACTGCTTAAGAAGAGTCTCAATAAAACCGAGATTCTCATTTTCTATCTGTATGTAATGTGTTCTTTGTTTCCCAAGGCAGCTTTTTAGATTTTTATTGTATTATGGATGCTGACACCATTTTCTCTAAGGGAATATAGTCATGGCTGCAGTTACAATTTGTCTATCTTGAGAATAGACATGGACGAATGGCTGCAGATGATATTTTTTGCCAGTAAATAGATACTTTCGAGAATACGTATGTATGATGGCATCAAATACTATTTTACTTCTGGAGAAAATGAAATGTTATGGAAAAAAACAACCTGTATGATGCCTGCAGGCGTTTTTCTCTCCAGGGAATAGATGTATAAATGTCTGCAAATACGAGTACTTCGTCTCTCTGGATAATAGATATGTGTTTTGGCTACAGACACTATTTTCTTTCAGAGGATGGGAGTGGGGGAGGGGAGAAGTCATGTATGATGATTGCAGACATGGTGATAGGTGATGACTGCGGGTTGTTTGTTGTTATATCAGTCGACACATATGATGGCTGCAAATACTTCTCTCTGGGAGAAGAGACAATTATGTTTAATTCTCTTTTTTTCTGTCAGGAGAATAGACATGTATGATGGCTGCATATATTCTCTCATGGAAGTAGACGCGTACATGGTCACAGGAATAGACACATAGCTAGATTTTTCTCTTGGGAGAATAGTCGTTTATGTTAGCTGCCGATACTATTTTCTCTCATGATTAAGGGGTAGTTTGTTTTGAATTGGGGTTTTACAGCCCAGTCAACCCAATGGGGTCATGTCGAGCGCGGTCAGTTTACCTAACCATACTTTCACTGGACAGGCTTAATCCTCTAACCTGTTGACCAGTATTGTGAACACTCTTTCGCCAGAAACTGACAGCTAGTGGAAGTGGGGGAGGAGGGCGGGAGGTGGGGGGAGGTGAGATCAATCTCCACGAAAGAATATTGCCGACCCGGCGGGGGTCGAACCCGCAGCCTCCTCATCACCAGTCGGACGCGCATCTAACTGAGCCACCGGCACAGTGGCTCAGTGGTAGAGCGTCCGCTTTGTGACCGGGAGGTTGCGGGTTCGATCCCCGGCCGGGTCATACCAAAGACTTTAAAAATGGTACTAGCTGCTCTTTCGCTTGGCGCTCAGCATTAAGGAAGTAGAGCTAGAACTGGTCAGCTCAGTGTCAGTATAATGTGACTGGGTGGAATATCATGTCAAAGTGTCTTGGGCGTGATATTTCAGTGAGGCAGCACACTAAAAGTGAGCATTGAGCTCCCTGCCACATCCAGACACCGTCGCGATATGACTGAAAAAGGTTGAAAGCGACGTTAAGCCCAAATCAAACAAAATCTGAGCCACCGAGGCCGGTGTGGGTAGGGGATGGACAGGTACGATTATTATAGACACCATATGCTTTGAAAAGAATAGTTAGACTGACATTAGTTTAAATTATCGTCATCGCTTCCTGATCTGGCGTCATGATTAACCCTCAGTGGCTCGAACTAACCATATTTCGAACAAATTTCCATTGTCCAAAATGTGTTCGAGTTATTGAGGTTCGACTGTACAATGCCATCATTTCGCATGGCCTGATCATTGTGTATGTTTTGTTCGCTGGGAAGAGCTTATATATCCTCGTTAATACATAATAGGTTTGTATTCACATACATCAAATTATGATTAACTGCTTTTCTCTGACAATAAAACTGTATAGGCATATGATTGATAGGAGCAATTTTAGCTAATGCAGCGTTTAAAATTAGTAACAAGCCCCAGTTTTAGAATATGATTCATGATAAATTTTGGTACTGAGTACATAGTTAACTTTGTCCCAGATCAGACCGTATCTTTGTTTTAATATGCACTTAGGCACCGGGAGTCTAATTACTGTTTCATAGGCGTCCATTACAGCAGGGCTTTATCAGCATGTTTGGCACTTTGGGAGTACACATTCAAAATGGCCACTATCATCACGAAAACGCGCCTATATAATTTTAGTCCTCTTAAACCCCTCTTTTATATAGTAAATGGTGTTTACAGGGGCATGCATTATTTTTTTTCTTATTTTGTTAAAAATCATAGATTGTGGGTACGCACAATCTATGTTTTGAGCAGAAATATGAACAATTTCAGAATTTTTTAACTTCCCTTTTTTGGTTGTAAAATTTTCAATATATTTGAATAGGCGAGTTTTCCGACGGTAGTGATGGCCATCTGTAAGTAAAAAATTTTATATGACTTTTCCTATGGGACTGCTAAGCTGACTGAGCTTGTTTTAAAGACCAACAAATATGTTGAGTAGTTGCTGTGGCAATATTGTAAAACTATCGCATGTGAGTCTGCAGATACATATATATTATGGATGTTTCAGTCTGGTATGCAATTTGTGCCCGTGGACCTCTTGTTCTTCTTTCTCCTCGATGACAGAAGGGACCCAAAACAGTTTTTGACTGTTGCCCACCACCACCTCCCACCAGCTTGAAAGTGTTTTAATTCCCCTTAAAATAGGCACTGCTAGAACTGAATTGGCTAAGCACTTAATTAATTGCCCTCGAGTACGAAACTATTTATAGTGTTGTATATTCCAAGAGCGTCAACAGCGTCAAAGGTATGATCAGATCAAATGCCAATTATAGATATAGATAATATATAATCTGACATCAGTTATGACTTTCTAAAGGTCAGCTATCATGCAATTATCATATCGTACTTTATGTTATATTTTGGGTGCGTGCCTTTGATTAATATCACTATTAACCCTTCTCATGCTGAAAAAATTAAGATGCTATGCCCACTTCTAATTTCCGGTCAATCAGATTACTTAAACGGGTTTTTGATAGAAATTTACCTATTAAATAACAAACAGTGCAGATCCAGATCAGTTGGCTTCTTCAGAAGCCAACTGATCTGGATCTACACTGTTTGCTAAGACAGGGCATGGCGTGTTTAGCAAGAGAAGGGTTAAACGCTTAGCATGCCATGCAACAAATTCAGCGGACGACATTTTGAAATATTCTTTTTTTTTTTTTTCTATTTTTTTTTTTTTTCGAGATAATAAACTTTGACAGACCATTTGCATGAAATGTAAAAGTCTATTTTCTCGGAAAAATAAGAAGAAAATGTTATCTATTTGTTGACTGCTGAATTAGCCAAGAGAATGGCAAAGGTTAATTATATAACATAAATAAAACCGTTGGAATGTTATTTATGGA